>WNWU01000042.1:6462876-6614633 GCA_012654045.1 Ptyas mucosa | reverse complement strand
ATTGTACCTTTTACAGGGAGGATAAAAAAAGGGGTGTGGCTCACCGAGGAAGCCTAAAAAGGCAGAAATGGTCCATCTGAGTCTCCCAGAAAGCAACAGAGAATTGCAGTTGGCTAGAGAAGAGAGAGGCCCAGAACCTGTGAATGTGATTTCACAAACCAGGGCTGCAGAACAACATAACTTACGTAGGTAAAACCTGGCTAGATAGAAAAGCAAGTTTTTTTTTATATATATATATATATATATATATATATATATATATATGTACTATGCTTATAAAGATAGATTTTATTTGAATTTTGGCAATGATAACCTGGCTTTAGAGATGCTGACCATAGTGTCATAATGTATTAATACCGGTACATAGGTATTGTAACGTAGGATGGTAGTTTTAGTTGAAGATCCATCAAACATTATCCAGTACATAGTTAAATAAACAACTTGCTTGGTGATGGTGGCGATAGCTACTCTTTTAGATGGTTTAAGGCAGATGAACAAATTTGTGGAGCATCATTGCCATGGGTGCTGGTCTTAAAATGTCTGCTGCTAGACCTGAAAGCAGTGCTGGACTGCTGCCAGTTTGGACAGGTTCAGGTGAATCGGTAGTTCCGATGATCAGCTGGCCCGCCCACCCAGTCCTGCTCTATCCTGTCCTATATTTCCTTCTTTCTGGCTCAGCTGATTTGCGCGGCACAACTGATTTCTGCGCCTCTGCTGTTCTACTTACTGGGGCTGCCTTAGAAGGTAAGCAACTGAGCTTCAAATTGCTGTATTTTGAATGCTGCATGCAAGAGCATTAGGCGCACACGTGAAGCCCGCATGCGTGCATGAAGCCCGCGCTCACAAAACCAGTTGTTAAACCAGTTGCAGCCCACCACTGCCTGGAAGGATGAACTGCATTATTTGAACATAGCTGAAATACCTGAGGAAGGCCACTGTGTTCTACAAGCACCCTGTTGGCCAGAAGGTTGGATCAGATGGGCCATTGACCTGATCCAGCAGGACCCTTCTTGGGCTTCAGTTCCCTGAGTAACTGCTGAGTATTGCCATCCTGGAAGTTTCATTTGCTCTCCTTTCAGTTATATGCTGGACAGCATTGCAAGGTTGTTGGTGCCAGAACTGCCTCTTGAGCTAAAATTTTGAAGTTTTTTACTTTTATTTTTGTCAAGAGCTTAGAATTGGGAAACTCTCCTCATAGTCAGAAATGGCAGTCATAAGTGGGAGGTGCTCTGCTTGTAGCCAAGGACCGAGCCTGCACATTAGAATAACTCCGCCCTCTGTCTATGCCCCCCAGTGTTTCGGCTCGGTCTTGAGCTGGACGGTCGTGCCTTCCATTTCCTACCATTGCTTGAGGTATTATTTGGCTTATTTCCTCTCCTATTTGGACCTTTTTTGTTTTTTCTTGTTAATCTGCTTCCCGGCGTGAACGGTCCTTACCGGATACCGCTGAAGGCTGCGTGACGGCATCGGACTGCCGGCTGGCAGCTCCGCTGGGGCGCAGCCTTAATATCACGCTGCTAGCCCCTGCCCCCCCATTACTATCGTCGGGGGGGGGGGCTTTGCCGCGTTTTAATGGCCTTCGCCTAGCAGCTGTCTCTCTCCCTCTCTCCGGCGCTTGGACTGCTCCTTGTATTTGGCGCCAAAACCGCCGCTTCAACAATTCACGGTTTTTTTCGCCTGGGCTCCGCCGCGGTTACAGGCCTTTGCCTAGCAGCTTCCTTATCGCGCCAGGACTCCTCAGCCTCTTTAATTTCCTCCTGGGGCACTTGTTGGACGCTAGTGCCTGCCCTATTGTTGTCTGTCTCGGCTCGCCCAGCACCTCAGCGTTTGACAGCTTTGGCCTCTTTTCCTGCCAATTCAAGATGGTGGATGCGCCCCGCTCATCTCGGCAGCCCTCTAAGTCGGCCGCCGGTCACCATCAACATCCTAGAGACCCAGGGGAGGGAACTTCAGCCCCCTCTTCTTCTATAGAATGGGGCACCTCTAAAGAACCAGTTCCTGCCTCCTCCAAGGCTAAAAAGCCTTCCAGGGAAGAGATCCGGAGACACAAGGCCTTAGAGAAAGTGATCTCTAAGGCTCAGGGCCAAGCTGTTGCTTTGCCCCCTCTTCCGCCTCCCCCCCCCACATCAGACCGCATTGATGACCAACGAAAGGGAGTTGTCTCCGGATCGTCCAGCTTCTGTGTCCTCCCTTCTACCCCCGGGAAGTGAGCCTTATTTCCAGACTTTGCCTGCGACCTCAGCCCCTCCCACTCCTTTGGGGGGCTCACGCAACCAGGGAGGCTCCACCGCTCCTCCTCCTCTCCCAGACAACGTATTCCAAGGGACTGCCTTTCAGGCATCATTGGAAGCTATGATCTCCAAGGCCATTCAAAACGGTCTTACCCAGGGATTGCAACAAGCCTTGCTGCCTCTGACTTCCCTGACTTCGGCTGCCCGGGCATCTCAGTCTCGTTCTTCTCGTCAGGAGGGCACTCAAGAGGAGTCCGCTGACCTTCGAGATTCCACTTCAGATCATTCTGATAGGGGCTCCATTTCTGATGAAGGTGAGGTGAGAGATCTCGACCTTTCCGATGATGAGGGCCTCATTCCGGATCAACCTCCTTTCATTGGTTTATTCTGCCCTCAACTCTTTCACTCACTTCTCCACAAGGCTTTGGCTGTAACACGCCTGGGTGGCTCTTCTGATTCTTCCCCCCCAGCGGGTGAAGATCCGGCCTCCTCTTTGTTTGTAGAGCCGTCGGTTCCTCAGGAAACTGTCCCAGCTCCGAAGCTTTTCACGGATGTGATCTCCCGCCAGTGGTCTCTGCCCAGCACTGGGCCGGCTCCTAACAGCCTAGATAAATGCCTTTATCAGTTGGCTCCGGCGCTCTCATCCCTCTTACAAGTTCCAACTGTGGATGCTCCAGTGGCAGCATTGACGTCTGCTTCACGGGTGACAGGTGCGCCGGAAGACTATCTTCTCCCGGAGGATAAGCAGGCAGAGAAGACTTTGATCAAAGCCCACCAGGGGGCGGCTTGGGCAGTTCACTCCTCCACGGCCGCGTCTTTCTTCGATCGTGCCACCTTGCTGTGGTTGAAACAGCTCCAGGATCGCCTCCCGGCTTCCGACGCCCGCACACATCAGGACTTGAACAAGATTGCTGCAGCGCTCAAATTCTTGGCGGACACTACCCTGAACTCTGCGCGTTTTGCCGCCAAGACCATTGGCTTGAACGTCACCTCATGACGGCTTCTGTGGCTCCGCCACTGGCAGGCAGATGCCCGCAGCAAGTGGCAATTGGCTTCCTCCCCTTACACCCCAGAATCCCTCTTCGGCCCGTCTCTGGAACCCTTACTCATTGAGACGAGGGACCGTCGCAAGATCCTTCCCTCTGTCTCCTGCAGAAGTGAGGTCCGCTTCTCTCCTTATCCGCGGTCCCAGTCCTTTCGGCCATCTTCTGCCTCCTCGTTCCAACCCCGATCCCAACCAGGTCTCAGACCAGGTCTCAAGGACAGGATCCACAGGTCAGACAAGGGGCTCGTTTCTCTTCCAAACATTCCTTTCGGGTGGTAGGGGAAAATCTTTCCGGCGGCCACGATAACTCCGTAATTGACACCCCTATAGGGGGCCGGCTGGCCCTCTTCGCCGCACAATGGGACCTTTCTACGTCTGACAGGTGGGTGAGGGAGACTATTCGACATGGCCTCTCCATTGAGTTTATATCCTTTCCCCCTCCTGTTTTTCTTTCCTGCCCGGTGTCCAGGGACCCCGCTAAACGGGCCCTGCTGGCCTCTGCCATTAGCCACCTGCTTTCCATCCACGCCATCGAAGTGGTTCCCCCTGGCCAACGGGGTTGTGGGTTTTATTCCAGATTGTTCTTAGTGAGGAAGTCCTCAGGTGGTTGGCACCCCATCTTGGATCTCAAGGCCTTGAACCGCTATGTTAAATACCGCCGGTTCAAGATGCATACTCTCCATTCTATCCTTGAATCAGTCCGGCCCGGGGACTTCCTCTCCTCCATTGACCTGACTGAAGCCTATTTACATGTTCCCATTCATTCCTCTTTCCGTCAATTCTTTCGTTTTCATTACCGGGGATCCCACGATCAGTATTCTGCCCTCCCCTTTGGCCTTTCTTCTGCCCCTCGTGTTTTCACCAAACTCATGGCGGCCCTGGTCGCCAGCATTCGCTCCCTTCCCCTTAGACTTCAGTTTTATTTGGATGATATCCTTATCCTCTCCACCTCCACGTCGACGGCCCTTGCGGACATCTCCACCACTATCCATTGTCTCGAAAGCCACGGCTTCTCCATCAATAGGGCAAAAAGTCACCTAGTCCCTTCCACTAGGTTGCAGCATTTGGGGGCAGTGCTGGATACAGTTTCCTCTACCTTAGCTCTCTCACCTGACCGTCAGGCTAGCCGGGTTGCCCTCACTCGACGTTATATTTCGGATAGAGTTTCCTCGCTCCACGGCCTCTCCTGTCTCTTGGGAAAAATGGTGTCCACTTTTGGCATCGTTCCATGGTCCCGACTTCACAGCCGGGAACTTCAATGGTTCCTGCTGCCCCATCAGAGAGCGGGGTCCTCCACTAGTAGGACTATTGTGTCACTTCCCCCTACTCTGCTCGATTCTCTTCAGTGGTGGACTTCTCCAGCCTTGGCTCATCCCTCTTCCTTTCGAGACCCTACGAGGCTTGTTCTCACCACCGACGCTAGCCTTTCAGGTTGGGGCGCTCATTTGGGCTTACAGATGGCACAGGGCCAGTGGACTCCTGAGGAGCAACATCTCAACATTAACCTGTTGGAGCTGCGGGCCGTTCGTTTGGCCCTCGTTCATTTTGGCCCGGCTCTAGCCAATCGAGATGTCCTGGTCCTTACGGATAATGTCACTACGAAGGCCCATATCAACAAGTTGGGAGGAACCCACTCCCGTTTGTTGATGCGGGAGGCTATGTTGTTGGGGACTTGGGCTGAGGCTAATCTCGCTTCTATTCGCGCGGACCATATTTCAGGTTCCGCCAATTCCCAGGCTGACACCCTAAGCCGCCACCAATTGGACCCGGCGGAGTGGAGCCTCCCAGCCGTTCTTTTCCAGGAAATTGTATCCCAATTCGGCCTTCCTTCCATTGACCTTTTTGCCTCGGCGGCCAATTGTAGGGTTCCTAGGTTTTATTCCAGATATTTTGACCCCTCAGCCGAGGCCACGGACGCCCTCCGCTCCCCGTGGCCCGCGGGCCTTTTATATGCCTTTCCTCCCTTCTCTCTGATCCCCAGGGTTCTTCGGAAGTTATTGTTGGAACGGGCGGAACTCCTCTTCGTGGTTCCCTGCTGGCCCCGGAGACATTGGTATGCGGACTTACTGTCCCTCTCCATGGCCCCTCCATGGCCTATTCCTGACGCTCACATCAGCCTTGTCCAAGGGAACATCCTTCATCCGGATCTCGCGTGGTACCACTTGACCATGTGGAGGTTGAGCGGCAACTGCTGAGAGGGGCTCAGGTTCCCGACGAGATCATCTCCATCCTTCAAGCCTCCCATCGGGGCTCCACGACCAGGATCTACAACGCTACCTGGACTCGCTTCGTGGATTGGTGCAGTCGCTCTTCTATCGACCCTCTATCGGCTTCCATCCTCCATGTTCTTCTTTTCCTACACGACGGATTCAGGTTGGGTCTAGCCCCTAATACCCTTCGACGTCAAGCGGCGGCCCTCTCCTCGATCCTTACCTGCGGCTCCCGCACGTCTATCTCCTGTCATCCTCTTGTTCATCAATTTCTCCGCGGGGCCACCAACCTGCAGCCTCCAACCATTCACCGTTTCCCATCCTGGGACCATAACAAGGTACTTTCAGCCCTAATGTTATCTCCCTTTGAGCAGTTGCGCCTAGTTTCGCTTCGTTTTTTGTCTTTCAAAGTTGCCTTTTTAGTTGCCATTACGTCCGCCCGGCATATTTCGGAACTAGCCGCCCTCTCTATTTGTCAGGATTTGTGTCTCTTCTACCCCAACCGGGTTGTGCTTCGCCTGGACCCAGCATTCATCCTGAAAGTGAACTCCGCTTTTCACCGTGCCCAAGAACTGGTCCTACCCAATTTTTGCCCTGCCCCCTCCCACCGTTTGGAGCGCTCCTGGCACACATTGGACGTCCGTAGGGCGCTCAAAATCTACATTTCCTGGTCGGCAACCATCCGCAAGACGGAGTCCTTGTTTATTTCCTATCAACCGACTTCGATTGGCTCCAAGGTCTCCAGTCCTACTCTGGGTCGCTGGATTCAGGCGACGATTTCCACCGCATACCAGCGACAATCTCTACCAGTACCTCGGGGGGTCACCGCTCATTCCACAAGAAGCGCCTCTACATCGGCTGCTTGGTCGACTCGAGCCTCCTGGGAGGAGGTTTGCAAAGCGGCTACCTGGACGAGTCCCACCCCCTTCATTCGACACTACAGGGTGGACTCCTTCACTTCGGCAGATGCCTCCTTCGGCCGCCGCGTTCTCCAGGCTGTCCACACGACTTGATTGCTGCAGCCGCTCTTCTTCCCGCCCAAGGGACAAGCAGTTTTGGTATGTCCCACTTGTGACTGCCGTTTCTGACTATGAAGAGAATGGACGTTGGTCTTACCTGATACGTCCGTTCTCTCTAAGGAAGAAACGGCAGTCACCCCCGCCCTAGGGGAGCGGCCTGTCTGCTGGGGTGGGTGGTCTTCTAACTGTTTGTCGTTTCAGGAAGGCACATGGGTCTGCATCTTCGTCCTCGCCAAAACACTGGAGGGCGTAGGCAGAGGGCGGAGTTATTCTAATGTGCAGGCTCGGTCCTTGGCTACAAGCAGAGTACCTCCCACTTGTGACTGCCATTTCTTCCTTAGAGAGAACGGACGTATCAGGTAAGACCAACGTCCATTCTAATTGACATCAGGTGTAAAATTTTACTGGCTGACTGTCACTGCAAATCATCTCTGATTTTACCCCTTAAAAGGAAGCTTATATTTTATTTTTCAGAGTTGTACTGCCTGCTACAGAGTCATGGATGCTATTAGAGGTTTTGAGTTCTCTCTTTCTACTGAATTGGTTAGAACGGGATCATTTAATAATAGTTTTGTTAAATCCTGGCAATAAATAAGGCCAAAGGTTCTATATATTTTTCTGAAACAGATTAGTTTTATTTCCAGTGGTCCAAGAAAGAATCCGTTTTGGCCCCCTTGTCTTCAAATACTATTATGCTTATATTCTGGTTTGAATGTTTTGCCCTCTAGTCTTACGACTGATCTCTTAACAAAGCTCCTTTATGTGAATTTCTTTGCTGAACTTGTTTTTTCCTGAAATGAGAGGTTGGACACACTACAGATAACCCTGTTTTAGGCCCATGGATATGTGAGCCGGAAGCTATACTGGGCACAGATGTCAGGCAATTGATAATATGTGGTCTAATGATGATTTGTGGGCAAAATCAGTTGAAAGTATGTGCAAACAAAAAACTCAACTGGCCTAACAATCTGGATTACTACTATTCATTCTATTTTCATACCATGAAGGAAGCATTTTTCCTTTTTATAGAAGTAATTTTACTTTGGGGTGGGGTTTTTTGGGGGGGCCCTGCAAAGTGAAAGAAACCTTTTGTCTTTTAAAGTTTTTATAGTATATAAAATAATGATGCCGATAGCTGTTTGGAGTTGAACATTTTTAAAGATCTGTATCAATAAATAGCTGGCTGAAGGATTAACATGATAAAGCAGGATATTAGGACATTAAAATCTTGTTAAAATAGAAGTTAATCCTACAGTTGATGCTGATATATTATTGTACAAAATGGATGATCTACCAAAATGGCTGAATTTTAAACAAAAAATTTTGTATTACTTACTATTTTAAAGTGCATAGTATCTATTCTTTGAAAATATCTTATACTTAAATTAAAGAAAAAGACACTTCTTGAGAACAGTCTTAATTAGTATTAAGTACTAGAATAGCTTAAATGGGAACATTTTAGGATTTATTCTGATTTTGAAAGCTGTATGCTACATTAATTTAATTCTGCATTTGCAACCATTTCCATATTGATTATATTGTGAACTCATTTTATTTTACAGTCTGAAATAAAATATTGCACCATCATTCACAGTGTGTGTTTCTGTGCTTCCATTTTTATTTTTTTTTGCCCCCTTTCTCCTATGTTAGCTGAAACCGTTTAGCACTAAAAAGTTTTCATTGTATTTAATCTATTATTTATACTGTATGGCCCCTTTTGCTTTATAAAAGAAATCCTAAGTATGTTTAATAAGTTTGTGAGGAAAATTGTGAGGAAAATAAACTTAAGATAAACCGCTCCAAATTTGATTGCAGAAAATATGACTTCAGCAACAGAGTGGTCAATGCCTGGAGTGCACTACATGACTCTGTGATTACTTCCCCAAACCCCTAAAACTTTAACCTTCGACTGTCTACTGTTGACCTCACCCCATTCCTAAGAGGTCTTTAAGGGGCATGCATAAGTGCACCAGCATGCCTACCATCCCTGTTCTAATGTTCCCTTTTATTTGTATCTATCTCATGTATCCATAATTATGTCTATACTTATATCTGTTATCTAATACATGCTTGATGAAATAAAGTAAATGAAAAATAAATAAAAATAAAGGTGTTTTAAAAAGAGTTAGGAAAACTTTCAAGCAAGCAAATGGAACACTTTAGAATTAAGATTCTATAATAAAGTTCTAGAACATCTACACAAACTACTTATTCTTTATGAAAAAAATCTCTGAATTGTCTTGCTACGTAATCTAAAAATATTCATCTCCGAACTCAAATTGTGTTTTCCATCAAACCAGGGTGGTGGCATTTATTTAACATCACTTTTTATATACTATCCGATAAAATGACTCTTGGGGTTTATAGCAAAATTGTAACATTAAACTATATGCTCAATGTTAAATATTTTTAATTTAAATATTTTTAGTTTAAAAATTTAAAATTCAAAAACTAAAAGTTTAATGTTAAATATTTTTAATATAAAAATATAGTTTAATTAAACATTAAACTATACATACCACTAATAACCCCCAAAACCATAAAAAACAAATTACCCATAACAATAAAAAAGCTTCAATCCAAAAAAAATCCCTTTGGCGAAAAAACAAATCTGGCTATGTAGCTAGCTTTAAAAGTCGCGACAAAACCTTATGCCGCCAGATATAGGCAAAATGCATCAATTACCACAGCAAACAAGAGGAAAACCTATGCACGAAATCCACCCATGCCTTCTATAATTTTGTAAACAACAAACTTAAAGACACAAGATCCATCCCACCCCTAAAAGGGCCTAACGGGAAAGACTGTAATGATGAAACCGTTAAGGCCAACCTCTTCAACACGTTCTTTGGTTCAGTCTTTGTAAACAGCAATGGCTCATGACCCACATGATGCACACTAAGGGGGGTGGGGGATCCGGGGGAAACGGGGGGGTCGAGCTTGTCCAGATTGCGCTTTTACCATCGGTACTGTGAGTGGGAGGGGTAGATATGGCGGGAGCAGGGGGCCATATCATGTTAAGGGGGCACGCACCCGCTGTCTTCGAGCGGTAGCATGCTCCGGCCCCCAAGGCTCCACTCATTTTCCAGGTTGCACAGACCCTCAGAGCCCGGGCCTTCGACTGATGTTGTGCAACGCCAGGTCTGCAGTAAATAAAGCCCCCCTCATCTGTGATCTTATTCAGGAGGGGGTAGCGGACCTGGCGGGCATTACGGAGACCTGGTTGGGCCCGGAGAGAGGGGTCCCTCTGGTAGAAATGTGCCCACCAGGCTTCCACGCATTCCATCAGCCGAGGTAACGGGAGGGGCGGGGGAGTAGCGGTTATTATTAAACAAGGTCTGAGACCAAGGGAGGCCACTGTCCTCATACGGCCGACTCTGAATCCCTCCTTGTGAAATGGGGCCATGGGGTTCAGATGGGTTGGCTGATCACGTACCTGGCTCCCTGCCACGTGGCAACAGCCCTGCCCGAGCTGCTCAATGTTGTCGCCGCGGTGGCGGTTGATACCCCCAGGCTTATGGTCATGGGGGATTTCAACCTGCCGTCCATGGGTGAGATGTCTGAGGTGGCTCGGGAGTTCATGGCTTCCATGACAGCTATGGACCTGAACCAGTTAATTCATGGCCCTACCCACACGGGGGGGAACACGCTGGATCTGATTTTTGTCTCTGGACAGTGGTTGAGTGATCTTGAGATAGGGGATATAGTTACCGAGCCCTTGTCATGGTCAGATCACTCTCTCCTTCATCTCGACCTTCGAACTGCTGCACCACGCCGCAGGGAGGTGGAGCCGGTAAGATGGTTCCGCCCCAGGCACCTGATGGAACCCGATAGGTTCCAGATGGAGCTTGGGCCATTTCCTGAGGCTCTGGCACATGCCTCGAGACCTAGTGGCCGCCTAGGATAGGGCGGCCACTGGAGCTCTGGATCGGGTTGTGCCTTTGTGGCCTTTGACCCGGCGCCCATCTCAATTGGCTCCTTGGTTCTCCGAGGAGCTAAGGGAGTTGAAGCACCGGAAAAGACGCCTAAAGAGTAGTTGGATGGCCAGTCTTTCTGAATCGGACCGGATACTAGTAAGAGCCCATATTAGGAACTACTTAGTGGCGATAAAAGCAGCAACATGTAGTTATTTTACTGCTCTTATTGCATCATCAGATAATCGCCCGGCCGCCCTCTTCAGGGTGACCCGCTCCCTGCTCCACCAGGAAGCGCAGGAGGACCCCTTGGAGGGTAGAGCCGAGGATTTTGTTCAGTATCTGCATGACAAAATCACTCAGATTTGGGACGATCTGGACTCTTAACTGGGTAGTCTCAGGGGGAGGGACTGGGGCAGGTCTTGTGAATGTTATCTGGGATGAGTTTGATCCTGTGACCCCTGAGGACGTGGACAGGATTCTGGGCAGATTGAACTCAACCACTTGTTTGTTGGACCCATGTCCTTCCTGGTTAGTGCTGGCTTCCCGGGAGGTGACACGAGGCTGGCTCCAGGGGATTACAAATGCTTCGCTGGGTGAGGGTGACTTTCCCGCCGCCTTGAAAGAGGCGGTGGTGAGGCCTCTCCTCAAGAAGCCTTCCCTGGACCTGGCAATGTTGGTAAATTATCGTCTGGTCTCCAACCTCCATTTTGTGGCGAAGGTTGGTTGTGCAACCGTTCCCCCGGCACCTGGATGAAATGACGTATCTGGATCCGTTCCAGTCGGGCTTCAGGCCTAGGTACAGCACGGAAACGGCATTAGTCGCGTTGGTTGATTATCTCTGGAGGGCTCGGGACAGGGAGTGCTCCTCTGTCCTGGTCCTGTTAGATCTCTCAGCGGCTTTTGATACTATCGACTATGGTATCATGCTGCACCGGTTGGAAGAGTTAGGGGTGGGAGGCACTGAGTTGCAGTGGTTCTCCTTTCTCTCTGACCGGTCGCAGTCTGTGTTGACAGGGGGGCAGAGGTCAACCCCGAGGCCCCTCATATGCGGGGTGCCGCAAGGGTCGGTCCTCTCACCCCTCCTCTTCAACATTTATGTGAAGTCGCTGGGTGAGATCATCCATGGTTTTGGGGTGAGATACCATCAGTACGCTGATGACACCCAGCTGTACATCTCCACCCCAGACCACCCCAACGATGACCTTGAAGTGATGTCCCGGTGCCTGGAAGCCATATGGATCTGGATGTGGAGGAATAGGCTCAGGCTCAACCCATCCAAGACCAAGTGGCTGTGGTTTCCGATGTCCCGATATAGTCAGTTGGTGCCATCACTGACTATTGGGGGCGAATCATTGGCCTCCATGGAGAGGGTACGCAACTTGGGCGTCCTCCTGGATTCACGGCTGTCTTTAGAAGAGCACTTGACGGCTGTGACCGGGAGGATTTTTTATCAGGTTTGCCTGATTCGACAGTTGCGTCCCTTTCTAGATCAGGACTCCTTACACACAGTCACTCATGCCCTTGTCACCTCGTGTCTGGACTACTGTAGCGCTCTCTACATGGGGCTCCCCTTGAGGAGCACTCAGAGGCTCCAACTGATACAGAGGTGTTCCCATGTAACACCTGTCCTGTGTGAGCTGCACTGGCTCCCGGTGGTCTTCCGAGTGCGCTTCAAGGTTTTGGTTATCACCTTTAGAGCGCTCCATGGCTTAGGACCTGGTTATCTACGGGACCGCCTGCTACCACCAATAGCATCCCACCGGCCAGTACGTTCCCATAGAGAGGGGCTCCTCCGGGTGCCGTCGGCCAAACAATGTCGACTGGCGGCCCCCAGGGGGAGAGCCTTCTCTGTGGGGGCACCTACGATCTGGAACAAGCTCCCCTCGGAGATACGGATGATCCTGGATCTGCGCACCTTCCGTCGCGCACTTAAGATTTTTCTATTTCATCAAGCTGGCTTGGCCTAAATCTTTTCCTCTGTTAAATGTAAATTTTAATTTGTTTTAAATTATTGGGTATTTTAAATTTGTCTCAGCCAAATTATTTAATTCGTTTTTATTCTATCTTAAATTTTTGTATGTATGTGTTTTTTATTCTGTGGCTGTTCACCACCCTGAGTCCTTCGGGAGAAGGGCGGTATACAAATTTAATAAAAACAAAATAAATATTTCCTAGTCGTACACCAACTAATTACAACAATGTACTACATATTGATTTTATATGTAGTGAAAAGGCACTATGCAGCCTAAAACCATCTCTTTCTGTTGGTCCTGATGGATTATGTGCCTACTTCTTAAAAAAACTTTCCACTGCCATAGCAGAACCTCTAAGCATAATCTATGAAATATCTTTCAGAACCAGCTCCTTGCCTAACCTATGGTCACTAGCCATGGTCATCCCTATCATCAAAAAGGGTGATCCCAGCCTAGTTGAAAATTACATTGTGTTGCGTCACCTGCAAAGTCATGGAATCAATCATAAACCAATCCATTACCTTCCACTTAGAGGCAAACAACCTACACTCTAACAAGCAGTTTGGTTTCAGGAAAAAATTGTTCTGTAATCTGCAACTCTTACACAGCAAAAACATATGGACTACACAACTCGACCAGGATAAAGCAATAGATGCAATTTACATAGACTTCTGCAAAGCCTTTGATTCAGTGGTACATGAAAAACTACTTTTAAAACTCAAATCTTATGGCATTTCCGGATCCCTGCATAATTGGATAGCTGCATTCCTGTCAAACAGGCAACAAGTAGTCAAAATAGGGAGGGCCCTATCAAACCCTGCACCTGTTAACAGCAGTGTCCCCCAAGGTAGTGTTTTAGGACACACACTCTTTATATTTTACATAAATGACCTTTGCGATCATATTATAAGCAACAGCATCCTCTTCACTGATGGTGTAAAACTATTCAACACCACCAACAATGCTGCTACCCTACAAAGAGACCTTGACTATGTGTCAGAATGGTCAAACTATTGGGAACTCCAAATATCAACCAACAAATGCTCTGTCTTACACATTGGCAAAAAAATAAATAAAAAATCAGAACATCAAATACAAGCTGGGCGGATGTAACCTCGTAGATGACCCTCATTCTGTCAAGGACGTTGGAGTACTCATCTCAAATGTTCTAAGTGCCAGAGCTCACTGCAACAACATTGCCAAAAAAGCATTAAGAGTTGTTAACCTAATCTTCTTTTCCAATAATATTGTACTGCAAACTACGGCATACAAAACCTTTGCTAGACCAATTCTCGAATACAGCTCATCTGCCTGGAACCCGCACTATATATTGGACATTAATACAATTGAGCGAGTTCAGAGGTATTTCACGAGAAGAGTACGCCACTCCTCTGCTCACAATACAATACTTTATGCCACCAGGCTTGAAATTTAGGGATTAGACAATTTAGAACTACGCTGCCTTTGGTCTGACCAAGGTGGGTTTCAGCAGGTTCTGACCACTTCTGGAGAACCGGTAGTGGAAATTTTGAGTAGTTCGGAGAACCGGTAGTAAAAATTCTGACTGGCCCCGCCCCCATCTATTCTGTCAGTCCCAGCTAATCGGATAGACTGTCTATTATCAGTCTATAATAGATAATAGACCGTCTATTATCAGTCCCAGCTGATCTGAAGGAAATGGGAATTTTGCAGTAACCTTCCCCTAGAATGGGGAGGGAATGGAGATTTTACAGTATCCTTCCCCTGGAGTGGGGTGGGAATGCAGATTTTACAGTATCCTTCCCCTGCCACGCCTACCAAGCCACGTACCACCAAGCCATGCCATGCCCACCAAGCCACACCCACAGAACCTGTAGTAAACAATTTTGAAACCCACCACTGACCTAAGCGTAGTACACAAAATTATCTGCTACAACGTCCTACCTGTCAGCTTCAACCGCAATAATACACAAGCACACAATAGATACAAACCTAAGGTAAATCGCTCCAAACTCGATTGCAGAAAATTTGACTTCAGCAAGAAACTGGTTAATGCCTGGAATGCACTACCTGATTCTGTGGTTACTTCCCCAAACCCCCATAACTTTAACCTTAGACTATCTACTGTTGACCTCACCCATTCCTAAGAGGTCTGTAAGGGGCATGCATAAACGCACCAATGTGCCTACTGTCCCTGTCCTGCTGTCCCCATTTATTCGTATCCTTATCCTGTATTCATATTCATGTTTATACTTATATCTGTTATCTTGTATGTGTTTGACAAATAAATAAAATAAACTATAGTAAAGAGCAAAACATTTGACAAAGTGGAATACTGGGATTGTTTTAAGGTAACATGACAGAAGTTGTTGTATTTAATCTAAGAAATAGCCTCCAGGAATGTCACTACTCAGGAGTAAGTCCCATGAAAACTGTTTTGTGCCACCTGTTTAAACATTTTGCTAATAAAAAGTTAAAAAGAACTAATTTGTTTATCACCCTTTTGACCAGCCAAACGCTTGTGTTAGTATGATGGTCATGAAATGTTGTCTTGATCCTGGTTAATAGTATAGAAGTGATGGTATAGAAAAGCAAAACTGTTTTATTTCATAACATACTGCATAGTACTTCATTTGCTATTATACTGTTGCTCAAGATAAGACTGGCTTGTTTTCCCATGCAGATCAGAATTTTAAAATTTGCCATTTCTTTCCCTCCCCCCAGCCTCTTCTGAAACCATCACCTTGGAGCAATCTTCAGAGTGGTGGATGGAGCCCAGGGAATATATCCTGGGGAGGCATACATAGTCGAGACCACCGTAGAAATGGAAATATGGGAATACCAGGGACGATGAACCAGGTCTCTCCCTTAAAGAAGCCATTTTCTGGTAATGTCATCGCACCCCCTAAATTTTCTCGGTCTGCTTCATCCTTGACTCCAAAACCATGGACTGGGGATAATATTTTCAAAACAGACAACAACAGTAACCCACTTTTGCCCTTTCAGGTAAGAATGATATTGACCTACAGCTTTGAATCCTGTTTAATTTTAACACTGTAGACAGCAGGATGATTTTAGCACTATTTTAAATGAAAAAAGTAGCTGATCCCTCCCTCCCCAATTGAAGTTACTTTGCATAAGATAACTTCATTGGTATCATGGATTAGTAAGGATCAATATTTAAATTATTTTTTAAAAAATATTTCTATCATTAAAATTAAAGCCTAAAAAATCTGCAACCTGCCAAAGTTATATGTTGCTTCCCAGGTCCTCTTGTACCAGGGTTATTATTGCTAGAATTGGGTTGGGAAAGGGGATGTATCACACTGGGCAGATTTTTTCATACTTCAGATTTCTCAGATCTCTAGATAGCTGGCTGAACAGATTGTCCAGAGTTTTGTTTAAAGGCAGAGGAGAAATATAAGGAGGCTATGCCCTATACTACTTGGAATCACTCCTCTACAAATGGTTGGTAAAGAACAAAGCAGGCTGAGAAAAAAAAGAGGTGTGATATGAATGAATGAATGTAATCAGATCAATGTTCCATTTCATCTGCTCTGTCATTTTGATGCATTATTTTAATCAGTTGACAATTTAAAATCACTAACCAGGCAAATTTGCATATGGATGGTATTCCCAGTCAAAGTATTACATCAGCCTTTTTATTGTACATGTGGTATTAAAAATATATATTTCCAGCATATTTTTATCCGACTATTTATTTCATTCGAAACACATTTTAGTTTTTCTCTTCCATTTAACCGAATTAACAGAATAACAGAGGTGGAAGAAATTTTGGAGGTCTTCTACTCCAAGCAGGAAACTCTATATCATTCCAGACAAGTGGCTGACCAGTATCTTCTTAAAAGCTTTCCTAAGTATTGATGTTACACTGATTGGTCTGTAGTTTCCTGGATCTGTTTTTAGTTACCTTTTTAATTCATGGTTCTGAGATAATACCTGTCAACTCCTTCAGAACTCTGGGATGTAATCTGTCAGGTCCCAGTGATTTGAACTTGTTTAGAAGGACAGGTGTTCTCTTTTCTTGCTTATTTTAATTTGTAATCCTAGTCTGTTTTTATGACATTGTTTAAGACCATACTTTTGGTAAGTTGCGCTATATTATCTTTTTGCGTGAAGACAGATGCAAAGAATGAATTAAGCAGCTCTGCTCCCTCAATTGCTTTTCTTTGTTACTTCCTTGCCACCTTCTCTCATTAGTGGATCAAATGTTTCTTTGACTTTTTTCTTGTTTTTTAGATGTTGAAAGAAACTTTTTATTCTTTTTGACATTAGTTGCAAGTCTTACTACATTCTGAGCCTTAGTTTTCTTGACTTCATCTTTGCACGTTCAGGCTGTTTGTTGATATTCTGTTTTAGTTATGTGCCCCTCTTTCTATTTTTTATACTTATCCTTTTTGTCTTTCAGTTTGTCCTTATGTAAGCATGCTGGATTCTTGGATATCTTGTTTTTCTTTTATTGTTATTTCTTTTCTTGTATTGAGTTGGACTGGGCTTTTATAATAATATTTTTCAGAATTTCCCAAGCTTCTTGAGTTGTATTCCTTTAAGATTATCAGCCATGGAATAGTTCCTGAACTCTGTTAAAATTAGCTATTTTAAAGTCTAAGACACTGGTCTGATTACATTCTATTATTTGTGTTTGCATTATATTGAATTCCTATATGTCATGGTCACTCTCCCCCAAACTTCCGGCAACTTCAACACCCTCTATCACTTTTTGTCTATTAGTAAAAATTAGGTCTATTATAGCTGTCCCTCTACTTCCCTCCTGTACCTTTTGGCTGACAAAGTTGTCAACTAGGTTGGTCAGGCACCTGTTCAATCTCCCACTTGATGCAGAGTTTGACTCCCAGTTGATATCAGGGTAAAGTCCCCCATTACTACTGTGGTGTGTTTCCTTCATACCTTTATTAACTGGTTATCAAAAAATTCATCTATTTCCTCTGCTCGGCTACCGCCCCCATACACACCCCATGACCTGGATAACAGAGAATCTCCATAGAAATGTCCCTACCCCATTGTTTGATTGGTTGTTTGGGGTTTATGCTGGGAATTAGGTCCTAAAAGATCCTAAGGATTGATTACCCTCCCTCCTCATCTTTAGTTTAAAGCCCTTCTGATAAGTTGAGCCAGTTATTTTTTGTTCTTGCAGCCCATCCCTTGCCAGAACCCTTCATGTAGGTAATGCAGATATGCAAATCGGAGGTTGAAACATGACTCGAAGTTCAGAAGTGAAGGTTTCCAAAAGTCAGGGGAATGAGTGCTGAGACAAACAGTTGTTCCTGATGAAGGCACCTTCCCCCAGCCTCTTGTTAAATTTGCCCAAACCAGGTGTTCCTTGTGAGGAGGGACAGGGCAGCCTTCTTGCGAGCAGCCTCACAGACCACTAAGGTTCCCTCTGCTCCATTATCCATGCCCTCAGATTGGGTGGAGGAGGTTGCTATTCCTTGTCGGAGGAAATCTGTTATTTCTGTCTGCAGCCGATTCTCCCGTGCGTTTGGTGAAGGCACGTAGTTCCCTGTCTGGTCAACCACTTCTCCCAATGCCAGAAGAGCCTGGGACAGCATCGTCCTCAGCCCCGGACTCTCCAGAGTTTCCATTGGAGATATGCCATCCCTGTTGGATGGTCCTGGTTCCAACTCCTCCTTGAACCAAGATCAGATAGAGCCATGATGGCTACTTTTCTTCCTTTCATAGGAGCAGTTTGTGATGCCTTTTTAAAAGAAACACTTGATGGTATCTGCATGCTTTCTTCTGGTGGAGACTGTGAAATCAATTGCTTGGCTCCAAAGAGGCTGGACTAGATAGCTGGGGCATTGTTCTTGGTTGCTGTTTTCTTCTATGAGTGATATATTTCCATTGGTCTTCCTTTAAAGGTTCATATACAGGGTAATTTCTTTTAAAAGTTGTTTGTTCCTTATTATGTTCAATTTGGATATATTCTTGCTTAAGTTTCAGTTTCTCATTTTGTAGGTTGAATTTCAATGTGGCTAGAGTTGCCTCTAGACCCATGATGGCGAACCTATGGCATGCGTGCCAGAGATGGCACGTAGCGGCTCTCTGTGGGCATGCGAGCCGTTGCCCCAGGTCAGCTTTGTCACGCTTGCGCCCATGCCTTCCACCGACCAGCTGGTCTTCGGGTCTCTGCGGTGCATTCGCAGGGTGCGGGGTGCATGTGGGGGGCTGCACGCACATGGCAGGGGCAGGGCGCATGTGGGGGCCACGCATATGTGGGTGGGCAGGTCACATGTGGGGGCCATGCACGCATGCACGGTGGGCAGGCTGCATGTGCAAGGGCCGCGCGCCCATTGCATTTTGGAGGTTCGGGGGGGGGGGCGTTTTGGGCAATTGGTCCGAAAAACAGCTATCACTGCTCTAGTCCCTTTACTTTGTCTTTCAGTAATTTGTTTAGTTTATATTTGGTACATGTGTAATTTGGGTCTTCTATCAGGATAAGCACATACTGTACATGGAACATATTTTACAAATCACAACAGTGTCAGTCTCTTTTTCCATGACTGTTTCTTTTTGCTAGTTCATTTAAGGATTCAAATTTTAAAATTTTATAAATGTTATAAATGTAAAAGATTTAACCACAGATTTAGAAAAAAAATCTAATTTAAAAATTTAAAATTCTAAAAGTTCATTTAAAAAATGTAAAAGTGAGCTTCTGGGGTGGCGCCATGCTGGTGCAGTGCAGGGCAACTAGACTCCATTCTCCCTGCCTGATTTTCTGCGTTTTGGAAGCCAGTAATGGCAAAGCAGGTCCTTAAAGGGGACAGCTATAGTGAGGGGAACATCCAGGGGTGACAGGGAGAGGAGCGATCCCTTGTTATGAAGGGTGAGGCCCTGAAAACCAGCGTAGAAGAGACCAGCTGTCAAGGCGAGGTCCAGAGATGTGGTGGCTCGACAAAGATATGAGAGGAAGCAGAAAGTGAGAAGCAGCAGAAGTATTGGCAGATAGGAAAAAGAAAAAATGTGGGACACCGAACTATCTCTCTGGTGGATGGGATTTACAAAAACTACTGAATAGAAGTGAGTCTCCAAGGTGGAGGTGGCAGCGCCTTAGTGGTGGGAGCAGAGAAGGAAGAAGACGGGAATGTTGTGGATTGGTGAGGAGGGAAAGTGATTGTGAGTGTGGATTGAACAGTTGATACCTTGGAAACAGGGTTTCGAGAGACAAAAACCTGTAGTGAAACCCAGCAGGAAGAAAGAAAAGGCTACCTTTCGGGGACAGTGGTGATTGAAGTGGAGGAAAGTAAAAAGAAAAGTGAAGAGAAAGACAGTGACAGTGACAGTGCAATTTGAAGGCAGTCACTATTCTGGAAGCTGAAAACAAGGAAGTTGCAGAGTGAACAGAGAGACTGAAGATAAAGAACTGCAGTAACTTAAATGACTTTGAAGGAGATCTCTTCTTAAAAAATTGTATATTGTGAATACCTTGGATATTTCAAACTTTTACTGTATATTCTAAATACTTAGATAAGCCTGAAAGAGACTTACCACTGAGAAATATACATTGAATTATTAGCTCTAAACTTTAATAGTTTATAGAAACATATTGCTTTTTCTGATTTCAAACTTTTGATTGATTTATGTATGTTTAAACGAATTAACTACCGTATATACTCGAATATAAGTCGAGTTTTTCAGCACGTTTTTCAGGCTGAAAAAGCCCCCCTCGGCTTATATTCGAGTCATGAAAAAAAAAGCCTTTTTAAAAGAAAACAAATGAGTAGACCCCTGTCTGCAAAAATAGAAAAAACAGCCCCTTTCAGTGTCAGTATAGGTTAATTACCATAAGTTGATTTGAACAGCCTCCCAACTCTCAGCTGATTTGCTCTCAGCTGTTTTACCGGGGCTCTGTTACTAGCTAGCTGCAAAGAGGTAAATTGCTGGAGCATTTTCCCTCCCCCTCCCAGCTATGCTAAAAAAGCGAAACTGAAACTAAAGCAGGGTCTTTGCTGCAACGTGACAAAATGAGGCAGAGAGAGATTTCTTTTTCTTTTGCTTGCAACGTTGGAAAGGCAGATTTCTTTTTCCTCATCAAAAAAAGTAGGTGCAAACAATGGGAAATTCATGGCAAATGGCAAAAGAAGAGAGTTCAAGATTTTAAAACACAAAAGAAAAAGCTCTATTTAACTAGGGAATTGTAATAATTGAGATACTATTAATTGTATATTGTGTTGAAAGCAGAAATGGTTAAGTTGTGGTTTGGAAGAATATATGGGGGAAATTATTTGGTTTATTATTATTGGTAAATATAATTACCGGTAATTGATTTGTAAGAAATTGGATTGCATGGAAATAATTGGAATATTCATGTTCATATTGATTAATATACAAAAAAGATAGTTATATAACTAATTGATTTATATTAAAATGTTGAATTTGTATTGAACAACTGTAATATTACATAATTAACCAATGTGAGGATGGATATAAAAATAGATGACAATGGGAAGGGGTATAATATAGAATAGAAGTGAAAAATTGAATTTGATTAAGATTAGAGATGAGGATGAAGGGTAATATTGGTTTTTTAAAAAAATAGATGAGGAATAAATATGGCAAAAAGGAAATATAGAAATTGTAAATTTAAGTGAAATGACTGAACACTGTTTAAATTTGTGAACCGGCCACATACTCTGTTCAAAGAAAATACATTGTATGTTTGTATGTGTGTTTCTAATTATTGCTATTTATTCATATTTGTTCTCTTTTATTCTTTAAAGTTTAACAATTCATTCTTTATCTTAATATCTTTATATTTGTTTGGGGTTGGTTTTCTTCCCTTTCGTCTTTTTTATTGTACAGCAATCTTTCTCCTCAAACCTACCACCTCTCTCTTTGAGGAAGGGGGGAGAAAGAGAATGAGAGAGAGAGTGGAGGAGAGAGAGAGAGAAAGAGGGGAAGAGAGAAAGAATGAGAAAGAGAGGGGGAGAGAAAAATGGTGATAAGATAGGGCAAAAATGTAAAATGTGAGGACAGTTGTAAGTTCGAGGACTGGTCATAAGTGCGAGGACCAGTCAAAACTTACTTTTTCAGCCCTCTGAGTAGTCCATATGCACAAAAGGACTACCCAGAGGGCTGAAAAAAGTGATTTCTGACAGGTCCTTGCACTTTTGACCAGTCTTTTTTTATTTTGAAATTTACCAGTGGCCACTGCATTTCACACCCCCGGCTTATACTCGAGTCAATAAGTTTTCCCAGTTTTTTGTGGTAAAATTGGGGGTCTCGGATTATATTCGGGTCAGCTTATACTCGAGTATATACAGTAGTTTTAAATATCTACTGTTGATTAATAATTGTATACATAGAGATCCTTATATTTACTCATAGGTATAATAGTTATAAGTAATTTTAAGAAATTGGATGTTAATACTGTATTATTATTGTAAGGAAGGTTTAAACTGAAAAAGGTGACAATTGATGGTATTGTGGAATAATTTTTTCAGAAATTTAAAAATGTCAAATACATCCACAGTAACTAAAGTGGCAAAAAAACCAATGTCAATGACAGCTTCTCCAGCAGGGCAAAAGTTAATTATAGATACGGTATGCAGTGAAAAACTAGCAAAGTCTACAATCTTCATTAAATATGATTCAGGAGTTTATGATAAAAATGCAGGAATCAATAACAAACAATCATGAGGATATGAAGAGTGAATTAGGAGAAATAGAAGAAGACATAAAGAAACTGGATAATAGAATGAGAAAAATTCAAGATTCAATAACTAAAAATGAACAGAAAATAAAAGTGATAGAAGTAAGAACGGATCAAACTGAAAAGAAACTAAAAGAAACCGAAGAAAGATTGACAGCAGCAAACAGAGACTTAGTAGATGCAATTACTCATCTGGAATTAGAGAGATCTTCCTTCTACCTGAGGTTCCAAAATATCACAGAAACAAGAGATGAAGACCTACACAAATTGATGACAGACATTCTAGCTGACCCACTACAAATAGATAAAAATGAATTGAGGAATAACATTGATGAAATATATAGAGTGCAAACGAATTATGCTAGGAGACAGAGACTAGCACAGGAGATACATATAAGGTTTGCAAAAAGAGCGGTCAGGGATGAAGTTTATAGAAGAACGAGGGATGACCAATTGACTTCCAAAGGAAGAGAGGTCATAACTCTCAAACAGATACCAAAGAGGAGAAGAGAGAAACGAAGAGATTACCAGTTCCTTACAACACAATTAATAAAAAATAAAATAATGTTTTGCTGGTTGATGCCAGAAGGATTGTTAATAACATGGCAGGATAAGAAAATAAGGATAGACACAATGGATAAGTCTCAGGAATTTTATGCACGGTATATAGAGGAAGAATCAGACAGCAGAGGAGAACTGGAAACCCAAAGTCAAGAACAACAGCTAGAGGAAAAGGGACTGGAACAAGATATGAGAGTGAGAAGTGATACTGAGACCCAGGAAAAAAAAGGAATGAGAACAAGAAAGCAAAAGGAAATGACACAAAGGAGGGAAATAAGGGTGACAAATAAGTAGCGGAATAGAGGAAGAAGTGACATTATTTTCGGTTAACATAAACGGATTAAACTCACTGCTAAAGAGAAGACAAATAATTGCTAAACTCCAAAAACAAAACACAGACATTATATGTTTACAGGAGGTCCATATGAAAAAAGAAGAAGGTAATCTTTTGGAAGCCCCTAAATTAGGTAAAATATTTTTGACTCTAACAGAAATAAGGAAAAGAGGAATTGCAGTCTATATAAAAGATTGATTAAAACCCAAACAAATATATGCAGATAAAGAGGGAAGAATGTTATTGATTGAGGTACTAATAAAACAAAAAAGAACATAAATTGCACCAAACACACAACAGAAAGAATACCGCAAATTACATAAACAAATTGTAGAATTGGAAATAGATAATGTATGCGTATTAGGAGATTTCAATGCAATGGTTGATCCCAAAAAAGACTACAAATCAGGAAGTAAAAAAATTATGAAAGGAGAACATTACCAAAGACATTCTTTGAAATGATCCAAGAGTTAAATCTGAAAGATATTTGGAGGGAAATTAACCCACAAAAAAAATCAATATACGTATTTTTCCAGCCCACATAACTCATGGTCCCGGATAGACATGGTCTGGATGGATTCAGAAACAGGAAAAACCATAGAGGAAATAGAGATAAAACTGAATACCTGGGCAGATCATAACCAGATAATAGTCAAATGGAAGGGGGAGGAAAAAAGAAAAAAGAGATGGACCATGAATCAAAGGATAATGAAAGAAAAAAATTACATTCAACAAATAGAAAAAGAATTAAGGTTTTTCCTACAGGAAAATTGGAATGAACAAACAACTATACAAAACCTGTGAGACACAACTAAAGCTTACGTCCGGGGTCTTACAATAGCATATACTATACAAAGAAATAAAAAGAAAAGAAAAGAATATATAGAATTGTAAGAGACATTGGGAAAATTAGAAGATAAAATGCAGAAAGAACCCCACAATCAGGAAATTAGAAACAAAAAAGAGATAATTAAACATAGACTTAATCTAATTACATAAGAAGAAATAGCGCAAAAAATTTGAGTACCAAACAAAACTACTTTGAAAATGCTAATAAACCGGGAAGATGGTTGGCTTATAAATTAAAAAAAGAAAAAGAAAAGAAATTAATACAACAACTAGAAGATGAAAAAGGGATAGCACACCATCAGAAGGAAGAAAAGAAAATATAGCAGTAAGGTATTATCAAAACCTATATAGTCGGGAGAATGCATTCGGATGGTCTTCCATGTTGGACATTTTGAGGGACCGGTTTGGAGAGAACAGCTTTAGAGATGCTCCCTTGTGGCAGCCATGGGCCGCCGGAATAGAGCCCTCCCAGAGCTGGCAAGGCTCGGGGTCTTCTGGACAAGCCCGTTTCCGTCTGGCCAGCCCGAAACTGCGGCTTGACGCAGTGCGTGGGAAGATGGACCACACATGCACTGGGGTTTCCTGGGGGGGGGCGATGGGGGGACAACAGACGCAGGCAGGAGCCAGCCCCCTGCCTCGTTCACCAGCGAGGAGAGCCAACGCCCCATGTCCCAAGTAACTGAGTCCCCAGGTCAACGGACGAATCAGCTGCCAGCTTCGGGGTATCCTGGACAGGTGTACCCATGGGCACCGGGCCAGGACCCGTGGCCGCCCCAGACGATGTGTGGCCCTCCACCCCTGCAGGCGTCTTTTGATAGGCGCTCCAATAGAGTGGCCCTATTCCTGAGCCAGGTCATTAGCTACTTTGACCTTTATGGGCGGCACTATCACACACAATGGTCTATGGTGGTGGCAGTCACGATGACATTACATGGGGAGGCGGCAAACTGGGTAGCCGACCTCCATAGCGATCATGCCTGGGAGTTAACGGATTTGGGACTGTTCCTGGAAGGACTCCAGGCACGGTTCGAAGACAATTCCCATGTACAACAAGCAGAGGGAGAGCTAGTATCCCTCTGTCAACGGGGTTGGCCCATCAGAGACTACGTTAAGGAGTTTAGGGCTATTGCGGGGAGGCTACGGGCATGGCCAGAACAAATGCTAGTGCACCAGTTTCACCTTGGGCTAGACCGGGAGCTGCGGCAGGCATGTGTGTACCGGGGTCTCCCAGGCCGCTTACCCGAATGGTTCAAGGCTGCCATTGACCTGGACATTGGCTTTAATGAGTTTCGATTGCGAGGCGTTACTAGTGGAGCACCAGCGAGACGAACACCCAAGAAGCCATTCGCTCTCAGGGCATCGGGAAGGACGGCCTCTATGTCGGGAGCCGCGGAGCCCAATCGCAGTGCCCCCTTTTGCTGTTTCAGGTGTAACCAGATCGGGCACAGGGCAGTGGAATGCCCGTTTCCACACCCCCAACCTCTTGCAGGACGCACACCTGAACGATCTGGTGGAAAAGAAAAGGCACGGGTGACACCAGAACGCTCCCAGGTAGCGTCCCAGTCTATGGTGCTCGATGGTGATACCCCTGTCAAGGAGGGCCCCCCCCTCCGGACCAATGTACTTGCCTGTGGTATTGGTTGACAGTGAGGAGGAAGACGGCCGCGATCCCATGATGAGTGCGCCCATACGGCCTTTCGTTATCCTGGTGGGTTTGCGGAATCCCCGCACCAATGTAGTGGTGTATCAGGGCACACTAATTGACTCTGGTTTTACGAGATGCCTGATGTGGGCTTCGCTAGCGGAACAGTTGGGACTCAGGGTGGGCCACCTGCCAACACCCATCTGGTTTGAACAGATGGACAGTACCATATTGGGAGGCTCTCCAGCAACTCGGGTGACAGAACCGCTAAAACTAGAAATCGGCAACCATTGGGAGAATATACGGTTTATAGTAGTGGATACCATCATAGAGCCAGTTATATTAGGTCTCGCTTGGCTCGACAAATGGCAGCCCACCATATGGTGGGAGTGGGGATATAGGAAATTACGGTTGGAGGTCGGGCCTGAGCCAGGGCCCGACAGACCACGAGAGCAGGCAAAAAGCAGTCGTTGGGTGGCCGCGCTAGGGAACGAGGGACCCCAGTTGTCTGGGGTGCCCGCGGTATATGCCCACTTAGCAGACGTATTTAGTGAGGACCAGTGTGACACAGTCCCACCACACCGCCCAACGGATTGCGCTATAGAATTGGTCCCTGGGGCTAAACTCCCTAAACCCCGCATGTATGCCATGACGCCCAAGGAAATAGGGGAACTATGCAAGTACATTGATACCAATTTAGCCAGAGGGTTTATCACCCCCAGTCGGGCCCCTATGGCCGCCCCAGTATTATTTAGGGAAAGAAAAGATGGAAGCTTACGTCTTTGCGTCGACTTCCGTGGCCTGAACGCCATGAGTATCGAGCCTCCATACCCTCTGCCCTTGATAAAGGACCTGTTAGCCACTTTGGCTATGGGACAAATATTCACGAAATTAGACTTGAGATAAGCATACTATCGCATTCGAGTTAAAAAGGGGGATGAGTGGAAAACCACTTTTAATTGCCCCCTTGGCAGCTTCAAATTCGTAGTTATGCCATTCGGCCTACAGGGGGCTCCCGCGATCTTCATGCAATTAATTAATGCAATGTTGCATGAATTTCTATATCACAGGGTATTGGTGTATTGATATCCTTATCTACACCGACACAATGGAGGAACATGTACAGCTCATCCGCCGACTGCTGGAAAAGTTGTTGGCCGCCAAACTGTTTGTTAAGATATCCAAATGTGAGTTTCACCGTAGGGAGTTGGATTATTTGGGATATAGGATCTCGCAGGAGGGGTTACAAATGGACCCCAAGAAGGTTGTGGCGGTCATGGAGTGGCAAGCCCCCATGACGCAGAAACAATTGCAAAGTTTCCTCGGGTTTGCAAACTTTCATCGCCAGTTTATTCCGGCCTTTCCCAGATAGCGTTGCCCCCTCACCAACCTGTTACGAACCAAAGGATGTGCTACCCAAGTCAGGCCTGGCCATCGTATTATATGGACGCCCAAAGGCCAAAGGGCCTTCGAGAAATTAAAATCCCTGTTTGCACGAGAACCCATTTTGCGACACCCCGACCAAGAGAAACCATTTATCGTACAAACGGATACAAGTGACGTAGCTGTAGGCGGCGTCCTCCTACAACCCAATGACCATGGTCACTTGCAACCCTGCGCCTATACATCCAAGAAATTCACACCCACGGAACGGGTTTGGGCCATATGGGAGAAGGAGGCCTTTGCCGTACTGTGGGCCCTCCTCACATGGAGACATATATTAGAGGGAGCAAAGCAGAAATTCGAGGTATGGACAGACCACCGCAACTTGGTTTCCTTACAAACCCCCAGAAAGCTATCCCCCAAGCAGGTGAGATGGGCCCAATACTTTAAAAGATTCAACTTCACGTTGAAGTATGTGCCTGCTGGAAGGAATTTCCTAGCCGATGCCTTATCCCGGATGCCACAGTACCACAGCAAATGGGACAATATTGTACAGGCTGTGCTCCCCACGAGGCATGCAGGGGGGGAAAACGTAGCGCACACCCGGCCAACCTTGGACTGGAATGAGGAACTATGGCAGGCAACGCTCGATGACAGTTGGGTTAAGGAGCATCCCAAACTCATTACCATTAAAGATGGACACACTTGGAAGGACGATAAGTTATACGTCCCGCCGGTCCTCCATAACAACGTGCTGCACCATTGTCATGATCTTAATATGGCAGGGCATTTTGGGTTCTTCAAAACCCTACATTTGGTCAGACGGCAGTTCTGGTGGCCACATATGTGGCGAGAGATAGAGGATTAAGTGAACAGCTGCCCGATATGTGCCAGAGTGAAATCAAGGCCAGGAAAACCCCTCGGTCTCTTACAGTCCGTGACTAGTCCTGCGAGACTCTGGGAGGTGATAGGCATGGACTTTATCATAGATCTACCACAAAGCAATGGCTGTAATGTCATCTGGACTGTCATAGACCTGTTTTCTAAGCAGGCCCATTTTGTACCATGTGCAAGGTTACCGTCAGCCCGCAAACTGACCCAGCTGTTCATTCAGCACATGTACCGTTTGCACGGGGTGCCCCGTAAAATTATCTCGAATAGAGGGGTACAGTTTACGGCAAAATTCTGGTGAAACTTCCTTCAGCTGATAGGGTCAACACAGGGCCTTAGCTCGGCATACCATCTGAGCACCAACGGCGCCATCGAGAGAGCCAACGCCATGGTAGAATGCTATCTCAGAACATATGTGTCATATCAAAAAACCGACTGGTCGACACTGTTACCCTTTGTAGAGGTGGCGTATAACAATGCGGTACATCGAAGTATGGCCATACCCCATATCGAATAGTGTCTGGGCAGGAGTTTGTCGCCATACCAGAGCTTAAAACCGTTCTACCGGGGGTGACCCCTGGCGAGTGGGACCAAAAAGTACGAACCCTGTGGCCTCAAGTTAAGCAAGCGCTGACTATAACAGCGACTGAATATAAGAAACAGGCTGACAAAAAGCGAGCAGATGTGAAACCGTTTAGGGTGGAGATAAGGTATATTTGTCCACCAAATATATCAAACTACGAATACCAAACCGGAAGCTAGGGCCAAAGTACCTGGGACCTTTCCCCATCAGCTGAATTATAAACCCGGTCACAGTTGCTCTGAAACTTCCACCGCTGCTAGGAAAGAGCCACCCAGTGTTCCATTATAGTCTCCTGAAACCAGTAACCGCTAGCCAACCAACCCCCACCCCTCTGGGCCCTATTAAGGGGGACCACTATGAAGTCGAGGACATCCTAGATTCTCGAAATCACAGGGGCAGGCTGCAGTATTTAGTCCAGTGGAAGGGCTATCGCTTAGAGGAGGCAAGTTGGGTGTGGGCCACCGATATCACAGCCAACTGGCTACTACATCGGTTTCACAAAAAATACCCAGGAAAACCGTCAGTCAATAATAACATATCCACCTTATGTCTTCCAGAGGAACCCCTGGTGAAGGGGAGCCGCCTGTCGTGCCTGGCGTGCATGACATTGATGGAATGGGACGGAGGAATGGTGGACAAGCCAGCAGCATCCTCCGTCAATGGTGGTGGGGAGCACTGGGTGCAGGCGATACGGAGCCGACCGGGGGGGGGGCATCGGGAGTAGGTTCAGCACGAAGGGAAATGGAGCATCACCAAACCGCCAAACCGCAAATGAGTGATGGGCGGAAACCCGGAAGAAACCTCTACGGCTGACGGGAGGCCGGTCGTCCGCATGGAATGGGGTGGGGCAACATAATAAAATGCACTACGAGGCAGATGCTCGTAGCACCAATTTTGAAAGGGTTCGGCTTGGCGTTATCTCGTATCTGACAAGGCATTAAACCAGCATTACACCCCTCTCTGATGTGTCTGGCTGTGTTTTCTTGCTGTTTCCCTGCTGTGCGGGATAAGGAGCTGGGGATCGGTGCTGGGGATCAGTGTCTTCCTTGTGGATGATTGTAATTATTGCCTCGGTCCAAGTCCATATTTGCCTTTTCTAGGGCCTCGTTGTACACCTCCAGCATGTTCTCTCCTAATATTCCCTGCACAACCTTATACAGTTCTCCCAGGATTCCATCCGGACCTGGGTTTTTATTATTTTTAAGTTTTTTCAGTGCAGTGTCCAGCTCCAACATTGTTATCAGTTTGTTCAGTACTTCTCTCTGTTCGACTGAGATTGTGGGCATGTTCAAGCCTTGTCTATACTGTTTTATCTTTTCTACATCCTCCTCCACTTGTTTGTATAGGTCTGAGTAAAATGTCTGGACAATTTCTTTCGTATCTTTCCTGCTATAGCAAATTTTCCCTTTTAAATCTTTAAGTTGAAATATCGTTCTTTTATCCCTATTCTTTTTCAGTTTATAGGCCAGCCATCTTCCTGTTTTGTTCGCAAATTTGAAATAGTTTTGCTTGGCCATTTTTATTTTCTGTGCTAGTTCTTTTTGATTTATCAAGTTTAAGTTGTGTTTTATTTCCTTCCATTTTTCTTTTATTATTTTATTTTGGGGTTGTTGTTGAAGTTCAAATTCCATGTTTTTAAAGTCTTCCTGGAGCTTACTTAATTGTTGTTTCCTTTCTTTATTCTTTCTCCCTGTGTAGGCTATAGTCAGGCCTCTTATAAACGCCTTTGTTGTGTCCCAGGTATTCTGGACAGAAGTTTCCTCTTTCTTATTTATTTTAAGGAACCAATCAAGTTCTTTTTCTAACAACTCTTTGAAGTCTGATTGTTTGCAAATTCTTTGGTTCATTGTCCATCGTTTAAATCTTTCGATTCCTTTCCAGTTTATCGATATAGGATTATGGTCGGCCCACTGGTTGGCTTCTATTTCTATCTTTTCCACCCCATTTCTAATGTTTGTGGTCATCCACGCCATATCAATCCGTGACCAGGATTGATGGGGGTGTGAATAAAAAGTAAATTGGTTTTGGTCTTCGTGCGTTTCCCTCCAGGCATCTCTCATATTTAACTCCTTAGTCATTTCAAAGAATTGTTTTGGAAGAGTCTCTTTCTGTTCCTTGTTCTTTTTCCCGGTTTTATAATCTTTTTTCGCATCTGCAATTGCGTTATAGTCGCCAATTAAACAAATATCTTCATATTCCAACTCAACTATTTTGTTATGTATTTTTTTAAAGAAATCATGTTGGTCCTGATTCGGTGCATATATTACCACTAACAATATTTTCCTACTTTCCAACATTAATTCAATCATAACTATTTTGCCATCGTCGTCTGCATATTTTAATTTTGAGAGGATTCAATCTTTGACATATACCGCCACACCCGTGTTTTTTTTGAAAGTCAATGATGTATACAATTTCCCTAATTTGGGGTTTTCTAAGATCTTATAATATCTTCTTTTTATATGTACTTCCTGGAGGCACTGTTGTGGCTCCGAACCCATCGTATCGGAGGAAGAAGGCTCCGAACATGAAGGAGAGGAGCTGGCCAGGCCTCCCTCCCCCGGCCCCTCCTCTCTTGACAATTCCTCAGGTGTCGGCCGAAGGAGAGGAGATTGGCCAGGAGCCAGGTGTCTCCGATCGGTCAGAGAGTGATGAGGGAGATAAGTTGTGGCTGGACCCACGTCAGCGCCAGCGTGCTAAACGATCACAGCAGAGGAGGAGGCATGCCAGGGATTAAGCTGAGTCACTGGACCACACCCCACAGGCTATATAAAGGAGGGGGGTGGCAGTTTAGATTCTGTGACGGACAAAGTTAATTCTTGCAAGCTTCTTTGGTGCAAAGCCTCAGTCTGCTGAAGGATTGTGAATTGTACTGTTTTTTCCCAGCCGGTGTGTATTGCATTTGTTATTTGGTGGAGGAACACCCCCCTTTTTGTTATAGTAAAGAACTTGGCAGCCGGTTCCCGTAGAGCTACCAAGCCTCTGATAACGGACCGTTTGTGTGTGCCAATTATTTAACCCTCGACTGTCTGTGTGGGTTTGTGCATGTGGAGGACGGGGACAGAACAGGCACGTCACATCCACTCCTATTTTACGCAGTTTAGTAAGAATTAGATCTTTTTTTTGGCTCATTCAGGCCATTTATATTAACTGAAAAAAAGTTTTAAGGCCTCTTCCATTGTTTAACATTGCTGTTTTTTGGTGTTCCTTGTCTCCATTCGGTTTTTCATCCTTGCACCTTCTTTCTCCTCTCTTTCTTTGTCCTGTCTAGTTGTTGTTTCTTTCTCCTGAGATGTCACTGAGGCAGTATCTTCTTGGCTTCTACTTTCTAACTTCTCCTTACTATCTTGTTCATCTTCCTGGTTGAAAAGTGTATCATGGAACTCCCTTGCTTTTTCTAAAGTGTCCAGTTTGTATTTTTTTTCTTCCCAGGTGACCAGTATCCCTTCTGGAATTAGCCATCTAAAGACTATTTTATGTCTGTTCAGCTGGTTAGTTAGAAAGTGAAATTGTTGTCTCTGACTTCTGATTCTTTGGGGTATCTGTTTTAGGATAATAATTTCCTTGCCTTTGTATGTCAGCGTACCTCCCCTAGATTTCATATACACCTCGTCTCTGATTGATCTTTTAGAGAATTTCACATGTACCTCTCTTGCCAGCCGATGTTTTCTTATGTAGTTTGTTTGGACATGGTATATTTCTTCTAGTTGTTCCTGTACGGTTTGGTTATCTTTCTCCATGATTCTTCATTGAGAGTGGAGACAGCAGCCAGGATGGGTGCAACCGCCCAATCAGCTTAAAGGACTGAGTCTGTCAATCAAGCTAAGTCACGCCCTTGTTGCCGGGCAGACCCAGCTTTTGACTCAGTCCTTTCAGTTGGATAGGCGTGTGGGTCTTTAGCTCTCCACTTTTTCTCGCATTTATTCTCTCTGGCTGCTGTTTTTTTGGTAATTTTGATCCGGATTGTCTGACTACGATTTTTGCCTTCTCCTCTTGAATTCTGTTGTTTTGGACTCGTTCTTCTGATCGTGAGTTTGGCTTGGAATTGCCAGGGGCTTCCCTTCACTCCTTCTGGGGTCGGGGTGTGCATTTCCCCTTCGCTGGAGACTCCTGGGGGGTGCAGCTGAACACAGAGGGTCGCTTTTGGACTTGTAGGAGCCGCGATCCCTCTGCTTCACCTCCTCGCCACAGCAGCAGTTCGCGGGCCCGGCTGCAGGCCGTTTTGCCTGAGCGCTTCTTGGCAGCCTTTTTTCCTGCCGCTGGAGCGGCGCCCGCCATTTTGGACACTCCATGACTTGTAGGAGTGTCGGAATCGCTCTTCTTTGCCCCTACCGGCTAGTTCCTTGGACGCCTTGCTAATACTGGCTGTTTTCCTGTCTTGACTTCTGCGGAGCAGCGCCTTTGTTCCTTTTAATCCACCGTTGATCAGCTGGGCTCAGAACTTGTGGAGCTTCGCACTCCCTGCCCGCCTTCATTGGAGCGGCTGGCTGGGCACCTTGTTATTGGGCGGCAGCCTTAGTTGCGGAGCTCTCACGCTCCCTTTCTTCTTGTTGCTGGCTGGGATTTTTTTCCTCCTCCTACGTGGCAGTTTTCCCTCAGCACTTCAGTCGACTGCCATTTTGTGGGACGCTTAGGAGGCACGGCGGACAATTTGTGGAGCTCTTGTGCCCCCTTTGTCTTCGCCTTGACGGTGTGTCTCTGGCTTCTGTGTGTGTGGAGTTTTTGCGCTCCCCCTGCCCTTGCTGCCTGCCAAATTACTGTGCCTCTAGATCATCCTCCTCCAGGATGCCCAAGGCTGTTACAAAATCCAAGCACGGTCGGAGGACCGATGCTTCCTCTCTTGGCCAATCAGGCATTTCGTCTGTTACCCATCAGCCTGCCAGCCAGCACACCATTGAGCCAGCTCCAGCTCCCCAGCATTCTCATTCCCACCACAAATCCCGTCGGCATGGTTCTCCTTCGAGAGTGGAGAAACGCAGGGACAAGGTGCTGACCAAGCTCTGTAACAAGGCAAGTGCTAAGCTTACCGCCTCTGCTCTGCACGCCTCTTCGCCTAAAGATCCTGTTGGGTCTTCACGGCCGGCTACACCTGATCAACTTTCCCTCCGGGACTGCCCTGTGGCCATCTCCACTTCGAATTTGTGGGGATCCGGTGCCTCTGAGACTTCGGCTCCAGTCACGGCGACCTCTGAACCTGCACAGCTTGATGTTCCAGCTCAACCGGCGACTCCTTCGGCTGTCCCTGAGGCTCCTCAGCGAGATGTCTCCTCTCAACCGGCTTCTACTACCCCTTCTGTGGGGCCCCTTTCTTGTCAAATTCAACCTGAGCAGTTGCAACAGCTCATCAAAGCCACGGTACAACGATCGCTAGCTGCTGGGGGTATCCCTCAAGTCGCTCTGCCTCCATGAGGTCCGTTTCTCCTGAGCGATCCCACTCAGCTGAGGCTCAGTCAACCAGAGCACCAGATTCTCCTTCAGGTTCACACACTACTCATCGTTCCACCTTGTCGGAGGCTGATTACAGTAATTCCGGATTGTCGGAGGATGACGATATGCCTCCGGAGCAATCGGCCTTTACGGGACTCTTCCCTCAAGCCTTATTTAAATCGTTGCTCTTTAAGGCCGTAAATGTGGCCCAACTTTCTTTTCCGACTGCTGTGCCAGCGACCCCTCTTCCTCCTATGTTCGCTGAACCTGTTAGGCAAGTTACGACTGTTCCTGCTCCACCCCTTTTTCTGGACGTTATTAAATGCCAGTGGGCCTCTCCAGGCACTGCCCCTGTCCTTTCAGCCAACAATTGAAAAAACTTTAATGTGGCCTCCGACCTGGACTCTCTCCTCAAAGTACCCTCCGTGGATGCCCCTGTGGCTGCTTTGCTTCCCAACACCAACACTCCTGGTGATCCTGATGAAGGTCTGCGGCCTGATGAAAGACGTTCTGATTTGGTCCTTCAAAGGGCTCATCAAGGTGCTGATTGGGCGATCAGGGCTGCCACGACTGCATCCTTTTTAAATCGCACCACCTTGTTATGGCTGCGTCAGCTGCTAGAGAAGTTACCTCCTGAAGACCATCGTATCAAACAGGACTTGAACAAGATCGTGGCAGCAGTCCAGTTTTCCGCAGACTCCACCCTCAATGCTGCCCGTTTTGCCGCCAAGTCCTTGGCATCTACAGTGGCTGCACGTCGTCTGGTCTGGCTCCGCCACTGGCAGGTGGATGCCAGACATAGGTGGTGTCTGGCTTCTGTCCCTTTTGGGGGGTCCAGCCTGTTTGGGGAGGCTTTAGACCCCTTCCTTACTGAAACGAGAGATAAAAAGAAGGTGGTGGTGGTGGTTTTCCGTCGCGGGGACTCTCGTTTTTCTCCTTATACCCCTCGCTCCCATGCTAGGACCACAGATGGTGGTGCGTCCTCTTCTTTTACTTCGCCCCGTTCGTATCCTTCCCTGCCCAGACAGCGGGGCTTCCAGGATAGATCCCTTCAGGGCAGACCCTTTGTTTCCAAACGGCCCTTTCAGGGGGGGAGGGGGTCGTTCCTACCGACGCCATCGTTAATAGCACAGTGGACCTTCCTATTGGCAGTAGATTAGGCCTTTTTCCCGCCATTTGGGAGCAGTCCACGTCTGACGAATGGGTCTTAGCCTCTTTACAATCTGGCTTGGCCATTGAGTTTATCTCCGCTCCTCCGAAGACCTTTGTCTGCTGTCCGATTTCCCGTAATGCCAACAAGAGGGACCTCATAGATTCTGCGGTACAGCATCTCCTCTCTATCAGGGGAACGGGATTTTACTCCCGGGTTTTTTTTGGTTCCTAAGTCTTCGGGGGGGGGGGGTGGAGACCCATTCTCGACCTTAAAAGATTGAATAGGTATGTGGTATACCGTAAATTTAAAATGTAATCCTTAAAGTCAATACTTGACGGTGTTCGGAGGGGCGATCTCCTCTCTTCCATAGACCTCACTGAGGCCTATTTGCATATTCCCATCCTCCTTTCCCATAGGCAATATTTGAGATTTTGCTATGGGGGAGTACATTACCAGTACCGGGCCTTGCCCTTTGGGCTTTCCTTGGCCCCCCGCACATTTACAAAAAATTTGCCTGCATTGGCGGCCTCACTTAGGGCCCGTTCGGTTAGATTGTTGTGTTATCTCGATGACATCCTTGTGTTGTCTTCTTCCCCTCGCCAGGCGGCTCTGGATCTTAGGCTTACCCTTGAGACCTTGGCTTCCCATGGTTTCTCTATTAATTTAGAAAAGAGCCGCCTGTTCCCATCTACCAGTCTGATTCATTTGGGGGCCTCAATAGACTGTGCAGGGAAGAGTTTTTCTCTCCCCTGACAGGCAGGATAGTTTACGTCACCTGATCACCAAGGTTGAGGGGTCTTGGGTTGTCTTCCCCTATATGTTATCTCAATTGTTGGGGAAGATGATCTCGGCCATAGCAATAGTTCCCTGGGCACAATAACATGCCCGGGAACTACAGTGGTTTCTTTTACCTCTACAGAAGGCGGTCAAGGGCACTTTAGCCAGGCTGATTCCCATTCCCCTGTCGGTGTGCAGGTCTCTCCAGTGGTGGCACTCTCCAGCTCTCTCTGCGGGTTGCCTCTTCCTCGAACCCCAGCAGGTGGTGGTGACCTTGGACACCAGCCTCCTCGGCTGGGGGATTGCCAGGGTCAACTGGCTCAAGGGACGTGGACCGCCGCGGAATCTTGGCACCCCATCAACTGGTTGGAGCTACAGGCAGTCTTCCTCACACTCAAAGTGTTCCGGCGTCTGGTCTCAAGGGCCCATGTCCTCGTCTTGACGGACAATGTAATGGCCAAGGCACACCTGAACCAGCTAGGAGGCACCAGATCGAAGTCCCTGTTTCTGGTAGCTCTGAAGTTGGGCCTCTGGGCGGAACGCCACATATGCTCCCTTCGGGCGGAGCACATCTCAGGGGTGGCCAACACTCAAGCAGATTGGCTCAGCTGGCGACAGGTGGACAATGCAGAGTGGCGCCTCCATCCGCGGATCTTTCAACAGCCTGTTCTTCACTTTGGCTCTCCACTTGTCGATCTTTTTGCGATGCACATGAACGCACAGCTGTCCCGCTTCTTTGCAAGGTACTCGGACCCTCAGGCAGAGGGTACCGATGCTCTTCGGATCACATGGCCCCCGGGCCTCCTGTACGCTTTCCCTCCTACGTCACTCATCCCCAAGGTCATCTGCAAGATTTTGCTCGAACTTGCGGATGTGATTCTTGTGGCTCCTCACTGGCCCCGGAGGCCATGGTTTGCAGACCTTGTCTCCCTCTCTGTGACTCCCTTGTTGCACATTCCTCCCGAGACCGACACCCTGACTCAGGGCGCCCTGAACCATCCGGACATTTCTTGGCTCAATCTGACCATTTGGAGATTGAGTGGTGCTGTCTGAGGGACACGAACATTCCTCTGGATGTTGTCCAGACACTGCAAGCCTCGCGTCGCCCTTCTACTGAGTGAATATACTCCGCTACCTGGCGTGCTTTCTGCTCCTGGTGTTCTCAATCTGGTGTTCCTGCCCTCCACCCTTCCATTGTACACATCCTGGTGTTCCTGCAGGTGGGCCTGGCCCAGAGGTTGTCTCCTAATACCCTTCGTCGGCAGGTAGCCGCTCTATCATCTGTACTTACCTGTGGATCCCTGTCCTCCTTGACACAACATCCTCTCATCCGACGCTTCCTCTGGGGCACGAAGAACTTGTGTCCCCTGGTGTTACATAGATACCCTACTTGGGATTTCCCCTTGTTGTTGGAGTCGCTTACGGGCCCTCCCTACAAGCCGTTACGGACTGCCAGTCTCAGGCTTCTCTCATGCAAGGTCACCTTCTTGGTGGCCATAACCTTGGCCCGCCGCATTTCGGAGATTTATTTTATTTATTTATTTATTAGATTTGTATACTGCCCTACTCCCAAAGGACTCAGGGCGGTGAACAGTTAAATGATAAATACAGAATACTGATATTCAGAAACCGATTAAAAATACAATTGAATAGTTTGATTTAGAATGGAATTAAATTAAACATCTCAAATTTATAGGGTAGATTCAGATTTAAAGAATTTAAAAGTGGTTTTAAGGGAGGTTAGGTCAGGCCGGCTTGCATGAATAGGAATGTTTTGAGGGCCCGGCGGAAAGCCTGAAGATCTGGGATTAACCGTATTTCTGAGGGCAGCTCGTTCCAGATTGTGGGTGCTCCCACAGAGAAGGCTCTCCCCCTGGGGGCCGCCAGTCGACATTGTTTGGCCAACGGCACCCTGAGAAGTCCCTCTCTATGGGAGCATACTTGTTGATGGGAGGTTATTGGTGGCAGAAGGCGGTCTTGTAAATACCCCGGTCCTAAGCCATGGAGCGCTTTAAAGATAGTAACTGAAACCTTGAAGTGCACCCGGAAGACCACAGGGAGCCAGTGCAGCTCGCGCAGGAGGGGAGCCACATGGGAGTGCCACGCTGCTCCCATAACAACCCGTGCGGCTGCATTCTGGACTAACTGGAGCCTCTGGATGCTCTTCAAGGGGAGCCCCATGTAGAGAGCATTGCAGTAGTCCATGCGGGAAGTGACGAGGGCATGAGTGACTGTATTTAATGAGTCCCAATCTAGAAAGGGTCGCAACTGGCGTATCAGGCGAACCTGATAAAAAGCTCTTCTGGTCACAGCTGTCAAGTGTTCTTCTAAAGACAGCCGTGAATCCAGGAGGACACCTAGGTTGCGAGCCCTCTCTGTGGGGGCTAATGACTCGCCCCCAATAGTCAATGATGGTATAAATTGACTATAACGGGATGACGGAAACCACAGCCACTCGGTCTTGGATGGGTTTAGCCTGAGTCTGTTCCTCCCCATCCAGATCCGTACAGCCTCCAAGCACCGGGACATCACTTCAAGGGCATCATTGGGGTGGTTCGGGGTGGAGATGTACAGCTGGGTGTCATCAGCGTACTGGTGGTATTTCACCCCAAAACCATGGATGATCTCACCGAGTGGCTTCACATAAATGTTGAACAGGAGGGGTGAGAGAACCAACCCTTGTGGCACCCCACATACAAGGGGCCTCGGGGTTGATCTCTGTCCCCCTGTCAACACAGTCTGCGATCGGTCAGAGAGAGGAGGAGAACCATCGTAACACAGTGCCCCCCACTCCCAACTCTTCTAATCGGTGCAGCATGATACCATGATCAATGCTATCAAAAGCCGCTGAGAGATCTAATAGGACCAGGACGGAGGAGCAACCTCTGTCCCAGGCTCTCCAGAGATCATCAACCAATGCGACCAATGCCGTTTCCGTGCTGTATCCAGGCCTGAAGCCCGACTGGAATGGAACCAGATAAGCCGATTCATCCAGGTACTGAGGGAGCTGTCATGCCACCACACTCTCAACAACCTTTGCAATAAAGCGAAGGTTGGAGACTGGACAGTAATTAGCCAATACTGCAGGGTCCAGGGAAGGCTTCTTGAGGAGAGGTCTCACCACTGCCTCTTTCAAGACAGTAGGAAAAACACCCTCACGCAGAGAGGCATTTATAATTCCCTGGAGCCAGCCTCGTGTAACCTCCCGAGAGGCCAGCACCAACCAGGAGGGACACGGGTCCAATAAATATGTGGTAGCATTCAGTCTCTCCAGTATCCTGTCCACGTTTTCAAGAGTTACAGAGTCAAACTCTTCCCAGATAATATTCTCAAGACCTGCCCCCATCCTTTCCCCTGAATCTACTATGTCAGATTCCAGGTGTTCCTGAATCTGAGCGATTTTATCATACAGATATTGTACAAAATCCTTGGCTCTACCCTCCAAGGGGTCGTCACACGCTTCCTGAAGGAGCAGGGAACGGGTCACCCTAAACAGTGTGGCCGGGCGGTTATCTGATGATGCAATAAGAGCGGAAAAGTAATTATACTTTGCCGCTTTTATCGCCACTAGATAAGTCCTAATATGGGATCTTATCAGTGTTCGGTCAGATTCAGTTCGGCTGGCCCTCCAATCACTCTCCAGGCGTCTTTTGATGCTTCATCTCCCTCAGCTCCTCAGTGAACCAAGGAGCCAAGCGAGACTGGCGTCGAGTCAGAGGCCGCAAAGGCACGACTCGATTCAAGGCTCCAGCAGCCACCCTATCCCAGGCGGCTGCTAGGTCTTCAGTCAAGCCATGAGCCAGAGACTCAGAAAATGACCCAAGCTCCATCTGGAACTGCTCTGGGTCCATCAGGCACCTGGGGCGGAACCATTTCATCAGTTCCGCCTCCTTGCGACGGGGTGTAGTGGTTCGAAGGTCAAAGCGAAGGAGGGAATGATCCGACCATGACAAGGGTTCAGTTACTATATCCCCGATATCGAGATCATTCAGACACTGACCAGAGATAAAAATTAAGTCTAGAGTGTTTCCCCCTGTGTGAGTGGGGTCATGCACTAATTGGGTCAGGTCCATAGCCGTCATGGAAGCCATGAACTCCCTCGCTGTCTCAGACGCTTCACCAATGGATGGCAGGTTGAAATCCCCCATGACCATAAGCCTCGGGGTATCAACCGCCACCCCGGCTATAATGCTGAGCAGTTTGGGCAAGGCTGCTGCCACGTGGCAGGGAGCCAGGTACGTGATCAGCAAACCCACCTGCACCCTATGACCCCACTTCACTAGAAGGGACTCACATCCAGCGATCTGAGGAACAGTGGTCTCCTTTGGATTAAGTCCTTCTTTTATGATAACCGCCACCCCCCCGCCCCTTCCCTGTGACCTTGGTTGATGAAATGCACGGAAACCAGGAGATGGCGGCTTTGTCCTCCCGTTCGGACCTCTGTGTGTTCCACGCAGACCATGTGGTCCTCCGTTTGGACCCCACCTTTATCCCAAAGGTTAATTCTGTTTTTCATCGAGCTCAGGAACTCGTTCTCCCTGATTTCTGTCCCCGACCTTCTCACCCTCATGAAGGACGATGGCACTTGTTGGTTGTCCGGCGGGCCTTGTGGATCTATCTGAAGAGGGCGGCTCCTTTCCGCAGGTCAGAGTCTCTGTTTGTCTCCTTCCTGCCGGCTTCCCAGGGCTGCAAAGTTTCTTCATCCACCATTGGCCGTTGGCTTCGGCAGACGATTGCTTCCACTTACGATCTCTGCTCGCTTCCCCATCCTGCCAGACTGACGGCACACTCCACTCGTAGTGTGGCCACTTCTGTGGCTTGGACTACCCAGGCTCCGTTATTGGAAATCTGTAGGGCCGCCACTTGGACCTCTCCTATTCCTTTCATAAGACACTATAAACTGGACAAGTTTGCATTGGCTGAGGCCGCATTTAGACGCCGGGTGTTGCAGCAGATGGTTGCTGGGGAGGCCTTCTCAGACCAGGCTGATCCCCCCTTGTTTTTGGGACCATGAACTTGGATATGTCCCATCCTGGCTGCTGTCTCCCTCTCAATGGAGAAGGGGCATTGGTCCTACCTGACACACACCTTCTTGTTGAGTGGAGACAGCAGCCAGACCCTCCCTGACTTTGCCTGGTCCTTTCTCTCTCTGTGTCTGGTGGTTTGCTGGCCTCTCCTCTCCTGTTATTTTCCTCTTGACCCACACACCGAGTCTTTCCTTCAGGTTTTCGTCAAAAGCTGGGTCTGCCCGGCAACAAGGGCGTAACTTAGCTTGATTGACAGACTCAGTCCTTTAAGCTGATTGGGCGGTTGCACCCATCCTGGCTGCTGTCTCCACTCAACAAGAAGGTGCATGTCAGGTAGGACCAACGCCCCTTTCCGCTATAATTCCTGTCATTTTTGCTTCGAGATCTTTGTCTTTTTCCTCTGAGATATTTTGGAAACGAAGAAAATATGAGCCTTTTTCCATCTCCAAGACCACTAGGGAGTCAGATAGTTCTTTATTTATTTGGATTATTTTCTGTTCCATTTTCTCAACTTTCATTTCTACTGAGTCTGTTTTAATTTCTGCCTTCTTAATTCTCTGTTCATTTTCGGTTAATGATTGCTGAATGTCCCCAATTTTATCATTCATAATTTTAATGTCTCCCCGAATCTCTCCATTTTTTTTTTAAATTTGATTTATATGCCACCCTTCTCTGGAGACTCAGAGCGGCTTACAATGCGCTAAGCAATAGCCTTCATACTTTTGTATATTTATACAAAGTCAGCTTATTGCCCCCACAAACTGGTCCTCAATTTACCTACCTTAGAAAGGATGGAAGGCTGAGTCAACCTTGAGCCTTGGTGAGATTCGAACCTGCAATAATTGCAGGCAGCTGATGTTAATAACAGGGCTTTAGACCACTGTACTATCCAAGGCTCATCATTTCATTTCTAATCTCTGTGTGTAGTAACCTCATTTCCTCTTGGTTCTCTGCCATTTTCTCTTGTGTTCTTAGTAACGTTTCTTGTATTGTCGCAAACATATTTTGCATTGTGGTTAATGTCATTTCCGTTTTTTCTTTCTCCTTTTCTTTTACTACCATGTTATTGTTTTCTGTTGCAAGGGTGAGGGTGCCGCCGCTATCATGCCTACTGCTGGTTTTTCACTGTTTTCGTAGTGGTAAAGGTTGTTGACATTTTTAAGACTCTGGAGAAACTTTCCCAGGCTAACATATAATTTTTATATTTTGTTATACTTTCCTCTGTTTCTTATCTTTCTTCGGCTAGATTTGTTACTATTATTATCAACTTTTGTAAATCAATCAAACCTTAATCTCCCAATTCATTTACTAAATCGCTAACTTTAGTATAATAAAATTTAATTATTTCCCAGGTATACAGATAATCAGTTCAAAAGATAAAGTCAATCAAATATTAATTAATTATCAACTATTTTCCAACTATTCCATAGGTCTATTCAGGTTTTTAAATCAATCAATCAATTGTCCCTATTATTTACAGTGTCAATCACAAAGTCTTAAATTAATTAATCTTATTTAAAGTTTAAAGTTTAAAAATTTAAACCAATCCCCTTCCCCTTTTTTCTTCCCCTTTTACTCTTTCCCAGTTTATCAAATCCTAACACAATCAAAGCTTAGAATTTTCCTTGTATAGGTAAACAAATAATAAATATTTAGCTTAATAAATAGATAGGTAAATAAATATTCAATTGTAGATTGCAAAGAGAATTAACAATTTTCTATCCACACATATAAGCAGCATATACAAGATGTCCAAGCTCTTAATAAATAGGAAGAGATCTGGAGGGATATCCCCCTTTTTTTAATACTTAACACTGTTTCTCCAATCTCTCCTGTAAGAATAATATGGCTGCTCCTAGTTCTTGTTCAGAGACGGCTTTACTTCCTTCCGTTTTGTTGCTGCAAGTCTCAAAAAAGCCGATTCACAGTTTGATATCCAGTCCTTTAGTTGTCTAGATCTTTTACTTATAAGTGTCCTTAGTTCTCTTCTTATTATGCTTAGTCCACCACCGCTGAGTTTCACACCAGAGTCTTAGAGTTCCGGGTTTCCCTAGAGTTGCTTAATCACTTCGTCGGGTTTTCTCCGCTCTCTGCTGATTTAATCTGGTGTCTGCGCTTCCCTCGTAAAGCGCCACCAGTCACTTAAATATCTAATCGCGCACCTTCTCCGCCGCTTTTATCTCATCTCCTCACGCTGCTGGGAACCTCCGCTCCACTCCAACACTTGTAACTGCTATCCTCTAGCTGGCTTCACTCTAGGCATCGCTCCTGCTCACCGAGGAGACGAGCTTCTTCTCCGATAGTTTCGGGGGGGTTGTCCCATTTCCTTTTCAATGCTAGCGCTGCGTCTAGAGGCTTTGGGACTTCCCCTCTTATTTTCCAATCTCTACGGGATCGGAAAAGCCTTTTAAAGGCTTCTATCTAAGAATATTGGGGTTTCAGAATCGGCTACTGCCGATCTTTCCCCCACTCACGATGACGTCACCGCCAGAAGTCCGGTTGTGGGAGATTTTAATCTGCCTTCGATCGGCGAGTCATCTGAGACAGTCCAGGAGTTTATGGCCTCCATGACAGTCATGGATCTGACTCAGGTTATTCAGGGTCCAACTCATAGGGGAGGACACACACTCGACCTGGTTTTTCTCTCTGGGCAGTGGATAAATGGTCATGGTAAGGGGGAACTTTCCATCACTCCCGTCATGGACTGATCATTCCCTCCTTAAACTGGACTTTCAATCTGCCAACCCTTGCCGCTGGGAGATGGAACCCATAAAATGGTTCCGCCCCAGGTGCCTGATGGACCCAGAAAAGTTCTTGAAGGAGCTTGGGACATTCCCCACCTCTCAATCCTGCGATTCAGCTGAGGCTCTGGTGGCATCCTGGGAACGGGCGGCTTCCGACGCCTTGGACAGAATTGCACCTTTGCGGCCTCTGACCTGACGCAGATCCCGGATCGCCCCTTGGTTTTCCATGGAGCTCCGGGAAATGAAACATCGGAAAAGACGCCTAGAGGAGAGTTGGAGGTCCTCCCGATCTGAATCTGACCGAACACAGTTAAGAACCCATATTAGGTCTTATCTAGTGGCGATGGAAGCGACGAAACAAGATTACTTCGCTGCCCTCATTGCATCTGCAGAAAACCACCCAGCGGCCCTGTTTCGTGTGATCCACTCCCTCCTCAATCAGGGAGCGAGGGAAAACCCTTTACAGGGCAGAGCTGAGGATTTTGTACAATTTCTGCATGATAAAATCGCTCAGATCCGGATCGGATTGGACTCTGACTGGGCAGAATCCAATCGGGAGACTAGGGTGGGTCTTGAGAATAATATCTGGATTGAGTTTGACCCTGTTTCTGTCAAGGAAGTGTACAGGATTATGGGCAAACGTAGTTCCTCCACTTGCTTATTGGACCCTTGTCCCTCCTGGTTGGTTTCAGCTGCCAGGGAGGTGACTAGAGACTGGATCCAGGCAATTGTCAACATTTCGTTGAGGGAGGGGAACTTCCCCGCCTCTCTTAAGGAGGCGGTGGTTCGACCTCTCCTCAAGAAGCCTTCTCTGGATCCAGACTCACTTAATAACTATCGTCCTGTCTCCAACCTTCGCTTCATCGTGAAGGTTGTTGAGACTGTAGTGGTGCAACAACTCCCACGATTCCTGGAGGAAACGGAATACCTTGACCCGTACCAATCGGGCTTCCGATACGGACACAGCACAGAAACAGCATTGTCACTCTGGTGAATGATCTCTGGTGGGTTTGGGATGGTGGTTGTTCCTCCGTCCTGGTCCTACTTGACCTCTCAGCGTCTTTTGATACCATCGACCATGGCATCCTACTGCAGCGACTTGTGGGATTGGGGGTGGGAGGCACTGTCTTGCAGTGATTCTCCTCCTACCTCTCAGGTCGCTTTCAGTTTGTATGGGCGGGAGGGCAGAGGTCCACCCCGAGGCCCCTAAATTGTGGGGTTCCTCAGGGGTCGGTTGTCTCCCCACTGGGTGAGATCATTTGTGGATTTGGAGTGAGATATCATCAATATGCTGATGATACCCAATTATACATCTCCATCCCAGACCACCCCAGAGATGCCCTTTCCATGATGTCCCATTGCCTGGAGGCGGTACGGGCCTGGATGGGCAGAAACAGACTCAAACTCAATCCCTCCAAGACTGAGTGGCTGTGGATGCTGGCATCTCGGGTTTCAGAGGCTCCATCCCTTTTGATGGATGGGGAAAAACTTGCCCCCGTTGATAGGGCTCGCAACTTGGGTGTCCTCCTGGATGCTCGGCTGTCCCTAGAAGACCATCTAACAGCCGTGACCAGGAGGGCCTTTTCACAGGTTCGCCTGGTGTGCCAGTTGCACCCTTTCCTGGACCGAGATGACCTTCGCACAGTCACTCATGCCCTGGTTACTTCCCGCTTGGATTACTGCAATTCCCTCTACATGGGCCTGCCCCTGAGATGCACCTGGAGACTCCAGCTGATCCGGAATGCAGCCGCATGGGTTGTTATGGGAGCCCCTAGTTACTCCCATATAAAACCCCTCCTGCGTGAGCTGCACTGGTTAGCAGTGGTTCTCTGGGTCTGCTTCAAGGTGCTGGTTCTCACCTATAAGGCCCTACATGACTTAGGTCCAGGATATTTGCAGGATCTTCTCCTACCTGCCTCTCACCGTCCTGTTCACTCACATAGGGCCACTCTCCTCAGGATTCTGACGGCGAGCCAATGTCGTCTAGCGGTGCCCAGGGGTAGGGTGTTCTCTGTGGGTGCTCCCACCCTCTGGAATGAGTTACCTACTGAGCTCCGGACAGCTCCTGATCTCCACTCCTTCCATCGGGACCTGAAGACTTGGCTGTTCAAGCAAATAGGCTGACTCTGATTCCAGGTTTTATTATTTATTATTAATTAGTTATTTGGTTTAAAATGGGATTTTATTGTACATGTTTCTTAACTTATGTTCGCCACCCTGAGTCCTTCAGGAGATTAATAAATAAATAATTAATAAATAAATATAGAGGAAGATGACATTAAAAGATATTTACTGCAGAGAAACCTCCCAACCCTACCAGAAAACATAAAAGAAACATTAGACAGAAAAATAACGATGCTAGAACTAAAACGGCAATCCAAAAACAAAAAAGCAATAAAACACCGGGCCCAGTTGGAATCCCAGCAGAATTTTACAAAGAATTACAAAGATCACTGGAGAATTTAATATTGCAAACCTATAACGAAGTACTAGACCGAGCAATGATACCAAAATCTTGGATGGAGGCACTGATAACCTTAATTCCCAAAGACAATGTAGAAAAGAAAAAAATCCAAAATTATAGGCCAATCTCACTACTGAATGCTGATTATAAGATATTCATGACAATAATAATGACAGAAAGATGAAATATATACTAAACGAAATCATACAACCAGACCAGAATGGATTCCTACCCACCAGACACATAAAGAATAATATAAGAACAATAATGAATACACTAGAATGTTACGAAATACATCCAGAGAAACAGGCAGTTTTGATATTCCTCAATGCACAAAAAGCATTTGACAATTTAAATTGGGATTTTTTAATTAACCAACTAGGAGTAATGAACTTTGGTGAGAAATTTATTAGAACAACTAAAGCAATATACTCAAACCAGAAAGCAAAAATACTATTAAATGGAGAAATAACAGAAGGCTTCAGTATAACAAAAGGAGTTAGACAGGGATGCCCCCTATCTCCTCTGTTATTCATTTTTTCAATAGAAACATTTTTGCAACAAATTAGAATCAGGAAATCAAAGGATTAAAAATTAGAATACAAGTATATAAAGTACAGGCCTTTGCTGACGACTTGGCATTTATTATAGAAGAACCCTTAGAGATGGGATTAATACTATTACAGGATATAAACCAATTTGGCAAAGTGGCAGGGCTCAAAATAAATAAAGAGAAAACTAAAATAATAACCAAAAATTTAATCAAAAGACAAAATGAAGAACTAGAGGAGAAAATGGGAATTTTAAGAGTAAAAAAAAATTAAATACCTGGGAATATGACTGTCAGCAAAATGTGGTACGATAAAAGAAGATAATTATAATACACTGATAAAACAAATACAAAAAGATTTGGAAAATTGGAACAAATTACAGATATCACTAATTGGCAGAATTTCAACAATTAAAATGAACATATTACCCAAACTGCTATACCTTTTTTAAACGATACCGGTAAGATTAGAAAAGAATTTTTTTGAACAAATAAACAAAATAATATCTAAATTTATATGGGCAGGTAAAAAACCTCGCATTAAATTTAAGCTGTTACAAGACAGTAGGAACCATGGGGGTTTTGGTCTCCTAGACTGGGAGCTCTACTACCAGGCAGCAGTGCTGACATGGTTAAGAGATTGGATTCAACTTAAAAATAAAAGAATATTAGCATTAGAAGGGCACGATCTCCAATTAGGTTGGCACGGGTTTTTATGGGAAGGTAAAAATAAAACACATTCATATTTTCAGAGGCATATAATAAGGAATTCTCTATACAATGTCTGGGTAAAGATTAAAAAACACCACTATATGAAAATCCCAAATTGGCTATTGACAGTGGAGGCAATGACACACCCAAATACAATAGACCTCAGTAAAATGGTAAGATACTCAGAAATTTTAGACAAAGGAGAATTAAAATCAGTGTAAACATTGAAAACACAAGGAATAAATATAGAATGGTGGCCCTACCTACAAATCAAAACAAGACTAAAAAAAGATCAAGAACAATTCGGCATATATGAAAAACAATTGGAGTTGGATAAAATTTTATTGGGAACAGAAGGAAAAATTATTACAAAATTATATAAATTTCTACTAAGACATAAAATGGAGGAGGAAGTTGTAAAAGAAACGATGATTAGTTGGGGAAGGAATTTCGGCCACAGAAATTAGAACAGTGGGACAAATTATGGGAAAGGAACTACAAACTCACAACAGCAGTTATCTACAAAGAAAACCTCTATAAAATGTTTTATAGGTGGCATTTGCCACCAGCGAGATTGGCCAAGATGTATCCCAACATATCACCTAATTGTTGGAGATGTACCTATAAATCCGGAACATTCTACCATATGTGGTGGATGTGCCCCATCACAAGGAAGTATTGGTGTCAAATTCAAAAATGGTTAGAAGAAATTACAAAGCAAAAGATAGATATGAAACCTGAATAGTTTTTATTAGGAATACTGGACCTGAAAATGAATAAAAACCTTCAATATGTTATATTGCACATACTTCCTGCAGCAAGAATTACATTCGCAAAAAATTGGAAACAAAAAAAATACCGTCAGACGAAACTGTAATAAGGAAAATTCTAGAATGCACAGAGATGGATAAAATGACTATGGAGTTGAAAGAGAGAGAGGATTTGGACTATTATGAAATATGGAATAAAATGTATAGTTGGCTCGAAAATAAAAATCAGAACAAGAAATGTTTAACTTGATATTGATGAAACTTAAAGTAACTGAACAACATTAAATAAAGAGAGGTAAATATAAACGAATATAAATGTGTATATAAGAACAAATGAATATTATAATGTGTGTATGTGTGTGTGTATATATATATATATATATATATATATATATATATATATATATATATGTTGGAGTAATGCGATTATTCTACTGTTGAGTAGTAAATAGAAATGATAGAATAGACAACTACAAAAATAAAGTAAGTTGATACGAAATGCTGTAAAATTACCATTAATGTTATGTAATGTTCAATACGTTACGTTTTGACATGTTTTGTTTTTATATATGTGTGATTGTTTTTTGTGTTGTTTTTAAAGACAAACTGTTTAATAAAAATTATTTTATATATATATAAAAAATAAAAAAATGTAAAAGTGTGCACTTTGATATGCACTTCTTTTTGCAGGAAATCTCTGGTTGCTTTCTAGGAGATGCTTTGCTCTTAGCCCTTTACTACCTGCCTTGAAAATTTATCCCTTTTTTCCCTGTCTAGAAGTGTTTTATACTTACCTGTTTCTTCCCTGCCTTTTTGCCCTTTGATTGTCTGGTTGAGTCTGGGTTTTCGATTATGATATGTTGCTCTGGTCGCTCTGCTCTGCTGCTACTTAGCTGTGTGCCACCACTGCACAGCTGGTCCATTGTGCTGCTCTCACCCTGCTGGTCAGCTGCCAACCAACTCTGTTCCATTGCTGCTGAGCTGGTCTCTGTCTGCCTAAAGGCCCGTTGGGTTGCTGGAGCACTGGGCCACCTCTCCATCTCTCAGCTCTGCCCCTGGCTGCCTCTTTGTCTCTTAACTTGGCCATCAACTGAAAAAAAAAATAGTATCTCAGCTGAGGATAAAAAATGAAATATTAGCTTGTAGTTAGTATAAAAGATTATACAAAAATGGTAGTCTGCAATAATACTGAAGAGATTCCTTACATTTAAAATGTTGTAGTCTCTAACAATTTGTAATCTACAAAAGAAAGTGGAGTGGTAATTGTAGATGAATAAAATCTGCAGTGTCCTATTGCAGCTCCAGGCAGTTTTGCAATCCTTGCAAATTAGCCATAAATCCTCATAAATTTGCAGTCCAACTTGATGGTCAGTGTAAATAGCTTTGTGTAAACAGAGGCTTGAAAAATTGATCACTCAGTGTGCTTTTTTAGGGGTGGATTTTTAGAGGTTTGAAGAGATTTCTCATCCTTGGTGAGGAGAGTGTCAGCCCTGGAGGCCATCTTTCTCTTTGGATCTTCAGGGCTGCTACATTTAGTGCATAGGCCTGCTGTGGGAAACTGGGAGGGGGGTTGCATGGAGTGGGTAGAAATAGATAGCCAAAATAACATTCTTTTCTCTGGGAGTCAAGGACGTTCAGCCTGCACCTGGAGAGGCGTGACTGGGACACATCTCCAGTTGGGACGGTGGATTGATTGGACCATTGATTGGCTTGTGGGTGCAGGGGAAGGAACTTTGACTTTCCTTTGGGTGGGGAAAACCGGGGTGTTTTTGTTGCCAGCAGTTTAGACATTAATGGCTGTGTTTTGCGTTATTTTGAGGGAACAGCACATTTACACTTATACAAGCCATATACTCACTACTTTACATTATAGCCAAGTGTCATTTCTTCAATGTTGTCACATGAAAAGATATACTTAAATATTTACAAAATTTGAGGGGGTGTACTCACTTCTGTGATATACTGTACATGAAGTATACGAAAAACTTGAAATTCAACTTGAATTGGGTTTAACTTTTTCAAGTTGAATTCAATTCAAGTTGAATTTCACGTTTTTGTTATACCTCATGTACAATAAAATTTGCATTACTTCCTGCATGGAGATCAAGTAAGGAATTTTACAATATGCTTAGTTTGTCCTAAGCATACTCACCAACTGGTGTTTGTCCCGCATATTCAACTGGAGTTAGGTAATTTATACTTTGGGCTCAGCCAGACCCATCACTTAATTTTTTTGAGTTGAGCAGGCCTATTCACCATTCCTGCCAACTTTAATTCCATTATTCAAACCCTCAACTCTCATAGATGATTGATTTATCTTTCAGTGTCTGCTACACCTTTGATGAAAACTCCTGAGTCCATAGATGTTCATAGAGTTGAAGTCTAATATATAAATCAAAGTTTCTTTTCATGGGTTTCAGCAACTATCTCTGTACCACTTGGGCTCAAAGATTAGTTGCTAGTGACATCTCAAACTTTGTGAAATGAATATCGGAGATCATTAGTTTATCTTACAGTTGTCAAATCATCCAATCTCAACAGCATTGCTCCCTACAAGAGTGGGAGCTTTTTCCATTGCTTGTAGTAAGCTATCCTACTAAACTGATATGAACTCATAGAAAATAACCCCAGCCTTCTTTCGCTAACCTACTGATGGTTTCCTACTGAGTTTCCGCTTTGGTATATGTTCTTGGGATATTCTTGGCTGCTGTGTCTGTCCACAGGGGAACAAAGATAATCATGAAATTGTTTCAAGAACATTAACAGTAGGGAGAGCACTTTCTTCCAAAATACCTTCCTTGGTCCTGCCAGAGTCTGCAGTACTTTTCCTATATGCGTGAATGCATAAATGAATCACTCAAGCTGCTTGCCAGAATAAATGGTTACTTTCCATTAAGGTTCTAAGGAGCTGTTTGACATTTCATACTCTTTAATAGGTTAGCATTTCATATTGCATTTTTAAGAACACTAAAAATTTATTGAATGTAATATAACAGATTCCTCCTTTGGAATTACAGCCTTGATGTGATTGATGGGCTCAGGAGCTCAAATGACTATGAGAGTGACTTCAGTGAAAAAGGGAGCTTTTTCCTGGCAAGATTATCCTTACTCCTAAACTCAAAAGGAAGATATGAAGCTAAGTATAGTCCACAGATTGAGAGGAGATGGGACTTTGCAAGCTTGAGGAAAGCCAATCCAGACAAAGAATTCCAAAATTGAAGTGGAAGAAGGCATTGAAAACTGTTGTCAAGTACTGTCAGGGTTCCAAGTAACACCCCCAACAAAAGAAGACTCCGAGGCTTGAAGTTCCTCAAAGTTCCATTTTATTAGAGATGTCATATTGGCACATCTGGGAAAACCCAAATCTGAAAGCTTCCAGGTTTTCCCCACCCAAAGGAAAGTCCAAGTCCCTGCCCAGCACCCATATGTCCATCATACTGTCCGTTCAAAACGCTATCCCAACTGGAGATGCCTCCCAGTTCCATTCCTCCTGGTGAAGGGCAAGATGTCCTTTACTCTGACAAAGGAATGTTATTATGACTATATATCACCCATGCTCCATATAATCTGCCCTCCCAATTTCCCACAGTAGTAAATGTGGCAGGCCCCCAATGCAAAAGATAGCTTCCAGGCCTGACACATATTTCCCTGAAAATAAGACCTAACTAGAAAATAAGTCATAGCATGATTTTTCAGGATGCTCGTAATATAAGCCCTACCCCCAAAATAACCCCCATTTAAGATTGTCATCCAGATGAACACATTTAGTACCATATTTCACAAAAAATAAAACATCACCTGAAAATAAGCCCTAATGCGTCTTTTGGAGCAAAAAATTAATAAAAGACCTGGGCTTATTTTTGGGGAAATATGGTAAACAGTGAACATAGAGCCATGGTGGCACGATGATTAGAATGCAGTATTGCAGGCTAATTCTGCCAACAGCCAGGAGTTCAATTCTCACTGGCTCAAGATTGACTCAGCCTTCCTTCCTTCCAAGGTCGGTAAAATGAGCACCCATATTGTTGGGGGCAATATGCTGACTCTGTCAACCACTTAGTGGGGCCTGTAAAACGGCGGTATATAAGTGCTATTTCTAAGTGCTATTAAATGACTAGAAATGAAAGCCACTGATTTAGATGCTTTAATAAGTATATTTGGGTAGACTGAAATGGACAATCACAAATGAATTAAAATGTTGAGATTGAATCAGTAACTACTTGAGATATGCAGATGAGACTTTATTATCTGAAAGTAGACTTTTAAAAATTCATTATGAAAATAGGGAAGTAAAAATGGATTAATGTTAAGTATTAAGGCAAAGGAAGTATAAAATGTCATGAAATCATAAGTGATAACAGAAGTGAAAGTGATTGTTTTATGTTCTTATAGGCAAGAGTAAATATACTAGTGTGAAGGTTAAGAGTTCTAGCTGAAAATTCATAAAATAATACTATTTTCCAGCAGTAATACATGACTTTGAAACTGGAGAGTAAAAAAAAAAGATAGACATCTTTGATTTGACATCTTTCATGCAGACATCTAGAAAAGAGGCATGATCAATTTTCCTGTGAAAGGAAGAAAAGTCACTCAGACTTCCCTAGGGAAAAAAGGCAACAATAAATACCCTGAACATGCAAAGATGAAGTCAGAAAAGCTAAAGCTCGAAATGAAGTAAGACTTGCAATAAATATAAAAAATAATAATAAAAAAGTTTCAACATGTAAAAAAGAAGAAAAAAGTCAAGGAAACAATCAGTCCACTAATGAGAGAAGATGGCAAGAAAGTAATGGACAACAGAGAAAGCAGAGCTCCTTCTTCATTCTTTCATTCTTTGCATCTGTCTACCAAAACATACCATAAAAGACAGGCTAAGAATACAAATTAAAATAAACAAGAAAATGGTAAGAGAATACCTTCCCTCTAGATGATTTAAAATCATTAGGGCTTGACAGATTACATCCCAGAGTTCTGAAAGAGCTAGTAGATGTGATCATGGAACCACTGAACCATCTTTCAAAGATCCTGAAGCACCGTGTAACTACCAGAAGATTGGAAAAGAGCTGATATGGTTTCCATCTTCAAAAAAGGAAACAAAAAACAGACCCAAGAAACCATAGACCAATCAGTCTGACATCAATACATGGGAAGTTCCTGGAAAAGATAATCAAGCAACAGATCTGTGAACACAGGCAAAGTTATAACCAGAAGCCAACACGGGTTTGTCAAAAACAGATCATGCCAAACAAATCTTATTTCATTCATTAAGTGACTACATTAGTGGATCAGTGAAATACAGTGGACAAAATATACTTGAATTTCAGTAAGCACTTCACAAAATAACCACTACCTACTTATTGGTAAACTAAAGAAATGTGGTTTATACCATATCACTACCAGATGGATTTGTAACTGCCTGACAAACCACATTCACTGTGTTGCCCTTAATGAAACTACATCTACAGGGAGGGAAATAAGCAGTGGTGTACTACAAGATTCCGTTTTAGAGCCAGTACTCCTCAACATTTTCATAAATGATTTAGATGAGGAAATAGAAGAACTCATCAAATTTGCAGATGACAGTAAACTGGCAGGAATAGCCAACACCCCAGAAGTTAGGCTGAAAATCCTGATGGATTTTGATAGATGTGAACACTGGGCCCTATCTAACAAAATGAAATTCAGTGTAGAGAAAAGTAAGATTTTGCACCTAGGCAAGAAAAACCAAATATACAGATACAGTTTAAGTGAAACCTGACTTAGTACCAGTAACTGGGAGAGGGATCTTGGAGTCCTAGTGGACAATCATTTAAATATGAGCCAACAAAAAAAAGAAAAAGCCAGTGCAGTCCTAGGTTACATTAACAGATAGTATCAAGATCATATGAAGTACTGGTATTGCTTTATAAAGTAAGACCACACTTAGAATACCACACCCAGTTTAGGTCATATTATAAAAAAAGATGTTGAGTCTCTGGAAAGTGTGCAGAAAAGAGCAACAAAGATGATTAGGGGTGGAGACTAAAACACATGAAGTTGCAGAAATTGGGTAGGTCTAGTGTAGTGAAAAAAAGGATTAAGGTGACATAATAGCAGTGTTCCAAAATTGAGGGACTGCCACAAAGGACAGGGGCAACTTATTTTCCAATGTATCAGAAGGCAAGAAAAGAAACAAAGGAAACTAATCAAGGAGAGAAGCATCCTAGAATTAAGGAAAAATTTCCTAAGAGAGCAATGAACTAGTGCAGGTGTTGCCAACCTGTGGCTCCGGAGCCGTATGTGGCTCTTTGGGCCCTCTGCTGTGACTTCCTGTTGGGTGATCCCACCACTGGCTGGGCCTGCCTCCCAACCCAGTCACTCCTCACCTGAAAAGGTAAGGGCGATGGCGGCGGATGGAGACTCACTCCATATTCCAGAGCAGGAGCGAAGTGGTCCTGTACTTCCTCTTCTTCTGGCCCTTGGTGCTGCACGCACCTTAGTCGCTTGGGGAGATGCACGACTTTCTGCCCCAAGACACTGGCCTGGCCCAGCTGCGGCTGATGCCGCTGCTCTCACCACCTCCATGGCCTGCTCACTGCTCTTGCAGTGCCTTGCTCAGCACACTTAAGTTTAGCGCACTTCACAATGGGGGAGACAGCGTCCCCTCCTCCTCCTGGAGCCCATTACAATGTGAAGGATTGGCTGCAGCCCAGCCAGGCCACTGTCTCAAGGTGGAGAGAAAGTTGTGTGTCTCCCTGAGTGACCAAGGTGCACGTAGCACCAACAAGGGTCAGAAGAAGAAGCAAGTACAGGGCCGCTTTGCTCCTGCTCTGGAATATGGACTGAGTCTCCATCCGCCGCCGTCGCCCTTACCTTCTCAGGCAAGAAATGACTGGGAGGGGAGGGTGAGGGCAGGGCCAGCTAGTGGTGGGTTCAGCCGACAGGAAGCCACAGCAGGGGGACAAAAGAGGTTCATTTTTCTGGGAACCTGAAATGACTCTTGATTTAAATCATATGGTAAAAAGCACCCAAAGAAGAAGACAAAACAACATCAGCAAAAACAAAAACCCAATCCTCACCTGCTTTTGAAAATGGTTCAAGAGGGAACACACACACACATGAGAGAGAGAGAGAGATGAGAGAGAGAGAGAGATGGAGAAAGAGATGAAAGAGATGAGAAGGAGAAAGAGATGACAGATGAGAGGGAGAGATGAGAGAGAGAAAAAGAAAGAAAAAGGGAGAAAGAGATGAGTTTGGCTTGCTTTCAGAAGTTGTGGGTGCTCCATCACTGGAGGCGTTTAAGAAGAGAGTGGATAGCCACTTGTCTGGAATGGTATAGGGCAGTGATGGCTAACCTTTTTGCCATCGCGTGGGATCACACGCATGCGTGCCCACATCCATAATTCTATGTGCCCTGCCCACCTGTGCTCTCCCTGCTTTTGGCACGTGATGGCATGGTGGGCCCAGTAGGCCCATGTTTTGCTCTCCCCAGGCTCCAGAGCCTTTCTAGGAGCCTGGGGAGGGCAAAAACGGCCTTCCCCACCCCATCTAGTGGCCCTCTGGAGGCTGGAAACAGTGTGTTTCCTGACTTCTGGTGGGCTCAGAAGGCCCGAAAATCAGCTGGCTGGCACATGCATGCGTGCTGGAGCTGAGCTCCTGTGCCCACCGATATGGCTCTGCATGCCACCTGTGGCACCCGTGCCATAGGTTTGCCATCACAGGTATAGGGTCTCTTGCTTGGGCAGGGGGTTGGACTACTAGATCTCCTTAAGAAATGGTGTGATCTATTGAGGTTGCAGAGGAGGCCTGAAGGCTAGGCACTCAGCCCAAGGAGTCAAATTCTTGGAAAAGTTGCTCGTCTGATCCAACTCCAGAAAGGGGTCCAGAGGAGAGACCACCTGGATATTGTGCCACTCACAGCCCATTGAAATCGCCCCATGCACCAGAGTGGAGGAGGAGGACAGCTTTGGGATCCGGAGATTCCCGGGACTGGAACCTGTTGCCCCCATTGCGAAGCCAATCATTAATCAGGCTCCCTGAGTGCTTTGAACAGATGGAAGTGGGAAGTTACGCACCCCCTTCCAACCTCCTCAAGTGAGATAGAGCTTAGCGCAACCTACGTTTACCTTCCCCAATCCAGGACTTGCCAGAAGAATCAGCGGGGCGCAGGCACCTCTCTACCCGGCGAAGGATGAAACGAGCGGCTCAGCACCGCATGGCCATCCCACAGCTGGGAGACATCAGACACAGCTGGCATGGGGGATGCAAAACCCCCCACCTACCGGCTCCCCTCGCCAGCCTGCCTTTGTGCTACCTCCTGCTGAATGTATCCTCCCAAGGCTGGGGATTCTATCCCAGCCAGGGATGGTCCAGTGCCAGTGGTATCCAATGTCATCTGCTACAATTTTCCAGGATCCCCATGGCCCCAATATGGCCCAACAATCCCAGCACCGCAGGGACGGGGCTAATCCAGCAGCTGGCTGGAGTCTCCCACCCCCGGCAGCCCAACAAGCAGCTCAGCCGCCGGCCCCTCTCCCTCAGCAGGCTGCCGTCTAGCAACCAGCAGCAGCTCTGCCATAGGTTCCAGCTAATTCACCCGTCGCCGGGCCCAATCCACCTGCGAGGCCAATGCCACGTTGCCAAACCCAGGATGTACTCCATGATGCCTGCTGAAATGACCGAGTTGAGGAAATACATTGACACCAACCTAGCCAGAGGGTTCATCAAGCCTGCGAAATCCAGGGTGGCTGCCCCGTATTGTTTAAAGAGGAGGGGGGGGGGGGGGGGGGGGGGCTGTGATTATGTGTGGATTTTAGGGGCATAAACTGCATTTGCATACAAAGTACCTACCCCCTATCACTAATGAAAGACTTGCTGAACCACTTGTCAAAGGGCAAGATTTTCATCAAGTTAGATTTAAGGGAAGCCTACTACTGGGTTCGCATAAAGGAGGGAGACGAATGGAACACTGCTTTTAACTGCCCCCTGGGCAGTTTCCAATTCCTGGTCATGCCTTTTGGACTCTAAGGGGCCCCCGCAGTCTTCATGCAACTGATCAATGAAGTTCTGCATGAACACCTGTATAAGGGGGTCCTTGTTTACCTGTACAACATTCTTATATTAAGTGAAAATATGGAAGAACATGTCAAATTAGTCAGGCAAGTGCTGAAAAAACTCCTAGCAGCCAAACTTTATGCAAAGCTGTCAAAATGTGAGTTCCATAAGGAGTCCTTGGACTACCTGGGCTACAGGGTGTCAAATCAAGGAATCGAAATGGACCCAGGGAAAGTGAAGGCGGTGCTAGACTGGCAACCCCCACGAACATGTAAGCAACTTCAAAGCTTCCTGGGGTTTGCAAATTTTTACAGTCAATTCATCCTTCACCGAGGTTGCTCTCCCCTTGACGGAACTACTAAAAAGTGGTCCATCTCCCATCAAGCCAAAACCTAGCCAACCCCTAGCTTGGACAATGGACTGTCAAAAATCCTTTGAACAATTAAAATGCCTATTCGCAGTGGAGCCGATCCTCCAGCTCCCTCACCCAAATAAACCATTTGTAGTCCAGGCTGACATTACTGATGTGGCGGTGGCGGCTATTCTACTGCAAAGGAACACCCAAAACAAACTAATGCCGTATGCTTACATATCGAAAAAGTTAACGGACACAGAGCACAGATGGGCGGTATGAGAGAAGGAGGCTTTTGCAGTGCAATTAGCTCTCCTATCCTGGAGACACTTCCTAGAGAGTGTTAAGGAGCCTTTTGAAGTGTGGACTGACCACAAAAACCTCAAGGCGCTGAAGACCCCTCGGAAGCTTTCCCCCAAGCAGGTTTACTGGGCTCAGTATTTCAAACACTTTAACTTCAACCTGAAATACATTCCGGGGGGGGCTACCTATTAGCTGATGCACTATCAAGGAAGCCCCAGTTTGACAGCTGATGGGAAGAGGTAGTTCACGCCATGATCTCTGAGACCCAGCCAGTGGCCCAAGCACGCACTAGAGCACAAACACGCTGTGGTTCCGACCTTCCTGAAGACAAGTTGACACCAGAGCTAAAAGCGGCACTCTCAACCAATGCCTGGTTCAAGGAAAACCAGACAGACCTAACCCTAAGAGAGAGATTAGCTAGGAAGTTCAGTAAGATTTATATGGCCAGCAGCATGCGACTCCTGGTACTAAAGTGGAGTCATGATTCTTGACTAGGGGGCCACTTTGGATTTTTAAAAACCCTCCATTTGACTAGAAGACAATTCTGGTGGCCAAGTATGAAAGCCAATGTAGAGGACTATGTTAAAAGCTGCGCCACTTGCGCCACCATGAAGTCCAGACCAGGGAAGCCCCTGGGTTTCTCCAGACCATGGCTGAACGCACAAAACCCTGGGAGGAGATTGCAATGGACTTCATAGTTGAACTCCCTGACAGTGGAGGGAACAAGGTGATTTGGACTGTCATTGATTTATTCTCCAAACAAGCACACTTCACTGCCTGCAATGGACTATCCTCGGCCAATAAGCTGGAAAAACTTCGTGAAGTGTATCTACAGACTACATGGGGTTCCAAGGAGAATAATATCAGATTGTGGGGTCCAGTTTACTGCTAAGTTCTGGAAGGAGTTCCTGCGGTCCATTGGGTCGTCCCAGGGGCTTAGCTCAGCTTTCCACCCATCAACTAACGGATCCATTGAAAAATTGAATGTAATGGTGGAACAATAAATTAGATGTTATATAAATTATCAACAAGAAAACTGGGCGGAGTTATTACCATTCGCAGAAGTGGCTTATAATAATGCAGTACACAGTAGTACTGGGTTGACTCCTTTTCAAATAACTACGGGCATGGATTTTGTGCCGATGCCTGAGTTGCCTAGAGAGCCACCCAGTTCCATGTCCCTAACAGAATGGATGAGCTCATTAAAAAATGGTTGGGAGAAACTAAAAAAGCTTTAGCTGAATCGGCGGAAAAATATAAGACCCAGCTGACAAACGCCGGTCTCTCCAACCATCTTTCCGAATAGGATATAAGGTGTATTTGTCAACCAAATACCTAAGATTGAGGTTACCTAGCAAGAAGTTTGGACCCAAATCCATCGATCCCTTCCCTATAGTGAAAGTGATTAACCCAGTGACTGTCCAACTTAGCCTCCCTCGCATATTAGGGAAAGTGCATCCAGTTTTTCACAGTAGCTTATTGAAACCAGCAAGAGGATCTAACTTAAGGCCCTTACCAGCTGTTCCCACCCCTCCTTTGGTAGTAGAAGGGGAGACACATTATGAAGTTAAGAAGATCCTTGACTCTACACTGTACCGGGATCAGTTACAGTATTTGGTACACTGGAAAGGGTACCCATTGTCTGAAACTACTTGGGTGAAAAGTTGGGATGTGAATGCTTATACTCTAGTAAAGCAATTTCATGATACATTCCCTGAGAAACCAAAAGGTCCTCCTGGAGGGGGGAGAGGGGGTTAAGAGGTTATGTACAAGGCGTTAAGCCTATCTTTTGTGTTTTGTCTATTTTATTTTTTAGGGTGTGTTTTTTTCTGCAGGGGGGGACACATTGGAAGCCATATTAGGCCGGAAGCTTCCATGCTGCCTTTTTCTCATGTTTGGGAAAGTAAGAGGGGGGATTTAGTAGAGGGGTTGTCTTTAGACATAATAACATTCTTCCTGTCGGTCAAGGTCAGGCCGATGGGAGGTGTCTCGAGATGGGACAGATGGTGATTGGAGTATATGATCAACTGAGGAGTGAGGGAATGGTTTTGGGGTTTTTGATTTACTGAGGGAAAACCCGGACCTCTCAGATTTGAGTTTTCCCAGATGTGCCAGTTTACCTGTTCTAGTAAATAGAACTTTGAAAAATGCTTGCTTCAGAGTTTTTTCTTGGAGTTGGGTTTTTTTCTGGAATGCTAACATTCTGAGTTAGGAGATTGGAAATGGGACACAATATTGTAATCATTCCACTCCTTCCTCCATTCCAGGCAGTAATGGTGGTGCTTTAGTCCAAAATCCTTGCATTGCAGGGTGCTGCAGGGCTTGAGTCCCACCTGCTGGTTTACTTTTACATGAATCTATTGGATGAGGTGACTCATCAGCATGCATTTCCTTAGTATGCTGATTATACTCAACTCTCGGTCTTATTTAATAATCCCTGAAATAAATTAAAATTACAGAATCTGAATTTTAAAAATGAAGTGCATATCATAATTTAGTTTTAATAATTCATTTTGTTATAGTGAGTAAAGATACACATTTCAGCCAGGAAGTAATTTAAAAATGTCAATTCCCTTCTCGATAATGACAACTACAAAGATCTATAAAGATATCAAATGTATCAATTTACTAAGGAGATATATGCTATTATATTTTAATCCTTGAGTAGCTCAATTGATAGGAACTTTACTAATTTCAAAGTAGCTTTCATATCGTTTCTTTCTTATTGGCAAGATCAGCCCAGACTGGGGACACTCATGACCTGCTTGGACTACTGCAATCACTCTACATAGGACTATCTTGAAGCTTCAGCTGGTACAAAATATGGTGTGGGCAGTTAATGGCACTAGTTATTCAGTGCCTGTGACACCCCTGCCTGTGTGAGATATATTGAGTCCCAGTGCGTTTCTATTTGCAATTCATGATACTAGTATTGATTTTTAAATACTACATGGCTCAGAAGTGATTTACTAAAGGACAATCTCTCCCTGGATACTTCTATCTATCTTGTCTATCAGGAGCTATGCTATGGGTACTGTTGTCCAAGGAATGTCAACAGAAAAGGATAACCTTTTCTGTTGTGGCTCCCATTCTCTAGCATGTCATCCCTCTTCGCTGACTCCGACCGTGCTGGTCTGTCACAAGACCTTGAAGACCTAGTTGTGGACTCAAGGTGGGTGGAGAACCTTTTTCCTGACTATGCTGATGACTTTTTACAATTTTCCAGCTCCAATTTTATTTCTCTTTCATTTTATATTTATGTATATAATTTCAATAATTTGAGCTGCCCAGAGTCATACTTTATAGGAGTGGATATATAAATTGATTAAATAAACCTGTCTGGCTCAAATAATTTATTTCTGCCATACAGTGATAGAAGAATAATGAACAGGAACTTTTTTCTCAGTAATTTGTTAAAAATATGCATGGGGAACACTTTAGTAACTATAGTAACAGTAAAATAATATGAATGTATATAATAATATATATTACTATAAATTATTAAAATTAATATATAATAATGTAATTAAAAACTACCAAGATAATCAAGTTGAGAAGTTTGGGGAAATGAGCAGGTCACGATCTTAATGGGACTTTAAAATGCAAACAGACAGGCATTTTTATTATTTTATGTATTGTATTGTATTTATTATATTATAATCTCACCTTTAGTATATTTATAAATTGTTCATAACATGTCTGATAATAACAGTTGCTAAAGAGAAGAAAGTCTAGTTCACTGATGTTGCTATTCTGGGTGATACTAGGATTGAGGAAAAACAATTAGAAAAAATTACAAAATAGGGCTTGTAGATTGTAGTTGAAGAGTTACATTTTCCATCAAAAAATATCTATTGTTATATCAGTCATGATTGGAACCCTTAGAGCAATACCTAAAGGACTTTCTCGATATCTGGGAATATTGAATTTATCAAACCTGAGTACGGTAAATGTACAAAAATAAATAAATAATCCACCTGTCTTGGAAAAGCACCACCTTAATTCTTAGGTCCTTGGTTAGAATTTAATTATTACATTTTCACCAGTTTTAGATTATGAATCTAACTGTAGATTACACACATATAACTAGGTTTATACCCTGTCCCATCAGGCAGTGATATGTTCAGAGCCCTAATAATTTTGGGATAAATACTTTTTACAGGTAATCCCTGGGTTACGAGTATTAGCGAACGTTCAAAGTTACACAATAAGCGCCCCCTAGCATTTAGAAACAAACCCCAAAATTACGAATGTTGCAGTACTATGGCAGTTGTTCGCCCTTTCAAACAACCCAAGAGGCTCTTCAATATTTGCTCTGCCTATTCACACACCCTGCCAGGTCTTCACAGGCACTCCACCTGTGGAGACTTACTTGTGAAGATCTCTTCTGTGTTGCAATTTCTTTGCCTACTTCATTGCTTCAGATTTTTGGTGCATTCGTAGAGAAGAGAGCCTAACGTACCACGAGATCATGCAAGTGTCAACTTGTGAAGCATTCCTGACCTGCTCTCGAGTTGCCATGAGGTGCAATGCATCCTTGACTTGAGGTGGCACAGGAGACAGCTCCAATACCTAATCAAGTGGAAGGGCTTATTCCCTTATCAGAGACGTCTTAGGTAAACATCAGAAACATCCAAGCTGACTGCCTCATATCTAAACTCCATGAAGACAACCCAACAAAGCCTGGGGGGGGGGAGGTGTTGCACCCCTAAAGTCTATACCTGTACTCAAACTGTTTTTGCTTTGCAGAGGTTGCCTTCAGGAAGTGAGGGAAGCCGAATGTCAACTCGTAAAGCATTCCTGACCTGCTCTTGAGTTGCCATAGGCAGGTGGATGGGGAATCAAGCCTCGCAGCTGCATCCAGGAATTTGCATTTCAGTCAAAACAAAGCACATTCCAACTGGCAACGTCAAGGTCATCTCCAGGTGACCCACAGTGACCAGAGGGAGTGACTTCTACAACCCGCGGAATTGCTTCATTAGGGAATGTGATTGATGACACACCTTGGAGGGAGGGGGAAACAGGGTCAGAGCCAAGGACCGAATTAAGTGAGGTCAGAGTTGGCTTCACTTGGTTCGTGCTGACATGAAGCTCCTAATAAATAACTGGATTTCTTTTGAAGCTTGGCTTGACACGCATGATTTAATTAGGGCATTGGTCAGAACCCTGACAGTGAGATCAGTAGTGCGAGATCTCGTGCTACTGATCTCCTATGATCTCGCACTGTAGGTCCTCCGCGAATTGAGGACTGAATGTTTGCAAACAGAGGGATAGCTTCAGGTTCCATTTGTTGTTTCGTTGCCGAAGACTGCAGGGAAATTGCGTCCTGTAGGGTTTGGCAGCCCTTTGCAAAAAGCCTTTGTCGGCACCAGCAAAGCTTGGGAGTGGCGGATGCCTCCCTCTGAACTCTGTTCCTACTGGCAAAGGCTTTTTGAAAAGGGCTGCCAAACCCTACAGGGATGAAATCCTCAAGTGCTTTGGTGAAGAGAATGGAGGTCCAGAAGGTATCTTTTTGGTCATTTTCATATGCATAATATCATTTCATCTAGTTCTACCTGTGTGAGGTGGGATTGAATTTCCCCTCTTTTTCTCCCTTTTTCTTTCTCTTTCTCTCTCTGAGAGAATGACTTTCTTAAAGTTTTCATTTTATTTTGGCCGCCTACAATTACAGAGAATGCGCTCATTCAGAGTAGCTTTAGGGCCATGGTTGACAGTTCCTTTTCCAAGAGGGGTCCTTCACATTTATCTTGACTCTTCCTTGGGAGCATTGTTATGCAAATTGGGGATGCACAGTTACTTGTCGTGTCCTGTGGATTGGCTGGGGACAAGTATCCTTCGGCAAATTGCCCGGGAAGAGGTTGTGTTGGAGTAGCACTAGTGGACCATTGGCAGGAAAGGAGCTCTGAGAGAGGGCCAGCCAAGAATAAATGTGCAAGATGGGTCAGCTGTGATGGGGGCCCCGTGATGGATTGGACACAGCCATGTTCTCATGATTGTCATAGACCCAGGGGGTTCGTATCATTTCTTAGAATGAGACTGCATTTGAGTGATCTTGAATCAATTGTTATTTAAATGTTTGTAAATAATCCCTAAATAACATGTATTTATATATATCAACACTGCTGTAGAAATGAGTATTGATAAAGCAATCTTGTCTGTTTTGGGTTCTTGTTTTTTCATGGTTAGAATACTCAACATGTCTTTTATTACTATTTGACTACTCCTGGTAGGCTGTTATATAAATGCATATAATTTTGTTCATGCTATTTCAGAATTTATTGTATGTTATTGGTAAAATGTGAATGGCAGAATGGCTGAAATACATAATATAGAATAACAGAGTTGGAAGAGACCTTGGAGGTCTTCTAATTCAGGGGTCCCTAACCCCCAGGCCATGGTCCACTACCGGGCCTCAGCCTGTTTCAAACCAGGCCACTTGAATGATGGGAAAGTATGTGTGAAGCTCCAGTCCTGCAAGTGGTGGGCTCTTGTGTTTGCACACGAAGTTCCATTTGCACGAGTGGAGAGTGCTTGTGCTTGCATGCAAAGCTCTTGTGCGAACAGAAGGTGCTTGAATAGAGGGTGCTTGTACTCGCATGTGAAGCTCCACTCATGAGAGCAGAGGGCACATGCAATCATGCAGGAAGTCCACTCGCATGAGCTGAAGGCAGTTGAACTGAGGGTGCTTGTCCCCGCACGTGAAGCTCCATTGTATGAGAGAAGGTCATGTGCACCTGCCCCTTGCACGTCCCTGCGCTAGGCTGGGCCACTAAGGTGAAAAGGTTGGGAATTGCTGTTCTAGTCCAACTGCCTGCTCAAGTAGAAGACCCCTTATTATTCTGGACAAATGGATGTCCAGTCTCTTCTTAGAAACCTCCAGTGATGAAATACCCACAACTTCTGGAGGCAAAGCCCTTCCACCGGTTAATTGTTTTCACTGTCAGGAAATGTCTCTTTAATTCTAGATTGGATCTCTCCTTGATAAGTTTCCATCCATTACTTCTTGTCCTGCCCTCAGGTGCTTTGGAGAATAGGTTGACCCTTCTCTTCTCTGTGCCAGCCCCTCAGATATGGACATATTGTTATCATGTCACCCCTAGGTTCTTCTCTTTGTTAGGCTAGACATATCTACTTCTTGCAACCATTCATTATATGTTTTAGCCCCCAGTCCCTTAATTATCTTTGTTGCTCTTGTGTGCACTTTTTCTAAAGTCTCAACATCTTTTTTTTAATCATGTTGACCAAAACTGGATGCAGTATTCCAAGTGTGGTTACCAGTGCAGTATAAAGTGGTACTAACCCTTCACATAACCTTGATACCATCCCTCTCTGTTGATGCTGCCTAGGATTGCATTGGCTTTTTGGGCAGCTGCAACACACTCCTGGCTCATATTTAAGTGTTTGTTGACCAGGACTTCTAGATCCCTCTCACTGCTGTTGAGCCCCATACCACCTATTATATACTTGTGCATTTTTTTTTTGCCTAAATGTGAAACCTTACTTTTCTCACTACTGAATTGCATTTTGTTGGATAGGGCAAGTGTTCAAGTCAAAGTTCTTCTGGATCTTCAGTGTATCTTCTAAATTGTTGGCTATTCCCCCCAGCTTGGTGTAGTTCCCCTTTTAGGCCTGCATCTAAATCATTGATGAAGGTACTGAAGAGTACCTAAAGGTACCTAGGCCTAAAGACAGAACCTTTGGGTACCCCACTGCAAGCTTCTCTCTATGTAGGTGTAATTCCATTTGAGGACTAAATATTGAAAGCAATTTGTCAGCCAGTTATAACTCCAGTAGAGAAAAATATTAGGAACAGGCTACAAAGCAATGCCTGATGTTGTTGGAACAGGCCTCTATAAGTCGACAAGAATTACATGCAAATGAGTGAGAGAGTACAAAGTAAACTTGTGACTAATCCATTTAGTCACTTGCTTGGTAAACTTGAATATTGCACCCCTTCTTTTTTCTATTATTATTGTTTTATTATATAAAGCAAAATACAAAACACAAACAAAACAAAATAAAACAAAAGCATACATTCGACACTAACAGCAACAAAAAAGAAAATGGTGTACAAAGAAAGAGAAAAAAGTGATCAAATAAATTTAACATTCAGCACCCTGGTTGGGTGCTGAAAAAAAAGAAAAAGGAGTAAATTCTCCTCCCCTTTCATTCATACACACACACACACACACACACACACACACACACACGGTTAAGTTAAACATTACACCAATCTTCAAATCCCTCTGTTAACCATCAGTTGTATTTAGCACGTAGAAAGTCCACAAATGGTTTCCAGTCTCTTATAAAGCTGTCTACCTCTAATCAAAGCAGTTAATTATGCCATCTCTGCTAATTCAGTGAATTTCAAAATCCATTGTTCAACAGTCCCTTTTTCTTTCCAGTGTTTGGCAAGTACAATCCTTGCAGCCATCACCACATGAAGAAATAACACCCCAAATTGCTTTTCAATTGCTTGTCTATCATACCTCAAAGAAAAGCTTCAGGTTTCACTTGTATAATATTTGTATCTTAAATGTTTTCTGCATTGTCATGCATTGCAAAATCACCACATATGATAAAATGAACCTGGTGTCAAGGTTCCAAGTAATGAACCCAACCAATTCAGCAACTCCGGGACTTTCAGCTTTCTCAAATAACTGTTTTATTGAGTACATCATTTTGGCACGAATGAAAGTAAAACCAGCTCTAAATATTTCCTCTGGTTTCAGTATAATTTAAAAAAAGATAATTCCCTCCCTCATGGTCATAGGTCTGGCATCTCCTTGGCAACTCCCTTCAGTCTCTGGCCAGTACCTGTTGAGATGACCTTGGTTCCCACGGGATGATTGGTTGTTGTTGTCTGGTCTGACATTCCAGACTCCCCCCCCACACACACACACACACTGTGGCAATCTGAGAAATGGAAAGATGGCTGCGGCATGCCTGATCCATTTTGAAGTTGATAGTCAGATCCTCCTAGAAAGTGAGAAGCACCTGGAAAACATCAAACACACACATACACATTAAAGAAAACCAGGGTCCCTTTTATTCCTAGGAAGATTCTTTGGGTTTCTGGGGGTACTTATTGTGAAACCTCTGTATTAATCGATCTGCCTTCATATTCTGTGCCTTCACCCATCTAGCCTTTGACATTGGATATCCCTTCCATTGGACTAGATATTGGAGTTTGCCTTTGTATAACCTGGAATCCAGGATCATTTTAATCTAGTAGTGTGTCTTTCGCTATGATTGGACCTGGAGCTATTCTGGCTACTGGCCTCAGTTCTGACCCTACCACTGGTTTGAGCAAACTGCAGTGGAACACCAGGTGAACTTTATCCAGTAGGCATGGTAGTTTTAACTCTACTGTCACTGGGTTGATGATTTTTCACTATGGGGAAAGACCCTATAAATTTCAGACCCACCTTTCAGCAGGGTAGCTTCAGCTTCAGTTATTTTGTGGAGAGATACACTTTCTCTCCAATATGAAATGGTCTCTGGGGTGACCGACTCTTATCTGTCTGCACTTTCTACGTCTCTGTTGCTTTGGCTAACACTCATTTTACATTTCCCCATGTGTTTTGTAAAGAACCCACCCATTCTGTTAAGGTCACTGAGGAGTGGGGTTCCCAAGGGTATATTGACATGGGGACAAATTCCACCCCCATGGCCACTTTGAACGGGGTAAGCCCCATGCTGTTAAGTATGGCATTATTGTATGCAACCTCAGCAAATGGCAGGAGATCTGACGAGTTACTGCTGGTAGTTGACATAGCATCTCAAGTACTGCTCTTTTTTTTTTAATCAAGTTTTTTATTTTTTCCAATATAAACATACATGTGTCATGGACAATACATTGATTGGGTCAAGTCTTTTTTATACAACGTTAACAATAATAATACAAATAGTATGTAGAATTCTAATCTTCCAACTTCAAACAATACTAGTCTCATTTCATATTCCTTTTACATTTTCTTTTTAATTCATTTAAGCATAAATAACATTTCTTTGCACCCTGTGTTTATTATCCCTTAGTAAATGTTGTCATTCAATATTTTAAAAATCACTCATTATTCCACCATAACATCAATAGTCAAAATATATAGGATTACAAATAACACCAATTATTAACAATATTCAATCCATCATGGGAGTATATCTCCAAGTCCCACCATTTCTAATCCTTAATATTTTAAATTCACAATTTCTTTTAATACCCTGTTAATATTAGTGCTTCAGTTTTAAATTGTCTAATCTTAAATTACCATCTACTAACCTAAAATTTATTGGAGTTTTGGTGTTTTCCCATTTTATTAATATATTTTCTCATTATCCATCATCTCTTAGTCTTTCTAAAATTCCATCATTTATTGATTTTTTGGTCAATCTTTTATCTCTCTCTCTCTTAGAATCTTGTATCTCTTTTTAATTTTTTTGTGTCTACTAAACTTTCCCTTCTGGGTGCCTTTTGCCTCTTTCTGTTGCTTTTTTTGAACACCCATCTACAAAACTTCCTTTTGTTTTTGTTTTTTAAAGGGTTTTCTCTGTACCCTTATAAATTATGATGTTATATATTTGTCTTCTGCTTATTACTCTCTTCTCCTCTTTGTTCCTAACTTCTTGCTTCTCATTTTTATTCTCCCTTTCCCCTGCTTTTTCTAGTTTCTCATCTACTTCTTGAATATCGTGTTCCTCTTTCCCCAATTGTTGAGTAGCTTCTACATTCATTGCTGTATCTTTAAACAATTCCTTTGTCTCTTTGTCATTTCTTAAGGATTCACGCAGACTTTTTAACATGTAAAATATTTCTTCATACATCTCTAGCTCCATTTTATAGTGATTTAATACATCTTATAAAAAGTATATTTCTATTATTCCAATATCTCAATATTTAAGAAACTTCTTTTTAATCAAGTTACATAAATCCCATAGTTGTATCTCCAAAACCCCACATTTTATTTCATAATAGTTTACAGCCTTATAGTTCCCCAACTGTCCAAATTTTAAAGTCTTATTTCTTTTTTCTCTCTTTTCTTCTGACCTTTTCTTCTTTAGAATATTCTATAAAGTAACATTAATAGTCCAACTCCAAATTTGTCCAGGTTAGTCCACTAAATTCTTCCAGTCTTTCCAATCCATAATCCAATAGTCAATTTTAGTAAGATTTATTTATTTGCAAATTAGTTCCTTTTATAACTCTTCAAAAGAAAAGGGGAAAAAAACCTACTATTGAATGCTCTTGAATTTTCCCAGTCATCTTCTAACAACAGAGTCAAGGTCAGGCCATTCACCAGATGTTCTGTGTATCAGACTTTGTATTAGATTAGCTTTCATTAAATATATTGTGACTATAGTGTTGTAGTATTTCTCTTTCTCCAGTAGATTGCTCTCTTATGCCCCAATCCAGCATAAGCAATCTGTCAAAGACAGCTGATTGTCAGATAAATCCAAGGGATTTAAAAATTCAAATAAACAAAATTTCTCCCTAAAGTCGCTTTCAGATTATTTGGGTTTTTTCCACACTGTCCGTGTTTTATAGCTTCTCTTGGGTATAGCTAATGTATAGTTTTATAGCTTCTCTGGGGCTCCCCCCTCCCGTCTTTTTGTTTCCGGCTTTTTCCCCCTCTCCATGTGTCAATTTGCAGCTATTTTAAACTTAAGAGTTTTCTTTTCATAATCTTTTCGTTATTGCAAGTCCTTAAAATAAAAGTTGGTAATTTCTCACCCAATTTCAATGTTCTGTCCATACACAGCTCCTGCACAATCTTGGTTCCTGATTGACCCGGATTTGGGGCTGCCAGCAATGGCGGCCATGCCTGCTGCCATTCAGGGAAAGCTTACTTCGGACCTAGTGAAGAATTTGTGGATTTCTCGTGTTCAGCGAAGCGCATTTCCTTCCTTCACCGTCCCTACAAGACAGCTGTGACGCTGAAAGGTCTCCTGGCAGCAGTTACCAGCTGGATTTTTGCAGGGCTCAGCATAGCCCGCTATTTTCCAGCTGTTCACACTGAGGCTGCAACCAGAAGTCTCTCAAGTATTGCTCTATCATTGGGTTAGCTCTTTCTACAGCTCCGTTCATACTCAGATGAAAGGCAGAACTAAGCCCGTAGGAGGATCCTATCAGTTTTATAAATTCTCTCCAAAACTTGACAGTGAATTAGACCACCACCACCCCGATCTGAGATGATTTTCTTTGGCACCCTGTGCAGCCAATAGATGTGCTGTAGGAATGCTTTGGCCAGTCTCTGGACAGATGGATTGAGCAGGCTACGAAATGGATCTGTTTGGAGAAGAGGTCTATTACTGTCCAGATGACAATTTTCTCCCCACATTTTGGGAGTTCAACTATAAAATCCATTGCTATTTCTTCCCAGGACTGGGTCAGCTCTACCACTTGTTGCAATAGTCCTGGGCTCTTTCCTGGTTTCTTCTTCATCGTCACACACACGGCACAACTTTTCACATAGCTTTCTATGTCCTTTTTCATTGGAATTCTAGCCACCAGAACTGCCTTTTCACTAAGTATAGAGTCTTTAAAAAGCCGAAGTGGTCAGCTTGCTTGGTGTCATGACTCTGCTATAGTACTTAGACTTGTAGAGCTCTAGGAACATATAATTTGTTTCAGGGGTGGGTTTTTTACTACCGGTTCTGTGGGTGTGGCTTATTTTGTGGGCATGGCTTTGAGGTCATGTGACTGGGTGGGCATGGCTAGCTGGTCATGTGACCGGGTGGCCATGGCTATGTGTATAGGGACTACTCAGAGGGCTGAAAAAAGTCATTTCTGACAGGTCCTCGCACTTTTGACTGGTCCTCACACTTATAACCATCCTCACATTTATGCCCGTGCAGCATTCTTAACAACCATGTCACTCATTTCACAACTGCTTCTCTTCACCATGGTGACAAGATAAGGAAAAAAAGTAAAATGTGAGGATAGTCGTAAGTTCAAGGACTGGTCAAAAGTGCGAGGACCAGTCAAAAATAACTTTTTCAGCCCTCTGAGTAGTCCATATGCACAAAAGGACTATCCAGAGGGCTGAACAAAGTGATTTCTGACAGGACCTCGCACTTTTGATCGGTCTTCGCACTTATGACTGGTCATCATTTATGCCCATTGTAGCATTCTTTTTTTTTTTTTAATTTTAAAAACAAAACTTTATTCATTTATAAAACCATTTAAAACATACAAATTTCTCTTAATCAAGAGACAAACTTACATATACAATACACACTTTTTATCTAATTTCCATTATATATATACATATATACATAAATGCCAACACACTGTGGCATATTTCGTTTTCTATTTCTCTGACAGTGCTGTTTTTAATTATGTTGATTTCTTCTAAATTCCATCTCTACCCATTTCCCTTTCTCTGATTTATCCATTGATACCATCTATTCCATATTGTATAATATTTTGAGTCCTCCTTATCCTGTAACTCTAACGTTAGTTTGTCCATTTCTGCGCATGTGTAGATTTTTTGTATTAACTCCTGATCAGTTGGCATTCGATCTATTTTCCAAAATTGTGCTAATACTAATCTTGCCGCCATAATTATATGGAGTATTAAATATTTTATATCATTTCTAATATTCTTTTTAATCATGCCTAATAAAAAAATTTCTGGTTCTAATTCAATTTCGTAACCTGTTATTTCGATTATCCATGTTCTTATCTTATTCCAATATTTCTTAATTTCTGGGCAGAGCCACCAAGCGTGATAATAAGTTCCTTGTGCTTTTTTACATTTCCAACATGTCGGGTTTATATTTGGGTACATTTTCGCTAATCTTGCAGGGGCCAGATGCCATCGGTACCACATCTTATAATGATTTTCTTTGTAGGCCACTGATTTTGTCATGCTGTAGTTGTTTTCCCATGCTCTTTCCCATTCTTCCAGCTGTATACTGTGGCCAATATTCCTTGCCCACGCTATCATCTGCCCTTTAACCAATTCTTCTGCCAAATCATATTCGAGTAGATATTTATATATTTTCGAAATTAATTTCCCTTCTTTAGATTCTAATAATTTGTCTAATCGATTTTGTTTTAAGTCTATTCCTCCCTCCTCCTGATCCTTCCTATATCTTGTTTTTATTTGTGAGTAGGGCCACCAGTCTATTGCTATTCCTTGTTCTTTTAGTTCTTCCCTAGTTTTTAATTTCCCCTGCGTATCCAGTACTTCTCTATATCTTAATATTTTTTGTTTTGATAGTATATTGGGGTGTGTAATTGCTTCTATTGTTGATAACCAACCAGGAATTTTTATATAATGTTTATGTCGAATTTGTTGCCATGTATTAATTAAGGATTTTCTAATAGTATGGTTGTTGAAATGTTTATATATTTTATTTCCAGAATTCCAAATAAAAGCATGCCATCCCTTCATTAGATCATGTCCTTCCAGATTTAACAATCTTTGGTTCTCCAGGGTTATCCATTCCTTAATCCATAACAAGCTTGCTGCTTTATAATATTTTTGCCATGCCGGGAAACCAAATCCGCCTCTAATTCTGTCATCTCGTAATATGTTTAATTTTATTCTTGATTTTTTCCCTTCCCACACAAAATTTGTTGTTATTTTATCCAAATTATCAAAGAATTTTTTGTCTAATTTTATTGGTATCGTTTGGAATAAATAAAGGAGTCTTGGAAGTTTATTTGATTTTATCACTGCTATCCTCCCCAGTAAGGATAGTCTTAATTTCCCCCATTTATCCAAATCCTCTTTTATTTTCTGGACTAAAGGTTCATAATTATCCTGTTTTATTGTTACTGTTCTAGCTGTCAGATTTATCCCTAAGTATTTGACTTTTTTGACTGCCTGTAATCCTGAATCTTTTACTAATTTCTCTGCTTGTTTTGTTGTCATATTTTTTATTATCATATTCGTTTTTTCTTTGTTGATTTTTAGGCCTGCTACTTTTCCAAAAGTTTCAATTTCTTTTATTAATTTGGGGGTTGTTTCTATTGGATCTTCGATGAAGAATACAAGATCGTCCGCAAAGGCTTGGACCTTGTAATCTTCTCTCTTAATCTTTAATCCTTGTATTTCTTTATTTGCCCTAATTCTAATTAACAAATTTTCCAACGTTAAGATAAAAAGTAGGGGCGATAGTGGGCATCCCTGCCTTACTCCTTTATTTATTCCAAAAAATTTTGTTGAGTCCCCGTTTACCAAGATACATGCTTTTTGGTCCTGGTATATTGATGTTATCATTTTTGTAAATTTCTCACCAAAATTCATATTTTTAATTTGTTGTTTCATAAATTGCCAGTTTACTTGGTCAAACGCTTTTTGTGCATCCAGAAAGATCAGGGCCACCTGTCTCTCTGGATGCATCTCGTAATATTCTAAAACATCCATTACCATCCTTAAATTATTTTTTATTTGTCTTGTGGGTAAAAAACCATTTTGATCCTGATGTATTTTGTTGTGTAATATTTTTTTCAACCTATTAGCAATTATACTCATAAAAATTTTGTAATCGGTGTTCAACAAAGAAATCGGTCTATAGTTTTTTATTAAGGTGGCATCTGCCCCCTCCTTCGGTATTAGAGAAATATACGCTTCTTTCCATGTGTTTGGTAATTTTGCCTCCATCAGGGCTTCGTTATATACTTCTAATAGTATTCCATTTAATGATTCTCCAAATGTTTTACAGAACTCCGTTGGAAGACCATCGGTCCCCGGAGTTTTATTATTTTTCTGTCTTTTCAGTGCTTCTTTTAATTCATCTGCCGTAATCTCCCTGTCTAATAACTCTTTTTCTTCCTCCATTAATGTTTGTACTCCCTTTCCTTTTAAGTAATGTTCAATTTCCTCCGTTGTTACTATATCCTTCTCATAAAGTTTTTGGTAATATTGGAGTATTATTTCCTTTTTCTTCTCTATACTTTGTTGGATCCTCCCCTCCTCATCTTGTAATTTCTGAATTATTCTTTTTTCTCTTTCCTTTCTCAGCCTATATGCTAACCACCTCCCCGGTTTATTTGCGTGTTCGAAATAATTCTGCCTTATATATTTTAGAGTCATTACATATTGCCCTTGTTCTAATATATTTAACTTATGTTTTGCCGCTATCCATTTTACTCTTGTTTGTTCATCCCCTGGTTTTCTTTGCAATTTACTCTCCCAATTTTGAATTTCTTCTTGTAATTTGTTATATTCTATTTCTCTCTCTTTTCTACGTTTTGCATTATATGCTATTGTAAGGCCTCTTACATATGCCTTAGTAGTGTCCCATAAGTTTTGTAGGGAGGTGTGTTGTTTCACATTCTCCTTATAAAATAGTTCTAGTTCCTTTTCCATATATTTCTTATATTCTTTTTCTTTTATTAACTGAGTATTCATTGTCCATCTATTTTTCTTTCTTTGATGCCCCTTCCACGTCATCATTAATGGGTTGTGATCCGCCCACTCGTTTGGTAGAATTTCCACCGCTTCTATTTCCCTCATTAATATGCTAGATACCCATGCCATGTCTAACCTAGACCAGGACTTGTGCGGGTTCGAGTAGTATGTAAATTGCTTGGTTTCAGGATTATGGAACCTCCAACTATCTATCATGTTTAACTCTTCCACCATATCTGTAAAAGTCCTGGGTAATACATTTTTCTTATTTTTATTTTGCTGGGTACATTTATAATCTTTTCTCACATCTAAAATGGCATTAATATCTCCAATCAGACATACATTTTCCATTTTTTGATCTATAATTTTCTCATGCACTTTTCTATAGAATTCTAGTTGTTTACTGTTTGGTGCGTATATTACTACCAATAACATATTTTTGAAATCAAGTCTTAACTCTATCATCACTATTCTACCTTCAGTATCTATATATCTTATATCGCTATCTATTCCTTCCTTTATATATACCACTACTCTTTTTTTTTCTTCTGCCAAAGATGAATATACTTTGCCTAATTTCTTATTTTGTATATATTTTATGTCTTGTTTTCTTACATGTACCTCCTGGAGGCACACTATATCCAATTTTTGTTTCAAATTTTTTTTGAAAATTTGGTGTCGTTTGGATGGTGAGTTGAGTCCGTTTACATTCACTGACAAAATTTTTAATGTTCTTTCCATTTCTTACTGACTTTCCTGTTGTTTCTTCTTTGTTTCTTCTTGTTCTTTTTTTTGGCCTCTTGTTTGCACTCCTCCTTCCTCCTGAATGTCTCCTTCTTTTTCTTTTCCTCCTTGTGGTGGAGTTCTTTCACGTTCCCGTCTCTGCTTTCCTTTTATATTCCTTCCTCCTCCTTCTTTACTGTCACTTGTTTCCTCATTTCCTATCATTTGATCATATAATTCCCTCGCTTTGTCCTGCGAATCCACCTTTATTTTCCTTCCCTGCCACGTTACTAACATCCCTTCCGGCGTCGTCCATCTGAATGGTATATATCTTCTATTTAGCAGCGTGGCCAGGAACCAGTACTCTTTCCGCAAGTCTCTTATTCTTTTAGGGATTTGTTTCAAAGTTGTTATTTCTTTATTCCTATAATACATAGGTTCATCCTTCGTTATTTTATATACAATATCCCTCACCTTTCTTCTTACAAATCTTATATGTACCTCCCGAGGGAGTTTGTGTTGCCGGGCGTAGTTTGTGTGTACCCGGTACACTTCATCTAATTCATTTATTATTTCTTCCCTTTCTCTTTGAAGAGACTCTGCTATCATCTCTGCCATTATCATCGTCAGGTCTTCCTCCCTCTCTTCCACTACATTTTGGAAACTTAGGAAAAATGCTGCCTTTTCCATTTCCAATTGCGCTACTGTATTCTCGAGTTCCTTATTCAGTCCCATCATTTTTGTATCCAATGCTTCCAACTTTCCTTCTGTCAATTCGGTCTTCTGTTCTATTTCTTTTATTCTTTGATCATTTTTTTGAATAATTTCTTGTATCAGATCCATTTTTTCATCGATCTTTTGAATGTCGTTCTTAACTTCTCTCTTTACCTCATCCATATCTTTTCTAGATTGTTCATGGTTTCTGGTCATGCATTCTTGTAGTTTAACCATTGTTTCTTGGATTGTTATTAATGTAGCTTGCATCGTTGGCATTCCAGGGGTGCTTGATTGCTTTTCTGATGCAAACATTCCCTCCAATGTTTTCTGTGACACCGGGGAGGCCGATGTTCCTGCTAAAGTTGGTATTGTTTTCTTTCCCGTTTTCAACGTTGTTGTAGTAGTGCTTGTCATTTCTTTCAAAATTCTGTATTGTTCCTCCAATATTTTATCAACTTTTTCCCAAATCACCATCCAAAATTTTAAATTATCTTTTTCTCTTTTCTTTAAGTAAATTTCCTTTGACCAGTTAGTTATCTCTATAAAATCTTCATAAAAAATATAACAGTACTATAAATTTAAGTATAATATAAATATTACAATATAATACTAATATGCGTTGATATAAATAAATATTATAGGTTTAAATAGATATAAATATGTATAGATATGTATAAATATGTAGTTTAAATAATCACAAACTTAATACTTAATGATTAATAATTATAATACTTAATTTATCTAAAATCACAAATAAAAAAAATTTTTTTGTTCAAATTTAATTAAATTTAATTACTTCCCAATGATTTCTTCTAAGTCACTATAATTATATAGTTCTCAAATATTCTAGCTTACTATATATTATTTTATATGCTACTTTATTATTGCTAAACAAGTATCGCTGTAATTCTTAATCAATTCTAATAAATATCAATCACAGTTATCTATATTTAAGTAAAAGAGGGCTTTATAAGAACAATATGTATCCAATGTTTTATGAGTTCTGTAAGTCTTGTTTGTTATATTTTCAACAAAGGGGAAAACCAACTTGCTTCTTTTTCACGTTGGGGTCTTTCCCTGTTTCAGTATGGCGATCTCCAATCTGCCCAGTCACCGTCTGCAGTTTTTTTTTTTTTTATTATTATTATTCTGCCAAACTACCTCTCTCCTTCCGTTAGGGCAGCCAAAGGGGAAAAAAAGGGAGGATACAAAGTTTGTCCGTTTTTCTTTAAGTCTCTATGATTTAAATCCACTTCTCCTCGGCTTCGTTTTTCGCTATTTTAGTGTCTTTTATTCTTTCTCCACTGGTTATGTTCCGTCCTCTTCCTTTCTGCTCACCTCTTCAGTTGCCGCCACCTTTACGCTCTGAGTTCTTCTCTTTTCGTGCTGCCCCTCCGGAAAAATATTTCCTCCTTAGTTTTGCGCCAAATCGCCCGGATTTTTGACTCTCGCTGTCTGCTCACCCTCGGAAATCTCGCACTGTACTCACTCCTCCGCTCCCAGTGATCTCAATCGGCACGTCAAGTCTCCAGGCCAGCTGTGCTCGTCGCACCGGCTGGCTTCTTCCAAGCCTGGAATGAGGGATCTTCTCGGTACGGCGGGAGATCGCACCTCTCCTCGCCTTCCCCGAAGTTTCCCCTCCTTATTCCCGATCTCTCCAGGATCGGTCTTTACCAGAAAAGGCTCCAAAAACTCAGAAAACCGGCATCAGAAAGAGAGCACTTCTCTCCTGTGCCGCCACGACTCTACGTCACCGCCGGAAGCATTCTTAACAACCGTGTCACTCATTTCACAACTGCTTCTCTTCACCATGGTGACAAGATAGGGCAAAAACGTAAAATGTGAGGACAGTTGTAAGTTTGAGGACTGGTCAAAAGTGCAAGGACCAGTCAAAAATAACTTTTTCAGCCCTCTGAGTAGTCCATATGCACAAAAGGATACAGCAATAGAGAGGGATGAAGGAAGGGAAGGGAAATTAGAGTAGGAGTGAGGGTAAGAGAGGGAGGAAGAGAGGAGGAGAAGGAGAAAGGAAGAGGAAGTAGGGAGGAGAAGAAGAGGGGGGAGAGAAAGTAAGAAGGAAAGAAAAGAGAGAGGTGGTAGGTTTGAGGAGAAAGATTGCTGTACAATAAAAAAGATGAAAGGGAAGAAAGCCAACCCCAAACAAATATAAAGATATTAAGATAAAGAATGAATTGTTAAACTTTAAAGAATAAAAGAGAACAAATATGAATAAATAGCAATAATTAGAAACACACATACAAACATACAATGTATTTTCTTTGAACAGAGTATTTGGCAGATTCACAAATTTAAACAGTGTTTAGTCATTTCAATTAAATTTACAATTTCTATATTTCCTTTTTGCCATATTTATTCCTCATCTATTTTTTTAAAAAACCAATATTACCCTTCATCCTCATCTCTAATCTTAATCAAATTCAATGTTTCCCTTCTATTCTATATTATACCCCTTCCCATTGTCATCTATTTTTATATCCATCCTCACATTGGTTAATTATGTGATTATGTAATACAGTTGTTTAATACAAATTCAACATTTTAATATAAATCAATTAGTTATATAACTATCTTTTTTGTATATTAATATGAACATGAATATTCCAATTATTTCCATGCAATCCAATTTCTTACAAATCAATTAATTATATTTACCAATAATAATAAACCAAATAATTTCCCCCATATATTCCTCCAAACCACAACTTAACCATTTCTGCTTTCAACACAATATACAATTAATAGTATCTCAATTATTACAATTCCCTAGTTAAATAGAGCTTTTTTTCTTTTATGTTTTAAAATCTTGAACTCTCCTCTTTTGCCCTAAATTTCCCATTGTTTGCAGTTTTGCACCTACCTTTTTTGGTGAGGAAAAAGAAAAAGAAATCTCTCTCTGCCTCATTTTGTCACATTGCAGCAAAGACCCTGCTTTACTTTCAGTTTCATTTTTTCACCATAGCTAGAGGGAAAAAAAATCTGCTCCAGCACTCTGCAGCTAGCAACAGAGCCCTGCGCAAAACAGCTGAGAGCAAATCAGCTGAGAGTCGGGAGGCCGATCTAATCAACTTGTGCTAATTAACCTATGCTGAAGCTGAAAGGGGCTGTTTTTTCTATTTTTGCAGGCACCGGTCTACTCATTTGTTTTCTTTTAGCACTGATCAGCTGTAGGGCGGCAAGAGTTTAAACAGTTTTTCCCCTCTAGCCATCAGCTGGGACTCAGGAGGCAGCAATAGATTGGGAGTGGGTGGGGTAAGCGACTGGCGACCGGGCCGGGAAGCGGTTTGGGGGCGTGGCCAGCCAATCTTATTCCTGGTTCTCCGAACTATTAAATTTTTTTACTACCGGTTCTTGTGAACCGGTGCGAACCGGGAGCAACCCACCACTGATTTGTTTCCTTTACATGCCAGTCCCCCTCTCGATGCCATTTTCCCCCATGGTCCTTGAAGTACGGATCAGATTGTGGCCTCACATGTTTTTCATTGGGGGTAAGGGGTGCATGTTCTCTAAGCATACTCTGTTTATCCCCCTAAAATCCATGCACAGCCTCATTGACCCATCCTTCTCCTTGAATAGTACAGGGGCTGCCACGTGGGATTTGTCCGGCTGAATGAAACCCTGAGCTAAGTTGTTGTCAATATATTTCCTTAACTCCTCCATTTCCTTTGGGGTCATGGAGTACATTTTCGGCTTAGGGAGCTTCACCCTGGCAGGATCTTGACCACAGGCTCCAGAGACTCCAGAGGCAAACAGCAGAGAGGCAGAGGAGCAGGAAGAGCCTGTTTCTAGTGCATGCATGCAAAGTGCCACCAGAAGGCAAGAGCAGCTGAAGCAAAAAGGACGACTCAGAAGTAAGGCCAGAAGATGATTGGCCACTCCCATTGGCCACCCGGCTGGTGTATGTCCGTAGTGAATAAGGCCCCCCTTGTACAAGATCTTATTGAAGAGGAGGGTGCGGACCTGGCCTGTATTATGGAGACCTGGTTGGGGCAAGAGGGGGGGAATGCCTCTCTCTGATTTATATCCCCCAGGCTTTCATGTACTGCACCAGCCGCGATGCCAGGGAAGGGGGGTGGTGGCAGTGATTATTAAAGAAAATCTTAGTCCTAGGGAGGTCACTGTCCTTCAGATAGGCGGGTGTGAATCTCTCCTATTGAAATGGGACCCTGGAGTTCAGTCGGGTTTGTTGGTCACATACCTATCTCCCAGCTGTGTGGCCACTACCTTGCCAGCACTGCTCGATGTCTTGGCCGAAGTGGCAGTGGAACTCCCCAGCCTTCTGGTTGTGGGAGATTTCAATCTGCCATCAATCGGCGAGACATCTGAGATGGCGCGGGAGTTCATGGCCTCCATGGCAGCCATGGACCTGACTCAGGTTGTTCAGGGCCCAACTCATAGGGAAGGACACACACTTGACCTGGTTTTTCTCTCTGGGCAATGGATAAATGGCCAGGGTAGGGGGGATCTGTCTATTGCCCCCCTGTCATGGACCGACCATTCCCTCCTTAGACTGGACTTTCAATCCGCCAACCCCCGCCACTGGGAGGCGGAACCAGTAAAATGGTTCCGCCCCAGGCGCCTGATGGATCCAGAGAGATTCTTGATGGAGCTTGGGACATTCCCTGCTTCCCAATCCCACGATTCAACTGAGGCACTGGTAGCATCCTGGGAATGGGCAGCTGCCGGGGCCTTGGATCGAAGAGCACCTTTGCAGCCTCTGATCTGACGCAGATCCCGGGTGGCTCCTTGGTTTTCCACGGAGCTCTGGGAAATGAAGCATCGGAAAAGATGCCTAGAGGAGTGTTGGAGGTCCCCCCGATCCAAATCTGATCGAACACAGTTAAGCTCTGGTGGCTCAGCAGACTAAAGCAGTGTCATTAACTGTTATTAAGATCAGCTGCCTGCAATTACTGCAAGTTCAAATCCCACCAGGTTCAAGATTGATTCAGCCTTCCATCCTTTCTAAGGTAGATAAAATGAGGACCCAGATTGTGGGGGCAATAAGATGACTTTGTATAAAATATACAAAAGTATGAAGGCTATTGCTTAACGCATTGTAAGCCACGCTGAGTCTCCGGAGAAGGGCGGCATATAAATCAAATTTTTAAAAAAGAACCTATATTAGGTCTTATCTTGTGGCGATGGAAGCGGCGAAGCGGGATCATTTCGCCGCTCTCATTGCGTCTGCAGAAAATTGCCCAGCAGCCCTGTTTAGAGTGACCCACTTTCTCCTCAATCAGGGAGCGAGGGAAGACCCCTTATAGGGCAGAGCTGAGGTTTTTGTTCAGTTTCTGCAAGATAAAATCGCTCAGATCTGGATCGGTCTGGACTCTGACTGGGCAGAATCCATCCAGGAGACTGGAGCATGTCTTGGGAGAAGTATCTGGGTTGAGTTTGACCCTGTTTCCATTGATGAAGTGGACAGGATTGTGGGTAGACTGGGTGCCTCCATGTGTTTGTTGGATCCGTGTCCCTCCTGGCTTGTTTCGGCTGCCTAGGAGGTGACTGGAGACTGGATCCAGGCTATTGTCAACACTTCTTTGAGGGAGGGGGTCATCCCTGCCTCCCTTAAGGAGGCGGTGGTTCGACCCCTCCTCAAGAAGCTGGGCCTGGATCCAGACTCACTTAATAACTATTGGCCTGTCTCCAACCTTCGCTTTATAGGGAAGGTTGTTGAGTCTGTGGTGGCGCAACAGCTTCCACAGTTCCTGGAGGAAACTGATTTCCTAGACCCGTACCAATCAGGGTTCCGGTGTGGGCACAGCACGGAAACAGCATTGGTCGCTCTGGTGAATGATCTGTGGCGGGCCCAGGATGGAAGTTGTTCCTCCATCCTGGTCCTACTTGACCTCTCAGCGGCTTTCGATACCATGGACCATGGTATCTTATTGCAACGACTTGGGGAGTTGGGGGTAGGAGGCACTGTTTTACAGTGGTTTTCCTCCTACCTCTCAGGTCATTCACAGTTTGTATGGGTGGGGGGGGCAAAGGTGCACCCCGAGGCCCCTAACCTGTGGGATGCCTCAGGGATCGGTTCTCTCCCCTCTACTCTTTAATATCTATATGAAGCCGCTGGATGAGATCATTCTTGGTTTCGGGGTGAGGTATCATCAATATGCTGATGATACTCAGTTATATATCTCCACCCCGGGGATGCCCTTTCCATGATGTCCTGCTGCCTGGAGGTGGTATGGGCCTGGATGGGTAGGAACAGGCTAAGACTCAACCCCTCCAAGACTGAGTGGCTGTGGATGCTGGCGTCTCGTGTTCTAGAAGTTCCATCACTTTCGATGGGGGGGGGGAAGTGCTTCCTCCTGTTGAGAGGGCCTGCAACTTAGGTGTCCTCCTGGATTCTCGGCTGTCTTTGGAAGACCATCTTATGGCCGTGACCAGGGGGGCTTTCGCCCAGGTTCACCTGGTGCGCCAGTTGCGCCCTTTCCTAGACCGAGATGCCCTTCGCACGGTCACTCATGCCCTGGTTACTTCTCGTTTGGATTACTGCAACTCCCTCTACATGGGGCTGCCCTTGAGGTGCACACGGAGGCTCCAGATGGTCCAGAATGCGGCCACATGGGTGGTTACGGGAGCTCCCCATTACTCCCGTGTAACACCTCTCCTACGCGAGCTGCACTGGTTACCAGTGGTCCTCCGGATCCACTTCAAGGTGCTGGTACTTACCTTTAAAGCCCTACATGGCTTAGGTCAGGGGTATTTGCAGGACCATCTGCTACCCTCCCACCGTCCTGTCCACTCACACAGGGCTGCCCTCCTCAGGGTACCGTCGGCAGACAATGCCGGCTGGCGACATCCAGGGGTAGAGCATTCTCTGTAGGCACTCCTGTCCTCTGGAACGAGTTACCCATTGAGCTTTGGACGGCGCCTGATCTCCGCTCCTTCCGTCAAACTTAAAGACTTGGCTGTTTCAACGAATGGGTTGACCCTGACCCTTGGGTTTTATTAATTTTGGTTGTTGTTGTTTTAATTGGGTTTTAATTACTTTACCTTTTATTATTGTATGTTTTTAACTTGTGTTCGCCGCCCTGAGTCCTTAGGGAGAAGGGTGGCATATAAATTTTTGGTAAATAAAAATAAAATAAAATAAATAAGGCTTAAAAGAGCACCAATGAGCCGTTGGGTTCTTTGTAGAAAAGCAACGTTGATTCCAGTGCTTCTTATCAGCGTCTCTTGATCTTTGTGGGGTTTTTGCCAAGAAAAGCCTTTCGCAGGTTGCCAAAGACATCAAAGGTTGGTGATAAGACCGAAAAATTTGTTTTGGACTAAAGCTGATGAACAAATCCAACCAATTCAGCAATTCTGAGACTTTCAGCTTTGTCAAAGAACTGTTTTATTGAGTACATACACAGCTTCTTTAGCAAGGCAGTGGTCGTTTTGGAGGTGTGTTTGCGGTTGTTATCATGTTGGAATACTGCCCTGCGGCCTAGTCTCCAAAGGGAGGGAATCATGCTCTGCTTCAGGATGTTGGCATTGATGGTTCCCTCAATGAACTGTAGCTCCCTGAGGCCGCAGCACTCATGCAGCCCCAGACCATGACATTCCCACCACCATGCTTGACTGTAGGCAAGACACACTTGTCTTTGTACTCCTCACCTGGTTGCCACCACACACACACACTTGACACCATCTGAACCAAATAAGTTTATCTTGGTTTCATCGGACTACAGGACATGGTTCCAGGAATCCATGTCCTAAGTCTGCTTGTCTACAGCAAACCGTGTGCGGGCTTTCTTGTGCATCATCTTTAGAAGAGACTTCCTTCTGGGATGATAGCCCTGCAGACCAATTTGATGCAGCATGCGGCGTATAGTCTGAGCACTGACAGGCCGATCCCTACCCCTTCAACCTCTGCAGCAATTCTGGCAGCAGTCATACATCTATTTCCCAAAGCCAACCTCTGGATATGATGCTAACCACAGGCACTAAACTTCTTTGGTCGACCATGGCGAGGCCTGTTCTGAGTGGAACCTGTCCTGTTAAACTGCTGTATGGACTTGGCCACCATGCTGCAGCTCTGTTTCAGGGTCTTGGCAATCTTCTTATAGCCTAGGCCATCTTTACGTAGAGCAATAATTCGTTTTTTCAGATCCTCAGAGAGTTCATTGCCATGAGGTGCCATGTTGAACTTCCAGTATGAGAGAGTGAGAGCAATAACACCAAATTTAACACACCTGCTCCCCCTTCACACCTGAGACCCTGTAACACTAACGTGTCACATGACACCAGGGAGGGAAAACTGCTATTTGGGTCCCATTTGGACATTATCACTTAGGGGTCTACTCACTTTTGTTGTCAGCAGTTTAGACATTAATGGCTGTGTATTGCGTTATTTTGAGGGGACAGCACATTTACACTGTTATGCAAGCTGTATACTCACTACTTTACATTGTAGCTGTGTCACTTCTTCAGTGTTGTCAAATGAAAAGATATACTTAAAGATTTACAAAATGAGGGGGGGGGTGGCTTGATGCCGGCGAGGTAACAGCTTTTCTGCCTCGCTCTGGCATCGCAAGGAGGAAAATAACGAGGATTTCCTGTAAATGGAATGAAAAGCAGCTGAGACTTACAGAGGAAGAACGTGGAGAGCATCCTGGTACTGTGAGCTGGTTCGATCTGTGCCTCAAACTCCTGAAAACCTTGCAAATTTCCCTGAGGCCTAACTGCCCAGGAAGGAGTGGGGGGAGGGAGATAGGAGAGCACAGAGACCTGCAGGATTAAAATTGCATGGAGCTTGCAGTGAGTGTTGTTTTGAATCTGCAACTGTAGTGGCTAGCTCTTTAACTCTATATTTGCTGGAACGCTTGGAAAGTGGAGATCTCAGACTCTTTTCCAAAGAATATTTTTAATTGCTTCAGATCTGTAATATACGATTAATTGGGAAACAGCCCACAGTTCTTTTCTTTATTTAGTCCCTTTAAGTAAAAAAATTATGAATAAATCAAGAAAGGAAACAACTGGTTTCAAACAGAACCCTTCAGCCCAATCAGCTACTGATATGACCCAAATAATCTCAGCTCTTGCTAAAATAAATGAAAGATTAAATACTATAGAAGAAGGACTAAATGAAAAAATGGAGAAGGAACAAAAAGAAAGAGCTGGACAATTAGAACAAATTAAAATTCAAAATGAAGAAATATATAAAAAAATAATTGGTGAAATTACTGAACATTCTGCAAAAACTGCAGCAGAGGCAATTAAGATGAAAGGTGATATTGACCATCTGCAAATACATGCTATAAAAATGGATAATAAGGTTGGAGACTTTTTTTATAAACATTTTCAACAAGATAAGAGGATTTGCCTTTTAGAAGAAGAAGTGAGAAAGGCCAATCTGGTTATAAGATGTATTTCTGAACATTCTGTGGACAACATATGAGAGAGAGTGCTGGACTGGCTTAACTCAATTGGATTAGATAAAAAAATGATGGCAACAGATTTAATAAGTGTTTTTAGAATTGGACTAAATCTTGATAAGAAAAAAAGAGAGAAATATTCTAGTCAAATTTGCAAATATAAAAGATAAATTACAAGTACTATCAAAAATTAGAGAACGCGGAGACATGGCTCTTCAAATAGAAGGAGACAAAATTGAAGTTTACTAGGATATTTCTTTTGAAGAACGCAAGTGGAGATATTCTTTAAAACCAATCACTACATTGTTAAGAAACAAAAATATTAAATATAATTGGAGATTCCCACAACAATTAATTTTTTTTATAATAAAAGGATGCGCATAATTAATATCGATATTGATCCTGCTGACTGTTTATACAACATAGGGCTGATTGAGACAGATGAAGATGTGGCTAATGTAAGAGCTGAACTGCTGAAGATGGGAGGATATGGACTGAGGAAAGAAAAAAGATTAGGTAAAAAACAAGAAGCTGCAGGTAGAGATGACCCAAAACCGAACCCAAAACCTAAACGCAAAAGGAAACCAACAAAGGAACAGTTGAATACTCAAAAAAAAAGTAGAGAAGCTGGTAGTGATAGTGTTGATGAAGAAAGTGATATAGACAATCAATTTGGTTCTGGGCCTGACTCAAGTGGCAGATCTGAGTGCGGAGAAGAAGTAACAGGAAGAAGGAAAAATTAATGAATGATGCCTAGAGCTGGAGGCTGCTGGACTGACAGACACACTCTCCCCTCCCCATTCTTGGAAGATAAGGCGGCTGGATTTGTATGAAGGCAATGGGGGCAGAAGACTCTCTGTTATTGGTTCTATTGTTTTTTTTTCTCTATTTGTTAACGGTGGTGGGTTTGGGGACGATTCACAATAGGGAAGAAGAGGAAGAAATGGAAAGTATTGATTATAATAATGGGTGTGATTAAAATTATGTCATGGAATGTTAAAGGTACTGGGAATCAAATTAAAAGAAAATGTTTGGAATTGAAAATGAAAAGGGAGTCACCTGATATAATCTTTTTGCAAGAAACTCACCAAAAGTCTGAGGATTCAAATAAGATATATATAAAAGGAATACAGCTTTATGAGAAGGCATTTGGAACTTCAAAATCGAGAGGGGTAGCAACTTTAATATCAAATAGAGTTCAATTTGAAAAATTAAAAAGTGTAGTAGATCCTGAGGGAAGATATTTAATAATAATTGGTAAAATTTATGAAGAGACTGTAACACTGGTTAACATTTATGCACCTAATGAGAGACAAAAGGAATTTTTGATGAAAGTATCGCAAATATTGCAAAAGGAAAGTTTTGGCAGTTTGATCGTATCAGGTGACTTCAATCTTATTCGAAGCAAATATGATACCACTAATGTTGCCCGACAAGATGACAGTGTTAAAATGAGTATATTAGATAATTGGATGATAGAAAATGGAGTATTTGATACATGGAGGGAAATTAAAGGTCAAGAGAGGGTCTATACGTTTCACTCGAAGGTACATGATATGTATTGAAGGATTGATTATATTATGGTATCAAGATATATATTAAATAGAGTTGGAAACATTAATGTAGGAATATTTAAAGAATCAGACCATGCAGAGGTAAATATTGAATTGAATGTCTATACTGAGAAAAAAGAAAAGTATTGGAGATATGATGGTAAACTATATAAAAATGAAGAAGATAAAAAAAGAATAATTGAAATTTGAGGAAAATTGGAAATGGAATGATAATGATGAGGTAAATTATAACGTGGTATGGGATACAATGAAGGCGATTTTTCGGGGAGAAAGTATAAAATTGTCATGTAACAAATACAAAGATTATTAAAAAAATAATAGAAATGGAAAGAAACAGAATACAAGAATTAGAAATGGAATTTTCAAGAACTAAAAGTAAAAAAATTTGGGAAGAACTGAGGCAATTAAAAGATAGGCAAATAATTGAAGATACTGAAGTCATTAAAAGGAACTTGATGTATTTGAACAGAGAATTTTTTGAATTTGGTAATAAGAACTCTAAATTATTGGCAAAGATGGCTAAAGATAAGAAATGTAAAAGAAAAATTGGAACATTAGTAGATGAACAAGGTAAAAGATGTAGTAAAACAACAGATAAATGTGAGATTATTAGAATTTTTTTTCAAAAACTTTACTCTAAAAAACAAATAGTATGAAATTGAAGGACTTTCTGAAATGATATGAACATAGGAAAATAGACATAGAATACAAAGAGATAATGGAGGGAAATATAACCCAGCAAGAAATTATAGAAACGATCCGAAAATTAAAATTGGGGAAAGCACCAGGTGAAGATGGGTTGCTGGTAGAATTTTATAAAGAGTTTACAGATATAATTGTGCCAAAATTAGAAAAATTGTATAATAAAATTTTTCACGGTATGGACATTCCAGCATCTTGGCATAGGTCAATAATTTCTCTGATTCCTAAACCTGGAAAAAAATTAGAGTTAATTGAATCTTATAGACCTATCTCTTTAATAAATCAGGATGCAAAAATATTTACAGCTATTTTAGTAAATAGGTTAAATGGTTTCATAGATAAATATATAAGTTGTAATCAAGTAGGTTTTGTGAAAGGTAGATACATGTCAGACATAGTTAGAAGAGTTTTAAATATTATAACTATTGCAGAATATAATAAGGATAGAATAGGAATATTAGCATTAGATATTTTCAAAGCATTTGATTCCATTCAATGGGAAACGATTATAGAACTGATTAAGGTTTTTGGTTTTGGAGATAAGTTTATACAAATTATTTCAAAATTATATCAAAAAGGGGTTGCCAGAGTAAAAGTGAATGGGATATTAACAAAGGATATAACTTTAGAAGCAGGTACAAGACAAGGGTGTCCTTTATCTCCAACATTGTTCTTATTAGCCATGGAGATCCTAGCAACAAAAGTAGAGGAAGATGAAGATATTACTGGATATAAAGGTGTTAAAACTAATTTATATGCTGATGATACTCTGATTGTAATGAAAAATCCAGAAAAAGATATGGAAAAGGTTAAGATGCATTTAAAATAATTTGAAGATCTTACTGGTTTATCTATAAACTGGGCCAAATCAGAAATGCTATTAACTTGGGATGCAAGAAAGGAAAAAGAGAAATTCCAGAATCAATTTGGTATAAAAGTTAAAGAGAACATAAAATATTTAGGAATTATTTTATCAGCAAAAACAAATGAATTGAAAAAATTGAACTACGATAAATTGATAAGAGAAATTGATGAGAAAATTAAGAAATATAAGAAATTAACATTATCCTGGTTTGGAAGAGTTGCATTGAGTAAAATGATGCTATTACCAAAATTTAATTTCTTATTTGAAATGCTTCCAATATATATTTCTGAGAAAGACATAGAATCCTATCAAAAGAAAATTGATAAATTTTGTAATGGAGATAAAAGACCTAGATTAGTCCAAAAGTTATGGTATCAAACTCAAAAGGAAGGGGGTCTAGGAATACCTAAATTGATTAATTATTATAGGTCTTTTCATGCAAAGAGGGTAGTTAAAATAATTATTGGTGGAAATGAATTATGGGGAAAATTAGAATTAGGAGAAATTGAAAAATGGGGAAAATATATATTTTATGGAGAATATAGTGGGGAAAAGAGACAACCATAAAAAAGAGGAAATATATGAAAAATGGAAGCTAAATTGGTTAGAAAAGATACAGATTAATAACTGGACCAAGAATTATAAGGATAGACTGGGGGTACAAGGCCAAAAACGGAATTTGAAGAAATAGTATCTCAAATAAGAAAGGGAGAAATTGGAATAACAAGATTGGTTAGTAAAATATATAAAATTATTAATTTGGATAATAACTCACAAAACATGATGAGAAGTAATTGGGCAAAAGTTTTAAAAATAGATATTTCAGACCAGGACTGGAATTTAAATTGGACCAGTAGAATAATGAAAGCCTTATCGATTAGAATAAAGGAACATAATTATAAATTTGTTTGGAAGTGGTATCTGACCCCAATAAGATTATACCAAATGAATAAAGAAGTTAACAAATTGTGTTAGAGATGTAAAGTGGAAGACGGGACATATGAGCATATGTGGTTTGGATGTGGTAAAGTTAAAAAATTTTGGTCCCAAATAGAAATTGAAATCAGTAAAATATTTAAAAAGGAAATTAAATTGGGATTAGGTATCATTTTCATATTAAAAATAACTGATAAGATGCTAACAATTGAAGAAAGGGAGCTTGTACGAATATTGATTATTATGGGTCGAATAATAATAGCGAGATACTGGAAATTAGATATTGATTATAATTTGGCCGAATGGTATAAAGAAATTTGGAAATTTGCCCTTAACGATAAGCTAACATGTGAGTTAAAATTCAGGAAAGGTTTAATAAAGGAAAACTCATTCTGGAAGATCTGGCAACCGTTTGTGGACAGTGCAATTGAACATTTGGAAGAGACAACACCAGTACCTACTCAAAGAGACTTTTGGAGGAACTGACAACAAAGATATGAACTCCTCTCTTTTCCTTGTTTTTGTATTATACACTGGGTGATGTTTATTTATGGTTTTTTTTGTTTGTTTATGTATTTCGAAAAATTCAATTAAAAAGAATAAAAAAAAAAGATTTACAAAATGTGAGGGTATCACAGAGAAACTTCTGTGATATACTGTAAATTAACCTCCAGTTAAGATTTAGTTTCTGTGAAAGCAAAACGTTTATCAAATTTAAATCTTTCAAAAATTCTGTAATAATTAAACCAGTCACAAGTAAATCCTTTATGTACTAATTGTTCTCTTTTCTTTATTTTGAATCCCTTTTTTCAAATATCAGTAAGTCTTGATATGTCATTCATTTACATTCCGATATCATCTCTGTTCTATGTAGTGCTTCATGAGGTGATAGCCAGAGTGGTACTTTATAAACTAATCTTCTTTTGTACTTCCACTATACATGTGCTATCAGTTACCTAATAGCATGAATCTTAAAACCAGGATTAACTTTTACTTTGTCATACCACAGATAGGCATGCCATCCAAATCTTAAATTAAAACCTTCACAATCCAACAGCCTTGAATTTTTTAAAGTTATCCAATCTTTTAACCATACCAAAGCATTTTAATATAATCTAAATTCTAGGCAACTGAGACCACCTCTATCTTTAGAATCTTGTAGCAGCTTATATTTAATTCTCAGTTTTTTATTTTGCCAAATAAATTTAGATATATTTTTCTGCCACTCTTTGAAAGTAAAATCTTTAATCAATATTGGTATAGTTTGAAATAAAAATAACATTCTAGGTAGCACATGAATTTTAATTGTTGAAATTGTTCCCATTAATGACAAATCTAATTTTTGCCATCTATTTAAATCCAATTTTATCTCCTTCCATATTTTACCGTAATTATTTTTGTAACACTTAGAATCTTCTTCAGTAAGAGTCACCCCCAAATACTGCACCCATTTCACAATTTTAAAACTAGTTTTAAATTTAAACCCGCCATTCCTCTAAACATTTTGATCTTCCTCATAACATATTCAATGTTCTCTAGTGGATTAACAGAATAAACTCAGCATATGCAGCCAGACAACAATTGCCAAGTAATGTTATGATTCAATTTATAAGAAAATCTATCAAAGAGCAAGTAATTCAGGAACATTACCATTTGAGATTTAACATTTCTGGAAAAGAGTGCAAATATTCCAATTACAATATTAAGGAAACACAAAGGATTTTTTTCCCCTGACAGATCTCCTGAAATAAAATAATATTCTCTTTCTCCTGTAAGGTCCCAGGAGTGGCCAAGAATGGGTTGAATTGTCTGTTTCCTGTTGAGACTGAGCTGTCTGTTTCTCTTAGCCACACCTCCTGCCTCCACTTTCCTGCCCAGTTTCGGCTCGGTCTTAACCTGAACGAGACGTTTCAAAGCATTCCTGGTCACTTCTGATCTTCAGGATCATGAGCTTTATAATTTTTTTTCTCCTTTTCTATTTTTCTGCCTTCCTTTAAGGATTAGAGGCTGCAGCTGGCTTTAAAAGCTGTTGCTTTAAAGACTTAACAGTCCTTGAGGGCCCATTTTCCTCGCTGGAGCGAGAGGGAGTCCCTGCCTAGTTTTGGCTAGGTATACTCATGGCAGTGGCCTCAAGAGAGCCGTGGAGTCCCTACCCAGCAGCTGCTGGGCATACTTAAGAGCCACAGCCTCAGTGGAGGCCATTGGAGTCCCTGCTTAGTCTCGGCTAGGCACACTCAGAATTCTCTGCTAGCCTGATTGGCTTTAAGTCCCTGCCTGGTCTCGGCTAGGCATACTGATTGCAGTGAAGGCCATTGGAGTCCCTGTTTAGTCTTGGCTGGGCTACAGGAGTCTGCAAACAGTTTGTAATGGCTGCATTTTTCAATTTGCAAAATGGAGTGAAGAGCTACTGGACATAAAGCCAAGAAGCAAGGTTCCAGTAATTCAAATCTGGCAACTAATGTTGCAATACTTCCAGAGGCCACTCTCCTAACTGGGGCCCAAGAGAAGCAAAAGCATTCCAAAGCTTCTGAAAAAGATGCCAGCAGAAGACATAAGACTCTGGAAAAACAATTTCACAGAGCAGATAAAGATCAATCCTAACACACCCATACTAGGGCTGAACAGGGTACTTCTCGCCAGAGGTTGCTGACTATTCAGCCTGTAATTGCTCCACACTTGTCACCAGAGGCTGCAAGTGAGGCTTGTCTCTTTAACTTGTCTCCTAATACTAATGATTCTCTTGTACGAAATTCTGTTTTCTGCCTAGCTTCTGCGGCTGCTCCTATTGCTGCTGCTACTGCTGCTGCTGCAACTCAACATTCAGCTCCTCGAAGAGAAGTGTCAGCCACTTTCACACTGGCTACAGCTGGTTTGAGACAAGGTGAGACCTATACTTCTGATTTACCCGCTGATCTCAAATTGCTCATTGCGCAAACTGTTTCTCAGGCAATTGTGGATAAATTGAGCAGTATTCCCAGGCCTGTAGCCCCTCCAGTTGAGGCTCTTACCAGTCTTCCCCATGGAGAGCATTTGGCAAGAGATGTGTCTTACAGGCAGGAGTCCCAATCGCAGGATGAATCTTCTGATGGTGAAGATTCACTTATACAAGAAGGGAGTCAATGAGTGGTGGATTTATTGGAGGGTGAAGGATTAACACCCAATGTGCCAGCCTTTTCCAGCCTCTTTCCTCCTGCCATGTTTAAATCTCTTCTGCACAAGGCACGTGTGACAGCAGGGATGGAGTTAGACCCCTCTCTCAGCACACCAGGACCCACAAATCCCAGTGACCTCCTTTTCTCCAAGCCGGCCACTGTACAGGAGTTTGTTCCGGCTCCACAGTTGTTCATTGATTGGTGCAACAACAACGGGCGCTACCAGCACCCTTCCCAACACCAGGCGGTCTTGACCATCGGTTTTACCAGCTGGCACCAGCATTGGAAAACCAACTGCTTATGCCCATGGTAGATTCTCCAGTGGCATCTCTTGTCTCCCCCTCATTGGTATTGATATAGCGGAGGGGCTGAAACCAGAGGATAAAAAAGTGGAATTGACATTGTGCAAGGCGCATCAGTCCTCAGCCTGGGCAAGTAAGGCTGCATCTGCAGCCTCATTTTTTAATCGCACTTCGTTACTGTGGTTGCAGCAGATGCAACAGAGGGTTCCACCCAGTGAGACCAGGCTCCACCAGGACTTGAATAAATTGATTGCAGCAACACAATTTTCTGCAAATGCAACATTAGCTGCGGCTAAGTATGCTTCTCGGAAATTGACACCAGGCTAGGATGGGTCTTCCTTTCCCAGGACTGCAAGGACAACCTGACTTCCCTGCTCAGACAGGTAAGAGCAAAGTGTCAGGTCCCCATTGCCCTATTAGCACGACTGTTGGGGATGTTTATGTCATGCATCTCGATAGTGCCTTGGGCTTGGCTGCACACAAGAATCCTTCATTGGTTCCTGCTCCCATACCAACAGTCAGGCAACACCAGCTCTCAGACCAAGGTATGTGTTCCCCCAGAGGTGTTGCTCTCCCTCAAGTGGTGGATGTCTCCAGTGCTGGACAAGGGCTGTCTCTTCCAGGAGCCCAGTCGCATCACGATAACATCAGATGCCAGCCTCTTTGGCTGGGGGGCTCATCTTCAGGGCCACATGACTCAGGGCCGCTGGACCCCAGCGGACCTGACCCACAACATCAATTGGCTGGAGCTTCGGATGGCATGCCTTGCCCATCGCCACTTTAAGACCTTAATACAGGGCCAACACGTTCTCATTCTTACGGACAACGAAGAGCCTTGGTGGCGTAAAGAGACTAAAGCACTGTTAAGTAACACCAACTGCCTGCAATTACTGCAAGTTCAAATCTCAGCAGGCTCAAGGTTGACTCAGCCTTCCATCCTTTTGAGGTAGGTAAAATGAGGTGGTTTGTGGGGGCAATAAGCTGACCTTGTATAAAAAAGAACACCGCTGGGGGGGAGGGGCAAAGCCCTACTAAGCAGGTATATACAAAAGTATGAAGGCTATTGCTTAACACATTGTAAGCCGCCCTGAGTCTCCGGAAAAGGGCGGCATATAAATCGAACCAATAAATAAATAAATAAATAAACATCACGGCCAAGGCACACATAAACTGTCACTCATTCCAGGAGTCTCATGATGGAAGCAGGGAGGTGGGCGGAAAAGCATTTGCTTTCCCTCAATGCGGAGCATATTGCAAGGGCGGCAAACACTCAGGCGGATTGCCTCAGCCAGTCCACAATAGACAATGCAGAATGGCAGTTACACCCCACGCTCTTCCTGGAGCTGACAATCAAATTCAGTCAGACAGTAGTGGACCTGTGCCTCCCAACAAAATGCTCAGCTTCCCAGGTATTTCACCAGGTTCCCGTCACAAGGGGTGGAGGGGACCAATGCCTTATGCAGGCCTTGGCCAAGCGGCCTACTTTATGCCTTTCCACCTCTTCCGCTGATCCCAGATGTTGTCAGGAAGGTAATTCAGGAGAGGGCAAAACTCCTCCTAGTTGCCGCTCACTGGCCCAGGTGCCTATGGTTTGCGGACCTGGTGGGCCTCTCAGTCTCCCAGCCCTGGAGGATTCCTCAGGAGTGGATATCACTCAGCCAAGGTGCCTTGCAACATCCAGAGCCCCAGTGGCTCAACTTAACCATCTGGCACTTGAGCGGGGACTCCTAAGGAAGCGTGGGTTCTCTTCCAGGGTCATTGTAACTGTCCAGGCCTTTCTCAGACCTTCTATGAATCGTATTTACGATTCCATATGGGCAGCATTTATCACCTGGTGTAGGACTAGGGATCTCAACCCCACCTCTGGGACCCCACTCCCACTGAGCATTTGTGCACAAGCCCCTGCGCATGCACGTCGCAACCCCCTGCTGTCTGTTTTGGGCCTGGCAAGCCTCCCTGAAGCCTCCTGGCACCAAAAACAGGCTGGGGAGCACCACTGGAACCCGGAAGAGTGTCAATGAAGTGCCCCTCAGCCTGCCACCAAGAACAAGCCAGCATAGCCCCCCCCCCCGTCCCTCCTGCCAAGGAAGTGCGTCCACATCGAAGGACAGATGTTCCTCCGATGCGGACTCTGTTCCTGCGGCAGCCTGCTTGTTCTTGATGGCAGGCGAAGTGGGGGCTGCCTGGTCAACTGGCCTTAGCTGGGAGCCTATCGCGGACTTTAACAAGCTGCTAGGAAACACCAGATGCACTTTCCCCAGCAAGCATGAAAGGATAAGATGAACGGTAATGGGGTTTATTAGTTTCACGATTAGAAATGGCCCCAAAAACTTCGGTCCTAGCTTTCTACTTGGCAATCTTAATCTCAAGTATTTTGTTGACAGATACTTTGTCACCAACTCAGAAAGGAGGTTGGGGCTAGCAGCACTTGTCAGCTTGCACTATATAGGTTCTCGCTGCTTCCACCCCTGCTTCAAGGACTCCATCCAGTCGTTCAGGGATATGGACGAGGGTGGCTTTGGGGGCAGCTCCCACATGGGGACAAACTCCACACCGTTAGTAATCTGGAATGGGGTCAGGCCGTTGCTGCTCTACACCACATTATTGTAAGCCACCTCCGAGAATGGCAGCAGGTCTGCCCATTTAGACTACTGATAGCACCTCAAGTACTACTCCACCTTGGTGTTTGCTCGTTTCGCCGCCCCATTAGTGCTCGGATAAAAAGCCAAGCTGAGGCCCTGGGTGGACCCTGTGGCTCTCAAGAATTCCCTCCAAAATTTTGCTGTGAATTGTTATATAAATTTTCATAAAAGATCCTTTGGTTACAGTTGGGGGCATAAATACAAACTAATAAACACTTCCGCTGAGCATTCTCCAATTCCAGCATTAATACTCTGCCTTCCTGATCTGCAAATACTTTCTTAGCCACCAAATGATGCTGCACATAAATCACCTCTTCTCTTTTCTTTTGATCAGCTAATGAAGTAAATTTTTTACCTAATCTAGAATTTTCTAATAAGATACCTTGAGACTTTTTTATATGCGTCTCTTGTAAACAAATAATATCATATTTACATTTTCTTAATTTATTCATTAACCTTTTTCTTTTGATAGGAACGTTTAAACCATTAATATTTACCGATAGTAAGCGTACGTTTTCTACCATCCTTTTCCTCCTAGTCGGCCCTTACTTTCCCGCTGTTTGAGCTTTTTTCATCTGTCATGTCTCTCTTTGTGCCATCACTGTTCCTCCTCTTCCTCGGTCCTCCTTTTCGTTCTTTCTGTCGCTTTTGCCTTCACCCATTCTCATATTATCCTCTTCCTGAGACTCCTCCAAACTTCTACTTTCTACTTCCTCCTCCCTGTCCAAATCCGCCGTATTAAGTTGTTGTTCAAAAAACTCTCTTGCATCTTGCAGGTTCCTTATTCTAATTCGTCTATCTCGCCAAGTCACCAGCAATCCTTCCGATAGGCGCCAACGATAGGGGATTGCATTCTTCCTCAGATGTAAAGTGACAAATAGATACCTCCTTCTCTGCTCTCTAACCTGTCTCGGAATTTGCTTTAGGATCATCACATGGTGGCCCCTATAAGTAATAGTCTGGTCTCTCGTGCATCGAGAAAATTCCTCACATAAGGCCTTCTTATTAAAACGCACATGAACTTCACGGGGGAGATTGTGCCTCTTCGTGTAACTAGTGAACACCCTGAATTCTTCGTCGATATCACATTGTACTGAGGCTCTGTCTACTTCCAGGGCTTTTTCTACCATCTCCCCCCATGATCTCATCTAGTCTCTCTCCCTTATCTTCTGCCACGTTCTGGAGCCTAAGGAAAAAGAGGATCTTTCCATCTCGAGAAAGATGATCTCGTCTTCAAGCTCCCTATTTGCCATCACTTGTTTTTTTTCTCATCCATCTATCCATTGTTCTCCAGCGCGCTGCTTGGAGAATCCAAAGGGTGGGATTATTCATAGTGTATTAGCCAGAGACTGAGTGTATGTTCCTTTAAATTTTGTCTTGGTTCCGCCTCCTATGCTTGACTGATGTCAGTTTTATTCACTCAGTCGAACAGAAGAGACTGATTTTTGGCTTGCTCTGGAGAATACACTTATTAAATTTCCAACGCTTTTGATTCTATATTCCTTGCAGTTTGTACATTGGATTGAATTCAACCTGATTCGTGATTGTCTGGACTGCCTTTCTTTTATACAAGGGGTGGTGAGTCATCCTGGGGTTTTGGCCAGGCTCCCGAAGCCTCAATTTGACAGGTCAGCCATCCGTTCGGAGCTCTGTCCTGGCTGGGCCATCTCTGTTTATCTTGCTGCCGGTGAGTGAGCTGGTTCCCCAGCTTGCCGGTAAAACCGCCACCACCACTAATTCTGCCTTCTGTTGCTGACCTGATTGGCAGCACCAGAGTCCCTGCTACCGGCTGGAACATACTCTGCCATATTGCTTAATTTCGCTCCGCTTGAAGCCTTAAGTGCCTTGCTAGCGCTATCAATCTGGACAGTTAGGGGTCCTCTTTCAGCTATACTGATCTGTCAGACATTACTCTAATTACTGTCACCTGAAGGGCGAACCGCAGGGGAGCTTTCTGGCATTTTATTCGCTTCATGCTAATTGCCTTCTCAATGGCTGCACCGGTGCTGAGAGGAGTTTTTCCTGCCTGCCGCCATTTTGAAATTTCTGGCCGGAAGTCGGGACGCTGATGAGCGGCTTGCCGCTGCATTCTGTTGAAATTGAGAAGTGGTGACACCAGTGCTGAGGGGAGTTCTCACCTAACACCGCTTGTGTTGAAGCAACGGGCCAGCAGCTGAGGCACTGGGACCCAGTTTGCCGCTTCGTGCCATTTTTGAGCTTCTGTGGGGACGCTCAGGTGCGGTAGGAGTTGCCTGCACCTCACGCCATTTTTAAAAGCAGAAAGGGCTGTGAGCCTGGCGCTGAGGAACAGTTTTGCCATTTTGTGCCACTGACAGCTTGCGGCCAGCCGTGCAGGCACAGTACGGACCCTCTCTGTTTCCTTGCAATTAAGGATACCACCTAGCCGGAAGTCCTGAGGCACACTGACTGTCCAACGGCACTTTGGTGGCTCCTTGTTAACAGGCAGACGACCTGGACATTAGTTGGTGCGGTCAGCCCTCAGACGCCCTCAGCAGCCCCTGCATCTATATTAAAGGACACTTAAGAGTAACATTTTACTCCAGTGCTTGCATTTCTGATGCTCTTGATTCCTCTGCTGTGGCTCCCAGCATCATTATCCCCTGCAGTTCTTTGACCAGTGGATCCAACCGGGGGTTGATACTCTACTTTAAAACAAAAACCTGCAGTTGTCCCTCCTCCACCCAAGAAATCTGGCAGCTCAAGGTCTCGACCTGTGTGGACCATATCAGCACCGCCACCATCTACTTCCCAGCCCGCCAGCCGCTATTCAACAAAAACTAGGGACAAGCAACGCAGACATCGGGCCTTAGAATGTCAATTTGACTTGGCCCAACAAAAAGTGCTGGCCTCAGGGTCAACTGACGCCCCACCTGTGGTTTCCAGGTCCTGCTTAGAATCTAATTCCCTACCGGAGGCAGTTCATTGTCCCAACCCTGGTGCAGTGGTTGTCTGACCTGACTTGTCCAAGGGTGATCAGGTGGTTACAGCAGCGGTGTCCCTTCATCCAGTGCCGAGGCTTCCATCGCAGTTGCCAGTTGTCCGGTCCACCCCAGAGGCAACCTTTACCCACAAAGCTGCGGGGCTCCATCAGGTGGACGGCTTTCAATCTAACCTGACCCTAGATGTCCAATCTATTGTGGTGGAAATGATATCCACGTTCCTCATGGTGGGCTCCCTGCACTCTGCTCCTCCTCTTGTTTCACAGCCACCGCCTCAGCCCCAGGCCATAGCTCCTTCAGGCCAATACCAGGACTATGACTGTTATCAAGATTCAGTCCACAGTGAGGACTCAAATTGGGATAGGGAGTCGGAGTTCTCCGAGGATGAGGGTCTTTTGCTGGACCAACCAACACTTACCAGGCTTTTCCATCCGTCCCTCTTTAAATCCCTAATACATAAGGCCAAAATCTCAACAAATTTGGCATCTCTTCCTGACCAACAGGCCGCCTCCACCTTGTCTAACTGACGATGTCGCGGATGGCTTACGAACTGAGGACAGGAAGGCAGAACTCCTCCTGTGAAAGAATCACCAGGCAGCTGCATGGGCGATCAGGGCCGCCACCTTGGCTTCTTTTTTCAATCGCGCCTCTCTTATTTGGCTCCGCCAGTTGCAGAACCATGTACCTCCGGAAGATAAACGTCTGCACCAAGATATTAATAAGTTGGTGGCGGCCGTGGAGTATTCGGCCGATGCATCCTTGGACACAGCTAAGTTTGCCTCCCGGGCCCTCACTGCCACTGTTGCCTCCGGCCGCCTTTTGTGGCTTCGTCAAGAGAGCTGACAACAAATCGAAGTGGCAGCTGGCCTCGGTCCCGTTCAAGGGGACTAACCTATTTAGAGATGCGCTCACTTCCATCCTTATCTCCCATTCAAAGATAAGGATAAGCACAAAGAGATGCCATCCTCGTATAGATGGGCGGACAGTAGGTATTCCCCATATCCTCAACGGCCGCCCTTTCGAACTGACTCCGGGCCAGTACCGGGAAGAACCAGTACCGTTCTTCCAACCAGGGATTTTACAGACCGTCTGACAGACCAAGCTTTTGGGAAGAGGTCACAGACAACCTCCCTACAAGAAGCCCTTCCAAGGAATGGGCTCCCGTCCCTTCCGGAGAGGGAAGTGACTATCTCTCTTCTGCTCCCATTGGCGGTCATCTTCATCTTTTCATGGACCAATGGGAGTTGACGTCGGACGTCTGGGTCCTGCAAACCGTATGTCTTGGACTTACCCTGGAATTCCGTTCGCATCCTCCGACCAGGTTCATCCAGTGCCCCATTTCAAGGAACCCAGAAAAAAGGAGATTAATGGAGGCGGAAATCCAGCACCTCCTGGACATTCACACTATAGAGCCAGTTCCTATAGAACACCAAGGGACCAGCTTCTATTCCATCTTTTTCCTGGTAGCCAAGAGTTCCAGGGGTTGGAGGGGGATCCTAGATCTCAAAGAGCTCAACAAATTTATAATATACCATCAGTTCAAGATGCAATCTCTCCGATCAATATTGGATTGCATTCGACCGGGAGACCTGATGACTTCCATCGACCTGAAGGAAGCCTACCTGCATATTCCCATCCATGCAGAGCATCGTTGCTTCCTCCAGTTCATCTATGCCAATCGGCATTTTCAGTACCGGGACATGCCATTCGGCCTTTCTTTGGCCCCCCAGACATTCACAAAAATGCTAGCCTCCTTGGCAGCCTCCCTCAGGCAGATCCCCGTATGACTCTACTGTTACCTGGATGACATCCTTATCCTGTTGTCCTCACACGACCATGCGGTGCGAGATCTTGAGGCAGTGACACACTCCCTCCAGATACATGGCTTCATGTTGAACCTCGATAAAAGACATCTTCACCTGACAACTTGCATTTTACATCTGGCTGCGGTCATAGACTTGCAGAGGGGCATGGTGTTTCTGTCCGAGGACCGTCGCCTCAGCATCCGCTCCTTGGTGGCTCAGGTGTTATCGCTTCTGAGGGTGCCACTGCTTCTTCTGTCCACCCTGCTTGGGAAAATGATATCATGCATATCTATCATTCCGTGAGCAAGATTCAACTCCCGGCTGCTGCAGTGGTACCTCCTGCCTTTCCAGAAAACATGCCATAGCGACTTCAGATCACGAGTTCAGATTCCATCAGAGGTGCGTCTTTCCCTCCACTGGTGGGCCTCGTCGATCAGTGGAAGCCTGTTCCAGGATCATCCACGAGTGAACGTCACAACAGACACAAGCTTGCTGGGGTCGGGAGCCCATCTTCAGTCCCACGTGGCACAGGGCCGCTGGTCTCCAGTGGAGTTAGCCAACGACATCAACTGACTCGAGCTCTGGGTGGCCAGGCTTGCCCTGCTGCGCTTCCAACCCCTCATTGAGGGTCAGCATGTCCAAATACTCACGGACAATGTGATGGCGAAGGTGCATGTGAATCGCGAGGAAGGATCGCGATCTGTGCCCCTGATGCAAGAGGCAACCAGATTACTCACCTGGGCAGAGCAGCACATGCTGTCGCTGATGGCGGAGCATATCTCTGAGACCAACAGTCTCCAAGCGGACTGATTCAGCAGGCAGCAGATCGATCATGCCAAATGGCGCCTTTACCTTTCCCTCTTCCGCGAGTTGTCGAACAAGTTCAGTCACCCAGTCCTCGACCTGTTTGCACATCCGAACAACACCCACCTGCCAAGATTTTTCTCTTGGTTCCCGAGTCCCATGGCAGAAGACGACGCTCTTCACTGTCCTTGGCCTCTGGGCCTGCTTTATGCCTTCCCTCCCCTCCCGCTCCTGCCGAGGATAATTCGGAAAATCCTTTTGGAGAAGGCAGACGTCCTCCTCATCGCTTCGCACTGGCCACGCAGGTCATGGTTCGCGGACCTGTTGAGCCTTTCGGTCGCCCCTCCCTGGAGGATCCCAGGGGACCGGATCTCTCTCAGCCAGGGGGTCATACTGCATCGAGAGCCTCAATGGCTGCAGTTGACCGTCTGACGCTTGAGCGGATCCTCCTAACTAAGGACAACCTCTCGGGGAGGGTGATCTCTATCATCCAGGCCTCCAGGCAGCCTTCTACAACAAGGATTTACAATGCTACTTGACATTCCTTCTGTTCCTGGTACACAACCAAGCACACTTATCTGACTACTACCTCTGTTTCCGATGTCTTTGATTTCCTGCATGCTGGCTTCGATAAAGGACTGGCCCCGAGCACGCTCTGCAGACATGTGGTGGCCCTGGACACGGTACTCTCTGATGGTGATGAGTGTTCTCTTTCCCGCAACCCGCAGATTCGGAGCTTCCTGAGGGGTGCTTCCAACCTCCGCCCTCCAGTGGTTCACCACTATCCTACATGGGATCTTCCACTGGTGCTCCAGGCCCTTACCTCCTCCCCCTTTGAACCATTGGGATCCATTGGGCTCTGTCTCCTGATGCTCAAGGTTGTTTTCCTGGTTGCGATAATGTCTGCATGCCAAATTTCGGAGATAGCTGCCCTGTCGGTAAGAGACGATCTGTGCGTCTTCCATTCTAATATGGTTGTCCTGCGGATGGACCCCTCCTTTCTTCCCAAGGTCAACTCGCTATTCCATCATGCGCAAGAACTGGTTCTTCCAGATTTCTGCCCCAACCCGAGGCATCCGTTAGAAGACCAGTGGCATACCTTGGACGTTCGCAGGGCCCTCTGTTGGTACATCAAATGGACTTCACTCCAAGGCCCTATTTGTCTCATTCCTCCTGGTGTCATTGGGCAAGAAAGTCTCATCTACCACCATAGGGAGATTGCTGAAGGCATGCATCTGTAAGGCTTACATCCTCAAAGACAAGCCCCTACCAGGGCGGATCCTTCCCCACTCTACAAGAAGCGCATCTACAACCGCTGCTTGGGCAACTCAAGCCTCTGTCTCAGAAATCTGCAAAGCAGCCACATGGACTACCTTGTATCCATTCATCAGACACTATAAGGTCGACTCCTTTGCATCGGCTGAAGCATCTTTTGGTCACTGTGTGTTGCCATCTGTTAGGGCTTCGGCAGCTACCCTGGACTTTTCAGATGTCCCCCCTAGTTGAACTTGCTTGGGTATATCCCACGCTTTGGATTCTCCAAGCAGCGCACTGGAGAACGGACGTTGCTTACCTGAATGTCCCTTCTGGGCACACTGCTGGAGAATTCAACTCACCCTGTTGAGTTCTGACTTTCAGGTCCGGTTGGATCCAGTTACTGTCTTACCATTGGGGGCTCCACATTCTGTCTTCGTGAACAAAACTGACATCAGCCAAGCATAGGAGGTGGGACCAAGACAAAATTTAAAGGAACATACACTCAATCTCTGGCTAATACACTATGAATAATCCCACGCTTTGGATTCTCCAGCAGCACGCCCAGAAGGGATGTTCAGGTAAGCAACGTCCGTTCACACCTTTCTGTCCTTGTCTCCATCTCCCGCATCCTTTCCTCCTGTTTAGTTATTGCCTGTTGCATTTCTCCAAGCTTCTCGTCCATTTGTCTAACCTCTTCTCTGACTCCTCCTATCTCACTCTTAACATCCACCCTCAAGTCTTCAAAATTCCTAAACATTGTTTCCTGATTCTTGGTTATCGAATCCTGAATGGTCTGGAACATAGCCTGAAGAGCCTGCATAGAGGGAGGCTTTCCAACTGATGACATATCTTCAACAGATTTTGTTGAAGCTAATGGAGATAAGCTTGGAGATGCAGATGCAGAGAAGGATAGGATCTTCTTATTCACTTTAGTAACTGTGGACGTTGTGGACATTTCTAAGTCACTCCAGAATTTCTTCCAAATCAGCATAGGCTACAACTCTTAAAAACTATTTCTCTGGCTGCTTTGGGATTAATTTAAAGCTGAATGTTGATTGCAGGGGTGGTCGCGGCATCTTATTCTGCTTGAAAGCAGAAAAGTCCAGGATCCGGAGCTCTGTCAGGCTACCAGGGAGCTCTCACCCTTCAAGCCTCAGAATTATTCCTAGGGCTTTTGGGGAGCTCTACCTTCTCCCAGCTGCTCGCCTTCCCCTCTTCCCCTGAGGGGAAAGTTTCCAAACCGCTAGATAGCTGATTTGCGCTATCTTGGCAGGTTTTTATGAGATTGCGGGGCTGACGATCTGAAAGGAACATCTGCCAGCACCTGCGGTGCCATCGGAAGTCCTAGTAACTGCAAGTACCAGGAGTCCTAGTAACTGCAAGTACTGAACTTTAACTCTGTATCTATACTTCTTCCTTCTAAGATCATCTTTAAAAAGGAAAGGAAAAATGGCGCCTGAACAGGAAAAGGGAGCTAGAAGGTCTTAGAGGATAAATGAAAATGTGAAAGAATGTAAAAAACAAATAAAAGAATTCTTTGTTATGAATATGCACAAGGGTACACCTATGGAAATGGTTTGGGATGCAAGTAAAGCATATATGAGAGGAATTTTAATACATTTGAATAATAAATATAGACATAAACAAGAAAAGAAATGGAGGGATTTAGAAGAGGAAATAAAAAAGAAAGAGCAGGCACTTATACTGAATCCAACAGATAAGAAAATAAAGGAAACAATAAATTTGTTGCGAGGGCAGTTTAATATGCTGATGGCAGACCAAGTGGCAACTAATTTATAATATGCTAAACATAATACTTTCTGTAATGCGAATAAACCAGGTAGATGGTTAGCTTATTTGTTAAGGAAAAAACAAAAGCTACGTACTATAGAAAAAATAGAATACAAAGGTAAAGGGGTATATCAACAAAATATGATTAAAAAACCTTTTTTAGAATTTTATACAAAGGTATATGCTAGGGATACAATTCAAGGTAAAGACATAGATAGATATTTACAGGAGGAGAATATTCCTGTAGTTACACCAGAGCAAAGGGAAGGATTGAATCAACCAATAACTTTGGAGGAAATTATTTCAGCAATTAAACAGTTAAAAGGGAGGTAAAGCTCCAGGTACAAATGGACTGACAGCTGTTTATTATAAAAATTTGCAGTTAGAAATGGTGGAACCACTTAAGGAACTATTTAGCAAAATTCAAGCTGGAGGAGATGTACCCCCATTCTGGAGAACAGCTTTTATTTCATTGATCCCAAAGGAGGATCAAGATCATAGTCAACCCAAAAATTATAGGCCAATATCGCTTTTAAATACTGATTATAAGATTTTTGCTAAAGTATTAGCAAATAGTTTAATGATAATTATGCAACAAATGATTCATAATGATCAATCTGGATTTATAAGTGGGAGACAAATTAAATGTAATGTAAGACAAATTGTAAATTTATTGGAATATTTGGAAAGAAACAACCAAGTCCATGCAGCGCTTATTTTTTTGGGATGCAGAGAAGGCATTTGATCGATTGAATTGACAATTTTTATTGAAAATAATAGAAAAGACGCAGTTTGGAGAGTATTTTACACAATCTATTAGGGCAATATACCAGAGACAAACAGCACAAATAATAATTAATGGTGGTTTAACAGAAACTTTTAAAATTGAAAAAGGAACAAGACAGGGATGTCCTTTGTCACCATTATTGTTTATTTTAACTTTGGAACTTTTATTGAATAAAATACGAGAGTTAAATAAAATAAAGGGAATTAAAATTAGACATCATGATTATAGATTAAGAGCATTCGCAGATGACTTGGTTGTTACTTTAACTCAACCAGTACAATCAGTTATAGGTTTAATGGATATAATTAGCCAATATGGACAAGTGTCTGGAGTCAAAATAAACAAACAAAAAACAAAGATAATAACTAAAAATATGAAGGTAAAGCAAAAAGAAGAACTAGAAAGATTAACGGGATTTGAAATAGTAAAAAAGGTTAAATACTTAGAGGTATATATTACAGCTTCAAATGTCAAATTATATAAAAATAATTATGAATTGTTATGGCAAAAAATACAGAAAGAGATGGAGAATTGGGGAAAATTACAATTATCTTTGTTGAAAAGAATAGCAGCAATAAAAATAAATGTTCTACCCAGGTTTTTATTTTTGTTCCAAATGATACCAATACTCAAGAAAGATGTAAATTTGAGGGAATGGCAGAAGGGTATTAATATTTTTGTTTGGGCAGGGAGAAGACCGAGAATAAAGTTAAAAATAATGCAAGATATAGGAGAAAGAGGAGGTCTTAAAATGCCTAATTTAAGATTATACTATGAAGCAGTTGTCCTATCAATAATCAGTGACTGGATTAATTCAACAGAAGAAAGAATATTGAATATTGAAGGATATGACTTGTTATATGGCTGGCATGCTTATTCATAATATGATAAGAAGGTGGATAAGACCTTTAAAAGCCATATACTAAGAAATGCTTTGTTAAAGGTTTGGAAAAAGTATCAATATAAGTTAAATTATAAGATACCTATATGGGCAATACCCAGACATGCGATAGAGAATATAAGTGTAGAACAAAAGCAAGAGGCGATTACCTATAAAGAACTTCTTAAAATGGAAGGGGGTATATTGCAGTTAAAGTCCTTAAATGCATTAAAAGAAGAAAGGATAATTCAAACTTGGTTTCAGTATGGACAGCTGCAAGCTAGATGAAAAGAAGACCAGAAAATTGGTATCATGCAGAATGAGGAAAATTTGGTAAAACAAATTAGAGTTCAAAGCCAAATGCATATTAAAAGGTTATATAATATATTGATAGAAATAGATTCAGAAACGGAATTAGTTAAGGGTTGTATGATAAAATGGGCCCAAAATATTCAGGAACCAATAATGATGGAAACGTGGGAAAAATATGGGTTAGAAATGTGAAATTTACGCAAGCGCAAAATTTAAGAGAAAATTTGTATAAAATGTTTTACAGATGGCATTTAGATCCTAAAAAGCTAGCTTGTATGTATCTGAATTTGTAATCTAAGTGTTGGAGATGTGATTGTGATGATGCTACCTATTATCATATATGGTGGATTTGTAAAAAAGTTAAAGCATTTTGGATAAAAATATGGTGGATTATCCAAAATATTCTTAAGAAGAAGATAAAGTTTACTCCACAGTTGTTTCTGTTGGGTATAATTACAGATTGTACAGTTATAGAGACTAAATTGATCTTAAATTTAATAACTGCAGCTAGACTTTTGGTGGCGCAATATTGGAAGAAGGAAGATTTGCCTACTATTGAAGAATGGACATTAAAAGTAGCAAATTTAGCAGAAATGGCAAAAATTTCAGTATATTTGAAAGACTATTCACAAGAAAGATATATATCGGAATGGAGAAGATGGATTGATTATATTCAAAACAAATATCGGACTAATAAGTATCAAATAGCTTATGAATGAATAGAAAAATTAAGAATATTCATATTTAGTTATGTAAAAGGGGAGTTAAAGGGGGAAGGGGGGATGGGAATCCATAGATAGCTAGCCTAGTTTAGTATATGATTGTTAATTGTTATACCCTGTATTTTGTTCTGGGAAGTTCGGAGGGTGGGTGGGTGGGGGAGGGTAAGGGAAGGAGGGGGGGAATGGGGAAATATTTGTAAAATTTTTTGTAAAATTCTTTAATAAAAAAAAAACCCACTATTTCTTCTTTACCTCAATGATCACCTATTATCAAAGACAGCAAAGTTAATTATTAATTATCTAATGAGAAATAAGTAATTGATAATTCATTCAATAATTCCTAATCTTAAGTAATTGATACGCCCTAATACAGTAGTAGTAATAATATACAAATACAGTTAATTTACTTTCTCAGTGATTCAGAATTTCAGAGTCAGATCTTCTCTCCACTGCTGTACCAGCTTCAGCCACAAGATGGAGAAAGAGCACTTCCAATTGTAGACAGCTCCAACAATAACGATCAGGAAGCGAAATTGGAAAATGTCAAGTCACTATATACCCCTCAGCCCAGCACGCACCAAAAGTTCTAAGCAGAGAAATCTCAAGTGAGTCTCAAATAGGAAGCAGCCATACGATCACCAAATGCCTCCAATCTTTAACACATAAAGGGAATATTTCCAGAAACCCAAATAAAAACCAAAAGGAAATATCCACGGCTAACTCCGATCACTCCACTGCCGCTGTTCCAAAAGGGGGGGAAAAAAATAATAGCTGGCTCCACACCACAAAAGTCAGAAATGGCCAGTCTCTTCTCCAGCCGCTCACTTTCACTTGGCCAAAACAGTTCAAAGAGGCTAATATCGTTCTCTTCACTCCCACTCACTCAGAACAGCAATCTCAGTCCAATAGTTTACACCGTGACAGATTGGCTTCCCTTTCCAAAAAGATCAGTCACTGCTTCGGAGCCACCATTTGCTGCCCTCTTCCTACAAAGGCACCCCGGGTGGGGGTGGGGGTGGGGGTTCTTCAGCGTGTGGAAGATGCCACCTCCACACACGCCTCAGTATCCCCTCTCCTTCGCAAGCCTCTCCACAGCTTGTGATGGCTAAATAAAGTTGCCGTTTGTAGAAAATTGAAAGCTGGGTATAGAGCTTTCACTCTGTCCAGTCTTCCATTGCAATGATGTCACCGGAAACAAGCCAGGGAGGTGGTTAGCCTATTGTTTAAGAAAGGAAAGAAAAAATTGAAGAATAGAGGGGTTAAAGGATCAGGGTGGAAGATTGCATGTTAATATGGAAGGTAAGAGAAGGGTGGTGCAAGAATTTTTTACTCAGCTGTATAAAAGGGGTGAAGAAGGGGAGCAAGACATTTGGACATATTTGAAGAGCACAGACTTGCCAAAAATCACTGGGAAATGAAACAATTGCTTAACGCAGAAATTACTGAGGGTGAGGTAGAATTGATTATGGGGAAACAAGCGAGTGGGAAGACAGCTGAGGGGGATTGATGATTATGCCAGTAAATGCTAATGAATAGAGAAAAAGATATGGAAGGGATGAATAACATATATATTGTTTGGAATTATTAGTATTGCATATAGGGGAAGTCAAGGGGGAGGGGAGGGAAAGGGGTGGTGGGGGAGGGTTAGGGTGGGTTTTGTAGGGAATTATATTTTGATTTTTATAATGTTTTGGAAGGGGGGGAAAGGGGGGGAAATTTGTATCTCTAAAACTTTTTCAATAAAAAAAAGAAAAAAAACAACAAAGTTTTTTGCTGTGAATTGGACCCCCCTATCAGAGATAATCCCACAGGGGACCCCATGCAGCCTATAGATTTCTTTTATAAACATCCGAGCCAATTTCTTGGCAGAGGGTAGCCTCTTACAAGCAGTGAAGTGGGCTTGCTTTGAGAAGAAATCAATCACGGTCCAAATGACAGTGTTCCCACCACTCTCTGGGAGCTCGACTATAAAATCCATGGCAAATTCTTCCCACGGATGTGTTGCCACTTGTTGAAGTCAGGGTTTCCCTGGCCTCTTTTTCATGGCTGTGCAGGTGATGCAACTTTTTACATAGTCCTCCATGTCTTTCTTCATCTTTGGCCACCAAAACCTCTGTCTGGCTAGGTGCAGACTTTTTAGATAGCCAAAATGCCCCGCCAGTTTGGCATTGTGGCTGTGCTGCAGGACCTGGAGTCTCAGATCAGTGGGGTCATACAGCTTGGTTCCTTTCCATGCTAATCGATCTTTAAGGATCAGGCTTTCCTGTTGTTGAACCAAGGGTCCATGGAGAGGGCAGTCTTCAGTGCCATTGTCATTTGGTCACCTCCGCTAGGTGGTTGTTGCTGGGCTTGGCCTTGGGTGGTGACCGGACCATTGGCTGGGAGGTGGGGATGATGGCATGGATGCGTTCCTCTCAGCAACTGTTGAATTGTGGCTTTCTTGATAGAGTGTCAGCAAGTAGGTTCTTTCCCCTGGGATATATTTTAAGTCAAAGTTGAATCTCTTGAAATATTGGGCCCAACTGACCTGCTTGGGGGAGAGCTTTCAGGGTGTCTTCAATGCCTCTAGATTTTTGTGATCAGTCTAGACCTCGAATGCCACTTTACTCTCCTCTAAAAAGTGATTCCAGGTGAGGCGAGCCCAGCGGATGGCATAGGCTTCCTTTTCCCACACTGCCCAGCATCTCTTGTGTTGGTGAGTTTTTTGGAGGTGTAAGCTCAGGGTTGCAGCTGGCCCTGGGGGTTCACTTGTAACAGCACCACCGCTATGGCCACATCACTGGCATCTTCTTGGATCACAAATGGTTGCTCTGGTTAGGGGTGCCTGAGGATGTGCTCCTTGGCAAATAATCTCTTTAGGGCCTTGAAGGTTTGCTGGCAATCTAGGGACCAGGCCAGGGGCTGATTTAGCTTTGGCTTGGGGTCCCTCCTCCCATTTTTAACAGTTCTGTGAGGGGGACACTTCAGCAAAGGTGGGGATGAATTGTCTATAGAAGTTGGCAAACCCGAGGAAACTGAAGTGGCTTGCGGGTGCATGAGGGCTGCCAGTGTAGGATGCTTTTCACTTTCCCTGGATCCATCTCGATCCCTTTGTTTGACACTTGGTAGCCCAGGTAGTCCAGGGAGGTCTTGTGGAACTCGCATTTTGAAAGCTTCTCATAGAACTTAGCCACAGAATGTTTTTTTGAGGACTTGGTGCACTAATTTGACATGGTCCTCTAGGGTTTCGCTGAAAATGAGAATGTTGTCCAGGTAGACTAGGACCTCTTTGTAGAGGTGATCTAGTTGATTAGCTGCATGAAGACTTTGGGGGCTCCTTGTAATCCAAACGGCATTACTTTGAATTGGAAGCTGCCTAACAGGCAATTGAAGGCTGTCTTCCACTCATCCCCTTCTCTAATGTAGACTCTGTAGTACGCTTACTGTAGGTCAATCTTGCTGAATACCTTCCTCTTTGCTAGGTGGGCTAGCACAGTGGTCACCAACCGGTGGTCTGCGGACCACCGGTGGTCCGCAAGAAAATTTTGGTGGTCTGCAGAGAAATCGTTGCATTTCTCTCGGGGAGCCCGGCCAAAGTTTCCTGTGCTGCTCGCGCTTCAGCGCTTCTTTAACTCCCAGAGACAGGATGGGGTCCTTCAGGCAGTTAGCTTGGCCACCTGTTAGCAGAGAGAAGCAGCCGGAATCAACCCTGGCTTTGCTGTCCATTGCAGATGCTAGATCAGCCCCCTGCAAACTCGTCCCTCAAGGAGCACTTTCTGAAGAGGCATGGGAAACTTCGGCCAGGCTCCTCGAGAGATGAGAGTTTGAAGGGGGCTAATCTAGCATCTGCAATGGACAACAAAGCCAGGGTTGACTCCAGCTGCTTCCCTCTGCTGTAATGCTTCCTGGATGTGGTTTACAGCTCTGAGCCCCAAGCGCCTGCTCATCAGTCCCCCGGAGCAGCTCCCCTCCAGCCAGCGAGTCGAGCCCAGAGCCGGCTCTCATATGCCAAGCTGAGCCCTTCATCTACTTCAAGCCATCCCCCATCAGGGGGACTCCACAAAGCCCTCACCACCCCTTCCATCCTTCTGCCCCCAGCCTTTTGGATGAGGTGGAAATACTGGATCTTCAGAGGTTGGGTGGCTACGGCCGGGACAAAAAGGAAGAAGAGCAGCAGTGATTCCAGGAGGAGGAGGAGGAAACCTCCCCCTCCTCCTCCTCCTGGAGATATCTTTGAGATATCTTTGCCTGACTTTTCTGTACAAAGCCGACTGGCTCTTTCCCCTTCTTTCCCTGTGGCTCTTTCTGGAAAAAGAAAAGACCCCTTCCTCTTTTTTCTGGCGCTTTCCAAAGCTGGCTTTTTCAGAGTTAGTTGCCCAACTCCCCTTTGATTGTGATTTTTTAAAATTATTATTTACATTGGCCGTCCCTTTCCGGATATCACTGGGCTTTAAAGACTTCTCTTTGTATTAGGTTGGTGGATAAATCCCAGGCATGAATATGCCTATGTATTTAAAATGGGAATGAGCAGAAATTCTTAAAAGAAAGCTAGCATGAAGTGGGGGAACTGAGATTTGTTAGCTTTGCTTTCTTTGCTGCATTGCCTTGATTATGTTGTGCAAAAAATAATAATGGTGCACCAGTTAAGATTCTAAGTTGATGCTGATTAAATTTAAAATAGGACAGTTATGAACAGTGTACTGCAATGTAGGGAAGAAATGATAAAATGGAAAAAAGCTGTTGTGCTTTCTGGATGCGGTTTACCACTCTGAGCCCCAAAGGGCAGGAGACAAGGGCTGCCTTGGCACAAATATACCAGGGTGAAGGCGGAATGCTGATGCCATGCAAATGCAAGTAGCACTTCACTCCTGCACCTTCCAGCCATCGCCGCCACCACTTCACCCCGCTTGGGCCACCACCACCCCTCTGTAACAGCACCATTATCTCATTCAGGCCAGCAAGGGCTGTGCTCCTTTTCGTATGTTGCACCACCTGCAAAGTTGCACATTGCACGTGCCACCCCCTATGGCAGAGATTTCCAGCCCCACCATGGCCTGGTCCCATATTCCAGAGCTGTGGTAGTCACAGGACTGGCCCTTTGGTCATCCCGGAGCAGCTCCTCCATCAGGGTGAACTGGCGTGCCAGGGAGCAGGCAGCTCCCCTGCAGGCCGATGCACCCGGGTGGAGGGACCAAAGGGCCAGTCCTGTAACTACTACAGCTCTGAAATATGGGACTGACTTTCCCACCAATGTCAGCAAGCCACCATCAGTCTGCCTGTCTCCGTTTTCCTTCACTTAGATTAACCAAGCTGTATTTATTATTAGTTAGACTTCTATACCGCTTCATAGTGCTTTACAGCCCTCTCTAAGCAGTTTACAAAATTAGCATATTGCACAATAGCATATTGCATTAGCATTAGCATATTGCCCCCAACAATCTGGGTCCTCATTTTACCCACATCAGAAGGATGGAAGGCTGAGTCAACCTTGAGCTGGTGAGATTTGATCTGCTGATCTGCTGAACTAGCAGTCAGCTGAAGTAGCTGCAGTACTGCACTCTAACTACTGCGTCACCTCGGCTCATAAGCTTCTTGAGAGAAGAACTACAAAAGAGATTTCCAGGCTGTGTGACTGGACCAGGCACTTTCTCTCAGGCTTCCCACCTGAAGGCCTTGCAGAAGCAGACAGGTAGGCCCAAAAGGTGGCAGAGCCTCCCCACCCCCAGTGGTCCACGGGATTTAAAATTATGAGTTTCCATGGGTGTCCATTTGCCCAACCAGGCTAGGCCTAGGATAACTGAGTCAGTCATTTTTGGTACTACCAAGAAGCGGATGATCTCCTAGTGGTGACCCATCTCTAATCTCACCAGTTCGGTGACTAGTGTGGCTGGGGTTCCCCCATCAGTCTCCCTTCAACTTGTTTGAAGCATATGGGGCGCGCTAGGGGCTTCATGACTATCCCCAACCTCTGGACTGTTGGGAAACTGATTAGGCATCTAGTGCAGCCCGTGTCTATGATGGCTTCTATGTCCCCTTTGCCTCCTGTTCCGGGCACCATTATTTAGGATTTGATGGCAAAGGGGCGGATGGCTTCACTCACCATCAAATTGTCTCCGCTGTCCTTGGTGCTGTCCCCAGTGGCAATGGGCGGAATTCTGGATTTCCTCACTCCCAGTCGGGGGAGGGGAGACTTTGACGGCCTGCCGGGAACTATCTCTTCTCAGTCAGTTTCCATGGGGTTTTCTGGCTCTTGCTGCCACTGGGGTTCTGGTCTGAGGGGCTGGGGCTAGACATTCAGATGCTCAGTGCCCTTGCTGGCCACACCTGAAACACTTGATGGCTGTGGCCGGGGTTGGCTTTGGTTACTCTGGGGCCCGTGAGCCAGACTGATGTCCCAGAGTTCTCTTTGGTTTTTCGGAAGTGGGCTTGTGATGTGGGCGGACCTCTGGGTCCATGGCCATCGCCATTTGGTACCACTTCTGTATGCGGTATGGGGTGCTTTGATAAGCGCAGGCCTGTTGGAGACCTAGGTCCAGGACTTCCTTGAAGTAAGGAAGAAAGTAAGAAAAAGTTACTCCTTGAAGTAAGAAAGAGGTGCTCTGGCCAGTCTCTCATCTTTCCCACCACTGTCTGAAATTCCCAGACTAACTCCTTTACGAGGCAGCCTCTTTGCTTGAGTTCTTTGATTTCAGCCTCCTGCCCCTAGCTGATGTCTTTGAACTGGGCCCTTAGCGCTTCCACAAATTTGTTGGCATCCGCAAGCTCAGGGGCTGCCTGGTCATGGAGCTGAGCTATCAATTCAGCTGTGTTGCCTTCCATGTTGTTGGCTATGGCCGAGACCATGTCTCAGCCTAACTGGTTCCTTGTCCCCATAACGGTAGATCCGGTTTAGAAAGTACGCAAGCTTTCCTGGGGTTCTATCAAAGGTAGCTCTAAAATGTGGCAGAGAGGCTGGTGGTGTGGCTGGTAGCGCTGGTGGTGGTTGAGCCACTGCAGGCGGAGGAAACAGTGCAAGCATCTGTTGGCACTGCACACACTCCTGGCTGGGGTAGAAGGCCCAGCCAGGGGGAATCTGGTTGGCTGGTGGGAGCCTAAGGGGTGGCCGGCGCAGCGGACCAGCTGACCCCAGCAGTCCCAAGGCTCCTCTTTGCAAGGGTGGGTGGATTGGCCTACCGGCCCAGTCAGTGGGTTGACAGTTGTCAATATGGTAGATTGGGCCCATCGCAGGAGGCTTTGGCGCAGTCCGCTCTGTGCCAAATGGAGCGAAGGGGAGGCTCTGCTGGGGGGTGTCACATTCCCCTGGCTTGGGAAGGTGAATGTTGGCTGGGTCAGAACCATGACCTCCTGGCCGTTAGGAGGGTGCTGACCCAGGTTGCTGATGCTCAGCTGGCCGAACTTCTCTAGTAGTCCCTCCAGGGTTTGGCTTCTCAGCAGCAGCTGGACTCCCCAGTTCCGGGATTTGCTGAGATTGACAGGTGTCAGAGCTCTCCACTTGAATATTGTGGTGCGCTCGGCTCACGCTGCAGTGACCTGGTGTTCCTGGAGCATCGGCTGGCCATCAAACTGCTCCTCTGCTTGGTACAGCTCCTGGATGGTTGGCCATGGTGCTGGCTCCCGGTATTTTGGGATTGTGAAGCACTGCCACCACTGCAGTGGTGGAGCTTGCAGGTCGGCTCCCAGACTCCTTTGGCCGGCTCCCCAGCTGGGACTCGAGCTCGGCGGCCACTCAGTCGGTTGTCAAGGGGAAGCTGAGGGTCCCAGAGCTGTCCCTGGTGAGCCTGCTGGCTCTGACAGCTCCGCCAGCAGTGGTCAGGTCATCCTCTAGCTGTTTTTTCTCCTCCATTTTCACTGAGTTTTCCCGCTGCCTGGTAGACTGGGCAAGCGGCCAGAGCTCAGGACCCCAGACAGTGGCCCCACGCAAGCAGGGAGCTGTTGATTTTTTAAGAAAGGGATTTGGGTTAATGTCAGGGTTCCAAGTAACAGCCCATATGAAATAAAAACTCCAAGACAGGGTTCCTCAAAGTATAGATTTGTTAGGCATATCATATTGGCACAGCTGGTGAAAACCCGAATTTGAAGTCCCCTGGGTTTTTCCCACCCAGTTCAAAATCCAAAGTTCTTCCCCACATTGCACACAACCATCACATGCCCCAATCAGGTCTCTCTCCCCATCCTGGATGCCTCCCTTCCACGCCTCTCCAGGTGAGAGTGGTGGTGAGAGTGTCCTTGGTTCCCAGAGGAAAGAATGCTATTCTGGCTATTTATTCCCCTCAGCTATCTCTACTCCCCCTCCCTTTCCACAGCTCCAGCCAGCCTTGCTGTGGCAACTCTGAAGAAGCTCAAAGATGGCTCCAGGATTGACATCCATAATGTAATAATCATTGCTTGTTCTTACATTCTTCTGTGATAAGCTTGTAGAAATCAAGAACATTTTAGTGCCATAAAGGATGAGATGCGTAGATATTGGAAGAGGAGTTACAGTTATCCCTCTCTCATAGTCACATAACCATTTGGTGAAATTTTATCTCATTTGTATGAGTTGTTCTGAAAACTTGGGGAAATCTGATGGTTTGTCCACTAGGACACGTAGATCCCTCTCAAGTTGCTACTGTTGAGCCAGGTACCATCTATTTTATGCCTTTGCATTTGGTTTTTCTTGTCTAAGTGTAAGACTTTACTTTTCTCACCACTGAATTGCATTTGTTGAAAGGGATCCACTATTCAAGTCTGTCAAGATCCTTCTGGATCTTGAATCTATCTTCTAAAGTGTTGGCTATTCCCCTCAGTGTGGTGTCATTTGCAAATTTGAGTTCCCCTTCTAGTTCCTCATCTAAATAATCTGTGGGTTTAAGATAGAACCTTGAGGTACCCCACTGCATGCTTCCTTCCATTTAGATAAGTTCCATTGAGGACTGCACATTGAATGCAGTTAGTCAGCCAATTGCAAATCCATCTGATAGTGATGCTGTTTATCCCACATTGTTCTGTCTTACCAAGAAGTAGGCTGTGTCCACTTTGTCAATTGTCTTACTGAGGTATTTGGGATATTTCTACTGGGGCCTAGACTATTGGATCTAGAGGAAGGCAAAACGTTTTGGGATCAAAATGATTGACCATGCAATAGGTTGTTAATATTTTTGGAAAGATATCCATTTTCAATTATTAGAGTAACTTCTTTCATGTGAAAATCAATACTGGAGAACTCATCAGCAGTTTAATAATTAAGAAAATCAAACTAGGGTTTTGGCTTTAGTTTGTTCTGGAGTTTGGTGACGAAGGTGGAAACTCCAAGCCATGTGCATAAACCTGGAGTGAGCAATGCAGAGGTTTATTGGATTATCTGGACCATCTCCAGTTCATTTTTTTACCGCTTGTCATTTCAATTCAATTCATTTCAATTCAATTCAATTCAATTCAGGAGCCTGAGTGGCATAGCAAGCTAATGCCTCCTACTAAGGCAGCATTTAACATCCAGCTGCCTGCAATTACTGCGAGTTCTAATCTCACCAGGCTCAAGGTTGACTCAGCCTTCCATCCTTTCTAAGGTGGGTAAAATGAGGACCGTTTGTGGGGGCAATAAGCTGACTTTGTATAAAAATATACAAAAGTATGAAGGCTATTGCTTAACGCATTGTAAGCCGCCCTGAGTCTCCGGAGAAGGGCGGCATATAAATAATTTTTTTTAAAAAAAAAATTCAATTCAATTCAAAGAGTTGAATTTTAAGAGTTTTATCCTCTTAAAGCTGATCATAAAACACATTATTTGTCTTATGACAAAAAGATTAAGAAGTTTCTTCATTTAACTAGAAGTTAAGTCAAGCGTCTCAGATAATGAAGTACCATAACATGTTTTATTCCTGAACAGAAGAGAATTTTCACATCTATTTAAATGTCTAATTATTTCCCCCTCTTTAATTATTTAATTATAACTCCTTCATCTATTTGTTTTTAGGGCATTTAAATTACCCACATCCAGGAACCGACAATCTTCTAATGTTAAATGGTAAGATTTAATCTTTTTATCCATTTTAATTATCTGGTATCCAATTGAATTGGACTTTTTGTTTTAAATATATACAATTGCATTCTGTATCCGTATGTAAAGTACAACTTTCTTTAGAGAACCACTGCCATCTCCAATTTAAAGAAGTAACATGTGTGCTTACAATATGTTGATTCATAGCTCTATCATTTGTTATACTGATATATATGATTACTGTTGCAATTTGTCTGCTTTTTTAAAGTGTCTGTTGATAAGAATAATGCAGGTTAGTATAGATATATAACAAGTTTATTTATTTATTTTTTTTTGTAAAAAGTTTTTATTGGTTAAAAATATACAGTATTATAGTTTACAATATGTTGAATTTTCAATCTCTTTGTAAAAAGATATTTCAATTATTATTCTCTTTTTTAAGTTCTCACACAACAGACATTATTATGTTAAATCAAAACAAATAACCAGGTTGTATAAAAGTTATATAAACAGAAAAAAGCAAATAGCCAAAGTGTTATACAAAATACAGTAAAAAGAGAGAGAGAAAAAAAGATGTCAAGTAAAAGACATTAAATAATGAATTCCCCTCCTTTCTTCATTTCCTGGTTCTAGCTCTTAAAACCATGGTCTGGCCTCCTCCCTCCCCCGGGGCCGCCACAGCTCCGTCCGCCCCCGCTCCTTGATCATCTAATACTTCCCCCTCTTCAGCTCCTGTATCTTCTCCATCTAGGAAGGATTTATGTTGGTCAAAAAAAGCCTTAGCTTCCGCTACGTTATTAATTTTCTTCTTACTATCCTCCCAAAAAATCATCAAACCCTCCAGAATCAACCACCTAAAACCTACTCCCTTAAGGTACAGCTTATTTGATAAAAAATAATATTTTCTCCTTGATTCTCGTACCTGTCTGGGAATCTGCTTTAGGATGGTGACCTCCTTGCCCCTGTACACCAGCGCCCCCAGTCTTTGTTTTCTCAATATCTCATCTCTCAGTTCCCTTCTTACAAATTTAATATGAACCTCTCTTGGTAAACTATGTAAAATTGCAAATTGTGAGTTTACTCTATACACCAAATCCACTTCCCTTCCAATGGACTCCAAATCTCTTTCTAGAAATTCACCCAACATTTTAACCATCACTTCTCTCAAATTTTCTTGGTCAAGTTGTTCCACGTTTTGAAACCTGAGAAAATAAGACATCTTATCCAATTGTAAAGTTAGCATTGCGTTTCCTCTCCCTTCTCCCACCCTTGGAGTGCCCTTACCTCCCCCTCCAGACCCCCCATCTTCTTCTTATTTTGCTCTGCCAGCTGTTGAACATCATTTAAATCTTTTTTCATAAGTGTCATTTCAGATTTAATTTCAGATAATCCTTTTTGCAAATCATCCAACTTGTCCAACTTCTGATCCAATTTCGCCAGTCTTTCCAAAAATTTTTCCATGTCAGCTGCTGCTGATTTATGACCCTTAGCCATCTTGCAGTAATAGAAGATGAGAAATCAAAAGACAAACCTCCAGAGAAGAAAGAGGGATTGACAGTCAGTGTAATTTTTCAAATATCCACCAGTGGGCGCTCACAGGAGCAACGAGTCCGGAGTATAGAGTAGGTCAAACAGGAAGCCTTAGAGGAGAATGTTGTCTTCAATCATAAATAAAGAAGCAGGAAGTCGGACCGCCGCCATAGCCCACCACCGTGAAGAGAGGCCACCAGACCTCTCCAACAAATTCTGATAAAGCCATCCTCAGAAGAAAAGTCATCAAAGTAAGGGGTTTCCTTCCATTTCTTTCCCCCTACTTGTCAGCCACGGCACCTTTCCAGCTACAGGGGGGGGGGAAACTCCAACCCTCCCTCTCACCTCCAGGATACCTGCTCAAGTCACCGGTGAATCAGCTCGGTCCGCTGTGCTTTGTAAATAAACGCCGGTCCCCTCAGGCGCTGTGGCGCCTCCGCGGCCTCAGAACAGGCCGCTGATCGCCTCCCACCCCCTCTGGAGCCTTGGGCGCGCCAGCATCGGCCTCCCAGCCCCTGGATGTGAGGCAGGGGACCCCTGGCGAGCCACCCTCAAACGGCAAACGCCCCAAAAAATGGGGCGTTTGGCCCAAAGGGCCTCCAGATGGGGGGGATCAGACACTGGGGCCAGAGCTAGCCCGATCAGTGTCCGTCGCCCGCGGGACCGGAAACGGAAGTTCAAGTTTATTTTGACCAATAAAATCTAGTATAGCTTTTTTCGCCTCATGCTCCTGAAAATATGAGGAGAACAATAGATATAGTAGTCCTTGATTTAAGATTATTCGTTTAGAGACCGTTTGAAGTTACAACAGTACTGAAAAATTTACCTAAAACCAGTCCTTGTATTTAGGACTATTGCATCATCCCTGCAGTTATGTGATTGTGTTTTGGATGCTTGTCAACTGTTGAGTATTTACAATAGTTGCGTGGTCACCATTTGCAACCTTCCCAACCAGCTTCTGACAGACAACATCAGTAGGGAAGCTGGCAGGGAAAGTTGCAAGTCATAAACATATGATGTCTCACTTAATGACCACATCACTTAATGAGGAATTTCCCAATCCCTATTATGGTTCTAAGTTGAGGTCTCTCTGAAAAGAAAATGGATACTAATACATTGATTTATGGGACTAGAATTAATTTATGGGACAGGAAACTGAAAAATATTATCATAAAATCCCAGTCCAGCACAATACCACTGAAAAAGAAAAACAAAAAATCCAAGAAGAAACCAGCATGGTTGCACAAAAATCTCTCTGACAAATTGAAAGACAAAAAGGACAAGTACAAAAAAATGGAAAGGACACATACTAAGACAAAATATCAGCAGCCAGAATCTGCAAAGACGGTCAGGAAAGCAAAGGCTCAGAATGAACAAAGACTTGCAACAAAAATCAAGCATAATAAAAAAAGTTTCTTCCAACATATAAATAACAAGAAAAAAAATCAAGGAAACAGTTGGTCCACTAAAGAGAGAAGACGGCAAGAAAGTAATAGGCAGCAGAGAGAAAGCAGAGCTGCTTAACTCTTTCTTTGCATCCATCTTCACACAAAAAGAAATAATAATCCAACCTACCAAAAACATAACTGTAAAAGACAGACTAGAAAAAAAAGTGAAAATAAGCAAAAAACTTAGTAAGAGAACACCTGTCTGATCTTGATGAATAGAAATCACCGGGACCTTATGGATTACATCCCAGAGTTCTAAAGGAGCTTGCAGATGTCATCTCAGAACCATTGTACCACATCTTTCAAAAATCCTTGAGCGCCGGGGAACTACCAGAGGACTGGAAAAGAGCTGATGTGATTCCCATCCTCAAAAAAGGAAAAAAAAAACCAAGCCCAGAAGATACTGGAAAAGATAATAAAAAAACCCAGATCTGCCAATATCTAGAAACAAGTAAAGTAATAACCAGCAGTCAGCACGGGTTTGTTAAAAACAGATCATGCCAAACCAATCTTAATTCATTCTTCAACATAGTGGACCAGCGAAATACTGAGGACATAATATACTGAGACTTCAGCAAGGTGTTTTATAAAGTAGACCACAACCTATTTCTCGGTAAGCTAGAAAAAAGTGGGGTAGATAGCATCACTACCAGATGGATTTGTAACTGTCTGACAAACCATACTCAACGAGTAGTCCTGTATAATGGGTATACATCTACATGGAGGGAAGTAAGCAGTGGGGTATCACAAGGTTCCATCTTAGGCACAATACTCTTCAATATCTTCATAAATGACTTAGATGAGGGAATAGAATGGGCGTTGGTCCTACCTGATACGCCCTTTCTCTCATGGGAGGAAACGGCAGTCAGCGATGGGTAGACTCCGTCAGCTAGCCAATCAGGACCGAATCTGCACTTTCCTTAGGCCCCGCCCTTCCTTCCTGTCTCCAGTTTGTCGGCGAGGACCTCAATGCAGACTGTCGTGTCTCCAACTGAAACGAGAAAGAGTTAGTGAACCCACCCTCCCCGACGTTACGTAGGTTGGCCCCGGACAGGGAGGGGCTAATTGCCATTTCCTCCCATGAGAGAAAGGGCATATCAGGTAGGACCAATGCCCATTCTCCTCCTTGGTGGAAACGGCAGTCAGCGATGGGACATACCAAAGCTTGATGTCCAAATGGGAGGGAAGATCCACAGCCAAACCCACCTCAGGAGGGCAGAACTTGTTGCAATACGCAGCGGCCAAAGGCAGCATCCACCGATGCAAAGACATCCAGATGGTAGTGACAAATAAAAGGTGTCAGGGTAGACCAGGTCGCAGCCTTGCAGACCACTTCCAGTGATGCTTGAGTCGCCCATGCAGCAGAAATGGCCGCACTCCTGGCAGAATGCATGGTCATGTGGCGAGGGACCCTCAGGGACTGCGACTCATAGGCAGAGGAAATAGTGGCTCTGATCCAACGCCCCAGTGTTGGAGCGGAAATCTTGGAACCCGTGGTACCAGGTTGAAATGAAATGAATAAGGCATCCACGCAATGAAAGGAAGCCATGCGCGTGATGTAAACCTTCAAGACCCTGCATATGTCCAGAGTATGCCAACTCTTTTTGAGCTGATGAACGGGCTTCGTGCATAAAGAAGGTAAAACAAGCTCTTGGGAGCAATGAATTGACGCACCACAGGGAAAAAACGCGCCATGTAGCCTCATAAATGCGGAGAGTAGATGCCCGCCATGCAGCCTGAATGGTCTGAATGGCTCTAGGCAGAATGTTGGCCCTGGTCAACAGATCCCGCTCAGTCTCCAGATGGTTAATTGCAACCACTGGGGCTTGGGGTGGGTGAGATCGTTGGGAATCCTCCAAGGGGGCGCCACTAATAGCAAGATCAGGTCTGAGAACCAAGGCCTCCTGGGCCAATGCAGAGCAATTAGGATCAGTTCCGCTTTTTCCTGCAGCAATTTGCGTAGAACTTTGGCAATGAAGGGCAGGGGAGGGAAGGCATAGAGTAGCAGGCCTTGGGGCCAGGGAACTAGAAGAGCATCTACATCTACCGCATCAGGAGATGGGTACCTAGAAAAGAAACGTGGTACCTGATGATTGACGTGAGAGGTCTACTGCTGGGGATCTGAAATGAAGAGAGAGGTCAATAAAGAGCTGCGGGTGAAGACTCAATTCGGTGTGGTCCACGTGATGACGACTGAGGGAATCTGCCAGAATATTCAACTTCCCGGAAATGTGGGACGCCTGCAAGGATGCCAGGTGGTCCTCCTCCCAGAGCCCTAGGCGAAGGGCTTCATAGAAGAGGGACTTTGAATGAGTACCACTCTGTCTGTTAATATGAGCCTTGGCAGAAGTATTGTTAGTACGCACAAGGACATGTTGGCTGTCAAGTAAGCGGCGGAAATGAAGAATTGTGCGTACTAACAATACTTCCGCCAAGGCTCATATTAACAGACAGAGTGGTACTCATTCAAAATCTCTCCTGTTCTGACCAGCGACCCTGGACCATGTGGGTGTCTAGGTGTGCGCCCCAACCAGAAAGACTAGCATCAGTGGTGAGCACTAACCTGGACAGTTCCCTAAAACCACTGCCCTTGGAAATGGTGGGAGAGACCCACCACGCCAGTGAGTCCAGGACCTCAGATGGAAGGGAAACCTTCACTACGGAGGTGACAGAAAGGGACCATTGAAAAGGGAGCAGAAACCATTGTAACTGTCGACTATGGAGACGGGACCAGGGAACGATGCCAAAAGTAGACACCATTTTACCTAACAACCAGGAGAGGGTGATTAGAGGGACGGAACGGTCTTTAATACAGCTAGAAGCCAGGGCAGATAAGCTGGACTGGCGTGCAGGAGAGAGGGAGACCTGAGATAAGGTGGTATCTATAACAGAGCCCAGGTATAGGATACGGGTGGGTGGTGACAAGGAACTCTTGGACCAATTAATGATAAACCCATGATCTTGAAGCAACTGAATAGATGTACGAACATCGAGATGGGCTTGTGACTGAGAAGCAGAGAGGATGAGGATATCATCCAAATAAAAAAGAATGTGAATGGGTAAAGACCTAATGTGGGCAATGAGGGCCGCCAAAAACTCTAGGGGCCGAGGAGAGGCCAAATGGGAGGGCCCTATATTGATAATGATAGCCTCTATAATAAAAATGTAGGAATTTACAGTGGGCAGGAAAATGGGCACGTGTAAATAGGCCTCTGTTAGGTCAACCGATGACAGAAAATCCCCCTCCCGGATGCATTCCAAAATAGTCTGGAGGGAGTGCATCTTGAACCGGCGATAGGTTATGTACCGGTTCAAGGATTTCAAATCTAAAATTGCCCTCCATCAGCCCGAGGACTTAGGAACCAAAAATAAACAGGAGTAAAATCCCAACCTATGTTGGGCAGGAGGAACCGTCTCAATGGCCTTGATGTCTAACAAGTGGGAGATGGCTGAGGCCATACGCTGACGGTATGCCAGGTCCCGAGACAGGGAACAGGGAACAAAAACCCTTAGGGGAATGGAGCGGAATTCCAGGGTTAGGCTTTCCCTAATCGTATTGCGCCTCCAGAGGTCAGAAGTAGTGGAATCCCAGCAGTTGGAGAAGAACGAGAGACATTCCCCAGTGTGGGAATCTGGGGGCATACTAACAAGACTTGCGGAAAGGATGACCTCTCCCCCCTCTAAACGATCTCCTGGGGAAGAAACGTGAAGTGTGTCTAACCTGGAAATTCTGTGGTTGAGTGGCTCTGGAAGAAAACTGTCGAGACGATCGGGCCTGAGATAGGCTGCTGTCTGAGGAACGAAATGGCTGAGAATGAAAATAAGATTGTTGCCAATAGTCAGACCGTCAAGACACAAAAGGGAAGACCTTCCGATGATCCCTGGTTTCAACTAAAATGGGATCGAGGGAGGAACCAAAGAGCTTATCACCAGCATAGGGGGAAGCGGCCAGGCACCATTTGTTTCTGGCATGGCCTGCCAGTGACGTACCCATAAAAGCTGCCTAGAAGTTACTGAGGAACCAATGGTTTTGGCAGCAAATCTGGCTGCATTAAGCATAGTGTCTGTGGAAAATTCAACAGCTGCTAAGATTTTATTAATATCATGGTGAGAATGAGAATCAGATACTGGAATCCTCTCCTGCAACTGTTTCAACCACAATATGGAGGCCCTGTTGAAAAATGAAGCTGCAGAGGCAGCTCTTACCGACCAGGCAGAGGCCTGATGGCCCTTGATCAAGGTACGTTCGGCCCTTTTGTCTTCTGGTTTCAACGACTCATCGGGGGGGGCAGTCAGTTGAGTAGTCGAGGAAAGAGCTACCACGGGAGCATCCACTGAAGGGACCTGTAGTAAATCAGAAAACTCAGAAGCTAAAGTGTAGAATCACTTGTCCTGGGTATTGGGCAAAGGTCTGGAACCCGGAGAAGTCCATTGTCTTTTCACGACATCTGAAAACAGTTTAGGAGCAGGCAAGCTTTCAACTCGAACAGCCTGTTCAGAAAAAAGAGAAGAAGAAGAATCCTCCTCAGAGGAGGCTGATCCCTCCCCGGCATTAGACAGCAACATCTTGGTAGAAGAAAGAGCTTTAAACAAACAATGAACTAAACAATTGGGGCTTAAATAAGCCAATAAATGCGGGCTGGTCTGGCTCAAGGCCCTCATCACCAGACAATTCCTGGTTGAAAGCCAAATCCTCAGCAGACACAGAAACCTGACTCGCAGAAGTCGGAGAAATAGGCCTCTCCGGTTGTACTGCAGATTCTTCTCCATTATGAGAATGACTAACCTGGCTCACATAATCAGAAATTTCAGACTCAGACCTCTGATGAAGGCCCTCAGCAATCCCTTGATAAATGGCCTCAGAAATCAGGGATGCCAATGCAGGAGGGATTATAGAAAGCAAAGATTCAGGCTGCATAGGGGGCTGCTGAGAAGATGGAGTTATAGGAGCTTGTGTGTCACTGCGAGTAGTTTCAAGTGGAGCAGCAGCAGCCAGGGGAGGGCCTGCGGGTGGCAATGTGGTAAACAAAATGGCCACCTCAGCAGAAGAAGGCAAGGAACCTCGTTGTAAATGATCAGGGGACAATGAAGCCCTATGGGCTGGCTGAGGCACCACCTGGTGGTCTGTGGCTGCTCTATCCAGCTCCTGGGGTGAAGGAGAGACCATGGGAACCTGAGCCCTGGCCTGAGTTAAGGCCTTTTGATGAGCCTTCTGAATAGTCTGCTCTAATGCCTTGTGACGACCTTGTTCATCTTTAAGAGTCTGAACTGACTGCGAAGGTGTGGCAGGAGGCACGCCCCTGGCCCGTTTGGATTGTCTCTGGGCCCCAGAAGCCCCTTCTCTGGGATCACTGTCATGGCGCCTCCTGCCCCCTTGAGGTGCTGCCATGCAGCTTGTTTTAGCCGGGCAGCCGTCCACCATTTTCAAAATCGCCACACTCACGCGTAAAGAAATTAAACAGTTGGGGCCCCAAACTGTACTCACTGCGTAGCCTGTAGAAGTTGAAGCGACTTAGAATAATGGTGGCAGGAAAAAGGTGCGGTAATTAAGGATCGCTCGCCCACAGCGAAAATGCGATCACTCAGGTGCGGCGAAAAAACACCCTTCATGCCAAAAGCTGCCCAGCAAAGGCCGGAATCGCAGCTGTAGCTCCCGCAAATGCTTCTGATGGTCTGGGAGCGGGGCCATTGCAGGACAAAGCTGCGAAGCGAACTCGTGCGCTCAGCCTGTGAGACTGCCAGCCGGCAACCTCTCGCCGCCACGCGGCCTTCAGCAGCACCGGATAAACGTTCTTCACACTGGGAGCTTCTTGAATAAGGATAGCAAAGTCAACAAATCAGACAAAAATAGAAAGGAATAGAAAGCCAGAGGCAGGCAGAGAAAACAGAAGACATGACTGATTGTGGGGGGTCGTGCGCGCATGTGTGTAGGGGCTGGGGGGCATTGAATTATGAGTGTGGGCACACGTGTGCGCGCTCCCCCTGCTTTTGGCACGTGATGGCAAAAAGGTTAGCCATCACTAGTGTAGGGTCTCCTGCTTGGGTGTGGGGTTGGACTAGATGATTTACAAGGTCCCTTCCAACTCTATTAATCTGTTTAAATCTGTTTTTTTTTTTAAATCTGCCATCTCTTGAATCTTGCTCATTGTCATTGTGATTACAATTGACAGTATTGATAGTAGCAGTTGACAGATTATGCTAAATCTGTCATGCTTTCTTAAAAGTAGCATATTTAACTCAATGGGATCTGACACAACTTGGCCTATATTTGTGATATCATTTTTTGATTATGCCAAAGTCAAGAAGAATAACTACATTTAACTGAGCTGAATACAAGGATTTTAAGATACCTCTGCAAAGGTGGTTTCCTCTTAGTGGATAGGGTGACACTAGCTGACTATTAAACATGCTACAAAATCAAGAAACTTTCTGTTCTTTATTCACCTACTACAATCAGGTTTTTTCTCTCCCTGCTGAATAGAAGTTTCCATCTATATTTGAATGTATTTACTGGGCTCCTTTGAGGCTGTTGCTTCCCTTCTCACTCCAGCTCAAAGGAAAGTAGTCAGTATATGTAGAAGGGAAAAGGACACTGGCTACCTTAGACTTAATAGTGCATAGGAGTTGCTAAAATGGGGGCCGTTTTCTTCTAGGACTATAGTATAAAGCACTGAAGATATTCCAGAGCGGGGTGGAATAGTCCCACTGTCAATGCTACTGTTTCAATCATGTTAGTGAATGGTGGGAGGATCTGTAGACCAATGGTATTGCTTGCAAGTTCGGCACCATGATAAATTCACAAGGATCTCTGGGAAAAGGTTATGAGGTCTTTGGGAGCTGAGTGATGATGTGCCAAAGTTCACTGGAATATGGTTACTGCCAGGGCTTTTAGGCAAGCAAACAAGAAAGACTTAAATTTCTGAATAGAATAGAATTTTTTTTAATTGGCCAAGTGTGATTGGATACACAAGGAATTTGTCTTGGTGCATATGCTCTCAGTGTACATAAAAGAAAAGAAAAAAGCTATATTGCTGGTAGGGTAATGAAACAAAAGCTTGAAAACTTTTCAAAATAAGTTTGCCCCTTCAATTTATACCTAGTGTAGATTAAGGCAGAGATAATCTGAGCCTCATTCTCATGTTTTCTCATTTTCCTGGATTAAGGGATTTTACCTGAAATGGTCAAATGGTCACCTGAAGGCCAGACAAGGAATAATGGTTGGAAACTGAACAAGGAGAGATTCAACCTGGAAATAAGGAGAAATTTTCTGGCAGTGAGAGCAATCAACGAATCTGTTAAGAACTATCTGTTAGTTCTGCCTTAGTCATGAAAGTCATCTAGGTAATTTTGGACAGGCCCTCCCTTTCAGCCTATGTCAGGCTTGGATGACGAGCTAGTCAGTCAATTTCTGTCACAATCAATGGATCAACACCCAGTTAATCTGGAAAAAAAAAGGTAGACCCTGCACTTGCAGGAAAATGCTAAGAAGATTGAGACCATCCCAATACTTGAAAATGACTAAGGATGGGTGATAGGTAAGATAAGCGGTTGGTTTAAACTCGCTGAAGTCCACCCAGAGATACTCCAAATGGATGAAAGAAGAAATTCTGAAAGAGAGGTCCTTTACTTGGCAGAGGTCCTTTACTTAGTCACTGAATCCATTGCTTCCCCCTCCCCCTCCAAAAGGCTGAACTGTCAAAAGGTAGGAATTCAGAACAAATTTTTGTTTTTTCTACCCAGCACCTGCAAAGAAGTTAAAAATAATTAAAAATGCACTCAATCCAGTCTGGATTTGGGCTTTAAAAAGTTTCTTCTAGCTTGAAACTGAAATATGAGGGAAAGATCATCTTCACATATTTCTGCCCAGAACTATCCCTGCAATGTAGGGGAGGTTGATCATGAATACCTATGGATTATAGCAGTGTTTCTCAGCTTTGATGATTTTAAAAGGTACAGCATAAACGGGAACCGGTTTAGGGCTAGAATTATAATTAATCTTCAAGTAGTTTTAACACATGAAAGAAGAGTTGAATGATTATTTGTGTCCAGAGAAAAGAAGAAGACATGCAAATAGATATGTAAATTACAACATAAATGCCCATAAATTTCATGTAGATGCATCAGAGGTGTCCTGTTAACTTTTCATGTAAGGCTGAAGATTGCCTTCCTCTACATCTTTAATCTATCTATATATATAAAAAAGGACGTATGTATGTATGTATGTATGTATGTATATATATATATGTATATATATTTGTTTTCTGAGGTTTTCGCGGGTATTTGTATGTAGGTCTTTGGTCATTCGGGTTTTCTCCCGCGTAAAATTGGAAGTGTCTTGGCAACGTTTCGACGAAGTCTCATTCGTCATCTTCAGGCTGGTGTTCTCCTGCTTCATGCTTCCAGGAGACCACAGCTGCATCATTGGCCACTTTAAACCCTCCAATCCATACATGAAGCAAACTGACACCCACCATGAAGATGTGGCACGACCACGAACACGAAGCCAAACAACAGCAATGCAGCTCACCAGCTCAAATCCCCCTGCAACTCAGACTAACCTGAGCACAGCCAAGCCCCCACCCAAACAGAGCACACACCCAGCCAATCAGACCACAGCCAACCCCCCATCCAATCAGAGCACAGCCAGGCCCCCAACCAATCAAAGTACACCTCCACCCAATCAGAACACAGCCATGCTCCCACCCAATCAGCTCCCACCCCCACTGGCAGTTAAAAGGAAGAAACAGCTGCAATCACACATTGCTCCTGGAACGAAGCCGAGAACACCAGCCTGAAGATGACGAATGAGACTTCGTCGAAACGTTGCCAAGACACTTCCAATTTTACGCGGGAGAAAACCCGAATGACCAAAGACCTACATGCATGTATGTGTGTGTGTGTGTGTGTGTGTGTGTGTGTGTGTGTGTGTATATATATATATATATATATACATACATACACATATACACATACATACACATACATACACATAAATACACGATCCAGCATAACTCTGGAACGGTTTGATTTCAACCAAACTTAGTAGACAGATGACTTACTCTCTGGAAACAAATACTGTGGGGAAAAAGACACCCCTGGTGTGTGTGTGTGTGTGTGTGTGTTCCAGCATAATTATAGAATGCCTGGAAAAAAAATACTGTGGGGGTAAGACACCCCTAACACCCCTCAGGGTGTGTGTGTCTGTCTCTCTGTGTGTGTGTTCCAGCATAACTGTGGAACTCCTGGGCTGCTGAAATGAAAAGGAATGAATTATATCTATAGTGTCAAACCACAGTACTTTTGACAGTGATAGTGTGCATTTTGTATTCAAGTTCTGTTAAGATACAGCCTGTTGTGCCTTAAAATGGCTTCTAATGTACATCACAATGCAGTTGCCATGGTAACTCCACAAGGGGACTCCCTTTGGTAAGGGGAATTGGTTCTTAAACAAACAAACAAAAACAAACAAAAAAAATAACCCCCCTAGGCCCTCAGCTTCAAGCAAAGAGGGCAAATTGCCAGGGGAGGTGCCTGCTAATGCATATAATCACCTATAGAATTTTTCCCAGGCTGTTGGCCAGGGCAATTAGGTCTCTAATTCTCACCACGGTGAGCGATGGCTTTTCATGTCTAATACAGGATTGGGATAAATAAATACCCGGGCAATGCCAGGTTATCAACACTGGGTGAACCCGCCTAAGATTTTTTAGCAGGTCCAATTCAACTGTGATGAGTTTGATGATCTTGCTGATGGAGAAGGATCCTATGTACTTGGGATTAAATTTTTTGGACTGTTGAGTGGATTGTAGGTATTTGGTGGACAGGTGGACCTTATTGCCCACTTTAAAGTCCTTGGGTTAGGTGTGCTTTTTCTCTGTTTGTTTCTTGTACATTTCTTGGACTTCATCTAGTACTTTATGAGCTACCAGCCAAGTGCTCTGCAGCTGAGTGACTCATTCCACTAGGGATGAGATTTGTGGCTTAGTTTGTGGCTAACTTCAGCATAGCTACAAAGTCCTCCTCAGATGCCATTTTAAAGGGGGTGAACCTGGTACTGCTGTGCACTGAGTTGTTGTATGCCACTTTGGCAAAAGAAAGGAGGTTGATCCAGTCAATTAATATAGCATCTCGGGTATTGTTCCAGGACCCCATTAGCGTGTTCATTCCCCCCCCATTCTTTTGAGGCTGATGGGAGGAACTAAGTCCCTGGGTGGTACCAAGCAATTTTAAAAATTCTGCCAAAATCGCAAAGTGAATTGAACTCCATGGTCTAAAATGATGCACTCTGGAGCTACATGCAGTGTACACACATGTTCCACAAATAGTTTGGCCATACCAAAGGAATCTTAGGGCATGACACAAAGTACTCTTGCTTTGAAAAAAGGTCCATTATCACCCAGATCACTGTATTTGCCAAACTCTCTGGAAGTTCTATTATAAAGCCCATAGAGATATACAGGGCAGTTAGCCACATAAGTCTCAATGTCCTTCTTTAGTTGCAGCCACCAAAATTGGTGCTTTGTGAGGTATAAGGTTTTCACAAAGCCAATGTGGCCCACAGCTTTTGAATCATGGCATTTCTGCAAAACCATGATTCGCTGGCTTTCAGGCACATACAATTTGGCCTCCATCCAGGCTAAGCCATCACATACAGTACGGTCTGCTTAGTGGTCCTTGAACCACTTGTTTTCCTTTCAACTCTGCTTTCAAGGCAATGAGCAAATCATCTGGTACCTTTGGAGAGTGTTTTTCTTGGGCTCTAGTAGTGACTGTTGCTGCCAATTGTTTGGATGGAATGACTGGTATGATAATCTCTGCTTTAGAGCTGTTGTATTGGGGCAGCTGTGAGAGGACATCCACCAAGAAATTCCGCCCTCCTGGGAGATACCATAAAGTGAAATTAAAACAATTGAAATACTGGGCCCACCAAAATTGCTTGGGAGACAAGTTTTCTGGGTTTTTACAGCACTTCTAGGTTCTTGTAGTCTGTCCAGACCTCGAAAGGAATTTTGCTCCCCTCTAAAAAGTGTCTCCATGTCAGTAGTGCCCAGTGTACTGCAAAGGCTTCCCTTTCCCATACCACCCACCTGTGCTCTATTTTGCTCAGTTTTCTGGAAGTGTACATACACAGCTGCAGAATCCCTTGATCATTTTTTTGCAGCAGTACTACACCCACACCCACATCACTACCATTTACTTGGATGACAAAGGGGGCATTAAGTTTTAGTATGAGCTCCGCCAAAAATAGGTGTTTGAGTTTTTCAAATGCCGCTTGACATTCCATTGTCCATTTCAGTGGCTAACTGGGCTTTGCCTTTCCCTCACATTTTGTTTTCAGTAAGCTGGTGATAGGCAGTGTTAGAATATAGTCATTTCTAAAGCTTCATGACTTTAAGATGGTGAGGAGAGAGGAGTTGGTGTATCCAAGTCAAAATAAAGAAACTGAAATTGACTTGGAAATTATTTTAGAAACTTCTGGACTTAAATCTTCTATAAGATTTTATTATCTTTAATTGACTCTGCTGGACTTATTTGCTTTCAAAACAAAGACTGCCTAAATCGTGTTTTGATTCTGTTGTGAGGAGGGGGAAAAATAGTTCCAATTTTATTTGCCTCTGATTGGATCAGGTGTGTGGGCTGTTAAACAAAGAGGCATAGATTTCAAGGTTGTTTTTGTAGTTAACATTGCAGTGATGTTTGACCACACAAGGGAGTCAAAAGACTGTAGCATTAACAATCCTTACTAACTCTCCAGTTACATTATTTTATATAATAAATCTATTAGATTAAAAGTTAAACTTTAATTGTATTTTATAAATATGGCCAATCACAAGAGGACTGAGAAGACTGAGAAGACTGAAAAAAGAACATCAGAAGATGCAGAATCTCTAAGACCTTTTTTGGATGAATATACAGCTAAAACATATGAACTAATTTGGGCAATGGAAATAAGACTGAATCAAAACTTGATAGTTTCACAGGAGATACAACACTTGACTGGAGATATTAAACAGGTGAAGAATGGAATGGATTTGATGGAGCATAAATTGGAGAAGAAAGACATCCAGTATCAAGCTGATTAGGGTGAAAGGGCTCTTTTGGAATTATAGTTTAAATAACTGCAGTTAAAATTTTGAGTAGTTCCTGAACAGTCTGGATAGGCTATCAGATCAAGGATGATTAAAGCCTTGGCCCAGTTAATTAATTGGGAAGAAAAGACCCGTGACTTTGAAAGACAAAATTTATGAATTCCAGATTTGCTACTATGAGAAAACTACCAAGGGATGTCTTAGTCCATTTTGTAAGAACAATGAGATTGCCACTTCAAATCTAAACTAAGAATGGAAAACATGGATATAATTCTTTTGAAGGAAATCCCTGTCAGATATTTGAGAAAAAGGAAAGTTTATTCCTTCCTTACTGATATCCTGAAGAGGAGAAATACTCTCTTCCGCTAGGTCAAACTTGAAAGAGTGATATTCACTTATTAAGAACATTTAGAATTCAGACTGAATTTTAAAGAAAAGGCTAAGACTTCTTGATCAAATATAAACTAATTTTGGACCCAGATGAAGAAATGGATACAGACAAGCAACTAGAAGTAAATCAACCTCAAAAAGTTAATACTGAAGAAGATGTGGCTGAGATGTCCATACAGGAACTTACTATTTTATCCAAGGAAGGAGTTTAAGTTCATAAAATGTAATATTAATGGGGCAAATGCCTCATCTAAGCATAAAAAAATATTTCATTATTTAAGGAAACTTAATGTTGATATAATTTGTTTTCCAGAAACACATATTAAGAAACAAGACAAGTATTTAATAAATAAAAAATTAGGACAGGAATTTATATCTGCTGATATAAAAAAGATTAATGGAGTTGTTCTGTATATAAATCACCAATTTTAACCTAAGTTACTTTTATCAGATGAACAGGGTAGATTTGCAGCAGTGGAAATTGAATTTAATAGAATAAAATCAATAGTAATTGGACTTTATATGTCAAATGATACATACATTTTTCTGAATATCTTATGGATCAATTACTACCTTTCTCATATGAAAATAATGTAATAACAGATAATGCTTTTATCAAAAAGTCCTTCCATAATTTTTATTCTAACCTTTACAAAAAGTAGGAGCTAGATGTGTCTAAAAGAATATTTGTTAAGACAATGGTTACCTAAACTTTCACAAATTCAGAGACAACTTATGAATGATTCAATGACTACATTTGAAATATCAGAAGCAATAAAAACAATGAAATCAGGTGAAACTCCAGATGGTCTTATAAGCCAATATTATAAATGCTTTGCAGATGAACTTCTAAAGCTACTAAAGGATATAATAAATGATACATTACAAGGGGGAACGATACCTCAAACTTGAAAAGAAGCTAATATTGTGTAAAAGTTTCTTGCAAAAAATCAAATCCAAAAGCACACACAGATAAACTGATTCAGCAGGATTCATAAACTTCTTTATATACATTATGAAGTATTTACAATACCAATATAGATTCTTCTTCAACGTAGTAGCAGTTACAACACAAGGCAGAAGAGAACAGTTAGTTTCATTTCAGCAGAGCAGAGAAGCACACACACACACTGGTTCCGGTTTCGTTTCTCAGACTCAGCACTGAGCCACGCCCAGCCTCCAAAATTATTCCAGCTCCCATTGGCTGATTTAGTTGCTATGCATATTCATTGGCTGACCTTGTTACCATGTCTTCCCAGTCATGAATATTCTGACACTCCTCCCTTCATGACTGTAATAGATATAAATCGAATAATTTAATATTCTTCCTAGACCTGTATTTGAAGACCCAAATTCTTTAGTTCAAATTTCTTCTCTATCTTATTAGCAAATTCTTTTACCTGTGATATATCCTTTGCAATGAAACAAAGATCATCCACAAATGCCAATAGTTGAAAATCCCCACCTTGTAACTTTCCAGTGTATATGCAACCATCAGCCTTGCAACTCTTGAACTCTCTGGGGTTCAGTGCAGTATCCAAACAGATATTCCAATTCCTGGCTGACTGCTTCAGCCCATAAATGGCCTTGTACAATTTGTACACCGTGTTAGGCTTTTTACTTTCATATCCTGGCGCTTGAACCATGTAAATTTCTTCCTCTAATTCTGTATTGAGGAATGCAGTGGTTATGTCAAAATGCCAAATTTTATGGCCATGTGCTGCAGCCAATGCTAATACCAGCCTGATGCTTTTACTCTTTACAGTTGGCGCGAATACCTCATCATAGTGCACATTTTTCATCTGTGAAAAACCTTGTGCCACTAACTGTGCTTTATACTGGACCTCATTATTGGGCAGTACTTTCTTCTTGTATACCCACCTGCGTCCTACAGCTTTGCTACCCTGTGGCAAAGTCATAGATGTGAACACTTTATGTTTATCCATGGATTTCATTTTTTTTTGTCCATGGCTTCTTTCCATTTTATTTGTTCAATTTTAGATAATGCCAATACTTCCTTATAGTTTCTTGGCTCATAGCACACATTACACACTTTACTAGCAGAATACCTGTCAGGTGGAATCCTCTTGTTCCATCTCTCTGACCTGCGTGGCATTGACTACTCCTGTGTTTCAACCCTCTGTTGCTTCATGTCTTTTTCAGCCTTTTCAGTTTCTCCTCCCTGAATGCTGATACCATCACTAAGTGAGTTACCATCACTAAGTGAGTTACCGTCACTAAGTGGATCACCATCACTAAGTGGATCACCATCACTAAATGGATCACCATCACTAAGTGAATCATTCCATAAATTTGCATCAATTCTGTTCCAATTTTGCTTTGCAAAGCTAGCAGACCTGGAAATCAATATTCTTTTGCTCCCATCACTAAAGTGATAGCTTTTTGAGCCTGGCTCATAGCCCATAAACCTGAGCTTTCTAGCCTTTGGTTGTCCCTTTCTTCTAATTGTTTTTGGAATATGCAGCCATGCATTGCTTCCAAAAACTCTTAAATGTGCTAGAGATGGTTTTCTCCCATATAACACTGCATATGGAGTATCATTGATGAACTCCACAGCCTATTAATTAAATAATTAGCAGTCAACATGGCTTCATCCCAATATGACTTGCTCAGACCAGAATCCTCCAGCAGTGAGTCCTTCAGTTTGTAAGACTCCATTTCGTCTCTCAACAACACCATTCTCAGCTGCTGTGTACTGATTTGTGCATCTGTGTTTTATACCTAACTGTCCCAACCACTGTTGAAAACTTGTTGACATGAATTCTGAACCTGTTTGCAGCTGACATACCTGTTATTTATATCTCCTTTCCACAAAGATTACCCATTGCTTAAATTTCTGTAGCACCTCTATTTTACTCTTTAGTAAATAGCAGAACCCAAACCTGCTGTAGTCATCTACAATGACCAGTGCATACTTTGCTCCTCCCAAACTGGCTTGCATTGGCCCCACCAAATCTGCATGTACCAGCTCTAGAGCTCTTGTTGTCTGCATTGTGCTATTTTTGCTCACTGGGAATACTTTGGAATTTGATGATTTGCATACTGCACAGTCCAAGTATGCCTTACATCCCTTTAAATTTAATCCTTCTGCAAACTCTTGCATTTTTTGCAAAACTCTGAAGCTTTCTGTGCAAGAGATGGCCAAGACATGGCCAAGCTTTCTGTGCAAGAGATGAACACATGAATCATGTGGTGGATTTCCAAATGTTTGGGCACATTGAACCTTTTGTTCCTGCAACACATAAAGATTATCCTCTTTTATGCCCTGTGCACATACATTCCCATTTCTCTTTATGAGACACCTCCCATTTGCAAATGTGGTCTCAAATCCTTGTTTGTCTAAACTAGAGACACTAAGCAAATTATGCTCCATTTCAGGCACACATAATATATCATTAAACCTTGTTTCCAAATATGGATTTTGCATACTGCCTCTTCCAATGTCTTTAGCCTTCTGGCCATTTGCCAAGTCTACTGCATCTCCAGCAGCTAAATCCATTCTGAAAAACAATTTAGAATTATTAACAATTGTTTGACTTGCCCCACTGTCAATCAACCATTTGTCTCTGCTATTGCAACATCTAACTTTTGCAACAGAAACTTGTCCATCTTGCAATTGTATTCCTTGCAAATAATTTCTTCTTTGCAAATAACTTTTTCTTTGCAAACAGTCCCTTTTTAAATGAGTTTTTTCACCACAAAGAAAACACCTCCGTTGTTGCTGTGCTGTAATCTGATATCTTTGGCTGCTACATTTCTCTTTGCAGACATCTTATCTGTTGCTAGGCTCCTTGGAGACAGCCAGTCTATGGAATTTTCCATTGCTCTTCTCTCTGCTCCTTGGGCCCCCATCTCAGCTATTTCTCCTCATGGCTTTTTCTATAATGGCATTTCTGCTCCTCAGCAATCAAACAAGCTTTTAAAGCCTCCAAACGCAACTCCTGCTCTGGTTTGCACTCAAATACTGCAGAAACAATGTCCCACATTTCATCCAGACTGTTTAACACTAGCAGCACCTTCTGGGACTCAGGAAACTTCATCCCATGCTGTTCTAACTCCACAAACAAAGTTTGCATTTGTATAAAATGCTGTTCCACAGATTCACCTGTTTGCAAACTGGGTCTGTATAATTTTCTTGATAATTGAACAATATTGCATGCATACATACTGACATGCACACTTCTTAGCTTCAGCCAGACCTCCTTTGCAGTCTTTAAATCAGCTACATTGATAAACTGTTCATCTTCTAAACTCAAGCTGATATAAGCCATTGCTTTATCATGCTGCCTCTGATCTGCAGCTGTAAATGGCACCTGTGGTGGATTAATAACCATATCCCAGGGCTCCTGAGCCTTCAGGAAACATTCCATCTTTGCAGCCCAAATAATATAGTTTTTCTGTCTCAAATGAAGCAGAAAGCGCTCCTTAACTTCAACAGCAGCCATCCTGCAAAAACCTTTTCTCTGCCTGGTTTCTCTTTCAGGCAGACCCTCAGCTTAATTACAATTCAGTCTTTCTGTGTGCCCTGGGCCCATAACCTATCAGAGTTTTTTTCAAAAGTCAAATCCAGAAGCACACACAGATAAACTGATTCAGCAGGATTCATAAACTTCTTTATATACATAATAACAGGTGATGTATTTACAATACCAATATAGATTCTTCTTCAACGTAGTAGCAGTTACAACACAAGGCAGGAGAGAACAGTTAGTTTCATTTCAGCAAAGCAGACAAGCACACACACACACTGGTTTCAGTTTTGTTTCTCAGACTCAGAGCTGAGCCATGCACAGCCTCCAAAACTCTTTCAGTTCCCATTGGCTGACTTAGTTGCTATGCCTATTCATTGGCTGACCTTGTTACCATGCCTTCTGAGTCATGAATATTCTGACATATTGTGTTATTACCAAAGGAAGTCCAAGACACCAGGATAAAGGAATTATAGACCAATTTCATTACTAAACAATGACTATAAACTTTTTGCTGCAGTTTTGGCAGAAAGATTAAAGCAAGTTTTACAGGCATATATATTCATGAAGATCAATCTGGCTTTCTGCCAAAAAGACAGGTAAGCAACAATGTGAGGACTGTTTTGAACATTATTGTATATTTACAATAGCATAATGAGAACAGGCAGCTTTAATATTCTTGGATGCAGAGAAGGCCTTTGACAATTTAAATTGGGCTTTTGTTTTTTGACTTTTGGAAGAAATGGACTTTTGGGAGAATTTTATTCAAGGGATTAATGCAGTTTATTATATGCAAGACCTGGTTATATTTTTGCAAGATCCAAAAAATAATGTAGAATATTTGATGAGGAAATTAAATGATGAGATAAAATGGGATTTTAGCAGATTTTAAAATAATCAAACAAAAAATGTTTATTGGGGGAGGCGTAGCCAACATCACAGCGATAAGACAGACTCCTTGGTTGCACCTGAAAGATTGATAGGGTGGAAAAGATTGGCTGAGCGAGGAGTGGGAGCAGCTGTGTATCCACATCCACATCCACATCTACATCCAGAAATTTGGCTGTGAGGAAGGCAAAAGAAAGCATTTTAGAAATTTACTGGACTTTGAGTGAAGGGGGGGGGGAAGACTTGGAGATTTGAAATTGGCTTAAAAAAGGAATTGGATACTAAGACTTTGACTGAACTGAATGAACGATACTTTGTTTATGAATGGGATATAAGAGAAAGTGATTGGTGAAAGAAACTTTGTAACAACTGTAAAGACGAAAGACTGGATTCAATATTAAAAGTTATCTTGCAAGGGCCATCTAGTGGCAGAAGGAAAAAAGACATATATTTCTGAAGAAACTGTGAGAACAGACCTTGACATTTTGGTTAGAAAATAGATAATAGAACAGCTGTGAAGATTAGACTGAAACTTGCATTTGAATTTACTTCTTTTTTTCTGAGTTTTCAGATTGTCTGATTTTTTGGATTTTAAATTTTTTAATTATCTCTTATTTTTTGGATTGACTAGTTTTATGTTTTGAGAATTGCTGGTGGAAAAAGACTTTAGACTCACTCCTTTTTTCTCTCTCTATATATATTAAGAGGGTTTTTTTCTTTTCTTTTTTCTCCACTGGACTTAATGGAATTGGATTTTAAAATATTTTTCCTTTGGATTAAGACTTGAAGAGTCAGAAGAAACCTTTTTTAATTTATTCTATTTCTTGTTGGTTTTTATTATCTTCTCTTTTTTCTTTCTTTTTTTTCTTTTTACCAAACTCACTTTCTTTTGGATTTTTGATTGTATTTTGACAAGAGGAGTTTTTTTAAACTTTTGGAGGGTGGAAGTTGTTGGAAAACTTGGTTTTTTCTCTCATCTTTTTTTTCTTTTCTCTTTTTTTCCTCTCCCCATTACACTATTTTCTTTTAACTAATTCAACAATCAGTTGAATTAGATATTTGGATTACAAATAAACTGCAAGTAGAATACAAAGCATTTGAGAAGAGGAGAAATGAAGAAATTTACACAGCCAGCACCAAGCCCCTCAGCACCAGAAAAGCAGAAAAATCCAGAGATTATGGAATTATGAAAGTTTATGCAATCGCTTCATGATGATATAAAACAGGAATTAAAAGAAATGAAAAAAATGATGGGGAAAAAGGAGGAGAGGATTCAGAAAGTAGAAGAAAAAATAGAAATGACAGAAAAAAATTGAGGAGCTGGAAGAGAAATTGGTTTCAACAGACAAGTCACAAAAAAAAGCAATTATCCTGTTGCAGATGGAGCATTCTGATTTTTACTTAAGATTTCAAAACATAGAGGAAGAAAAGGGAGAAAATTTACCTGAAATAATTGCAGAGGTTCTGGCTGAGGCTTTGGAACAACCCAAGGAAGAGATATTAGATGAGATTGATGAAGCATTTAGAGTCTATACTAGATATGCAATGAGGAATAAACTCCCAAGAGAAGTCCATGTAAGATTTACAAAGAGGGCGACTTCCAGTGGTGACGTCAGCATGCTAGGAACTAAGGGGACAGCACTCCATTCCCTAAGTTCCAATTTTCGATCTGGAAGCTGCTTTTTTGGCACTATTGACCACGAAGAGGTCAATAGATTAAAGGGGAAATCCCAAGGACCTCGGAGGTGACAGCAATCGCCCCGAAGGTTCAGGGAAAACCCCTTAATTCCGACCGAAAAAAACCCAGCATCTTTTTGGCTGGCCAGAACGTTGACTGCTGTTTTGAGAAAGGAAGCAAAGATCGAGTAAATGACATTAGCAAGAACAACAAAAGAATAAGGATTTGAAAGGTACAACAATCAAAGCGACGGAAATATAATTAAGAGAGGGACTCCAAACAGATCGGCAAAGCTGAGCCACAAAGAAGCAGCGAAGTGAAAGTAAAATGGAGCAAAGTGGCGAGACCAACCAGAGGGTGACTAAGCGGAGCTGACAGGCAACGGAATTAAGGTGGATTTAAAGAAACACAGTGGAGAGTTGTTGATTGAATATTAAATACATTGTTACTGATTTGACTGGGACTTGGAATTAGACACGGACTAATTGATCTGTGAAAGGAATACAGGACTAAGTGTTGGATTTATTACAAATGGAAGCGGAGCCGAGATGACAGAGAAGAGACAGAGAAGAGATGCTAATTAACTTTGAGAGCGAACAAGAGGAACTGTGAGACTTTTTATCAGCGGCAGAGTGACAATACTTAATATTAGTGAATGAAAGGTGGAACTATATTACAATACCCATTTGGAAATAACTAAGAGACATTGAGTTTTTGGAGCTACATTAGAGTTATCCCTGGAAGGCAAATGGAAGGACTTTGATAATAATTATAGGACAGATGACTCGAATGATGCAAGACTAAGTGAGGATTGCAACGACTACAATTCTGGAAACTAAATACAACGTTTGAGACTTAATTTAATCAAACTTTTTCTAACTTATTCTAATTTTCCTTATCTTTAATACTTAATACCTTAATATATAGTATATTGTATAGAATATTATAGTATATATAGTATAAGGTCTTGAAACATTTAAGTTTAAGTTTAAAATACATAGTTTAAGTATAAGTAGGAGGAGGTAGGAGGAGGTGAAATATATATTTAGAAACTAACTTGAGGATCACATAGGCTTTCAATAGGAATAATAATACAACAATAGTTTATTTGCATTCTCTTTTTTCCTATTTCATTGTTGTTTTGTGTGCCATAATTCGATATTAACTTAAGTGATTGACATATTATTATTGAATTGATGAATTGAAAAAGAGTGATTTCTATTATTGCCATATATTATTTTGAATAAGAATAGATTTTTTAAACTGGTAAAATTTAATAGAGATATAACTAAGAATTTAATAGAACTTAATAGAATTAATGGAATATTTAAACAGAATATTTAACATAGAAATTGATACATGACTTGCTGAAATACCATATTTTTTCCCTACTCCCCACCTAAGTTTTTATTAATCCAACATATAATGATATTAGAGACTGAATTCTAGAAATTTGATCGGACCCGAAAGCTAAATAATAGATATTGGTTCTTGCAATTAATAGAAGAGAAATCCTACTATAAAATATAGACTGTGAATGAAAATTTGGGAAGTGCTAAACCAGAAAATCAAGATGACAACTACCGGCCCATCTGCAATGACAAAAATGAGTAAAAGAATAATCGTCTACTGCATCACCAGTGCAACAGAAAACAAAAGACACAATGCTACTTGCAGAAAAAGAGAAAACTCCCCAACCAATCAACATCCAAAATATACACTCAGTATTGGCAATGATACAAGAGGGAATGAACAAAACACAGGAATTGATCACCAACAACCACCAAGAAAGCAGGAAAACCCACGAAGATTTGAAATCGGATGTAGGAGAAATTAAGGACAACTTTTAAAAAATGGACGATAAGATGGAGAAAATTCAACAAAACATCGCCAGAAATGAACAACGGATCCAAAACATTGAAGCAAAGATGGACCAAGCAGAGAAAAAGCTGGAGGATCTAGAATGCGACCAAATAACAATAAACAAAGAACTGGAAGATTCAATTTCATTTTTAGAAATGGAGAAGGCATCATTCTACCTGAGATTCCAAAATATTGTGGAAAACAGAGAAGAGGATTTGAGAGATTTAATGGTGGGAATTCTGGCAGAGGCGACCCAAAAAATAAGAAGAAATCAACCAGGAAATTGATGAAGTCTACAGAGTATATACAAATTACACCCGAAGGAACAAGCTACTTAAATAGATTCATATTAGATTCGCAAGGAAATCAGTGAAAGAGGAAATATATAAAATAATGAGAGAAGAACCAATCACTTACAAGGGAAAAGAAATAATTGCATTAAAACAAATACCGAGAAGAATAAGAGAAACAACGAAAAATTACAGCTTTCTGACAACAGAATTAGACAAACATAAAATAATGTTCCGGTGGTTAAAACCCGAGGGAATTCTTGTCTCATGGCAAGATAAAAAGTATAAACTTGATACCCTAGAGAAGGCACAACAGTTTTTTGACAGCAATTTTGTACTAGAAGAAGAACAAGAATCTGAAACACAGCAAGAATCCGCAAGTCAGGAGGATCAACTGGAAGAAGTACAGCGAGAAGGAAGAACAAGAGGGGAGAAAGAAAAGATGGAAAGAGAGGGAGCAAGGGAAAAAATACGAATTACTGGAAAAAACACTAGGAAACTCAGGACAGCAAGGAGATAGAAGATTGGAATGGAGAAAGAACTAAGATTGATATCAATTAACATAAATGGCCTAAATACCCCATCTAAGAGATCACGCATATTTAGAAATCTATAAAAATTGAAGACAGATATAACATTACAAGAAGTCCATATCAAAAAACAACAACATAGACTATTAGAAAACAAACGACTAGGAACACTCTACACTGCATTAACAGAACAAAAAAAGAAAGGCATAGCAATGTACATCCAAAACCATATACAAGCAAAGCAAATATTCACTGATGAGGAGGGCAGGACGTTGATGGTCAAAATCGAAACAGGAAAGAAAAAGGTATTATTAGTGTCACTTTATGCACTGAATGGAACTCAAATTGATTACTTCAAAAAGATACACAATTTAATTAAGGAATTGGACTATCAAAACATATGTCTCATTGGAGACTATAATGCAATTGTAAATACAGAGAAAGACTATCGGAGTAGCAAACAAAATAAATCCAGAAAAAAAAATACTTCCAGAGACATTTCACGATATGGTACAAGAATTTCAACTACAAGATGCCTGGAGGGAAATCAATTACAATAAACAACAATTCACATTCTACTCAAATCCACACCAATCGTGGTCTAGAATCGACATGGCCTGGATGACAGCAGAGCTCAGATCAGATATTAAACAAATAGAAATTGCAACTAACACATGGGCAGACTACAGTCCGATTGAAATAACATCGAAGGGCCACCAAATGCGGAGAAGATGGATGATGGATAGAAATATTATGAACGACAAATAATACATGGAAATGATCCAAAAAGAACTGAAAATATTTTTCCAAATTAATGTTAAAGAACACACCAGTCTGCAAAATCTATGGGACACAACCAAGGCATACATTAGAGGACTAACAATTGCCTATACTGCACAAAAGAACAAAGACTAACAACAAACAAAACAAAATTTACTGACAACACTACAACAATATGAATCAGAACTACAGAAACAGCCGCACAATCAAGAAATTAAAGAGAAAATAAACCTTACAAGACATAAATTGAATTTGACTACAACAGCAGAGATAGCGAGGAAAATAAAAATGACCAAACAAAACCAATTTGAGCACACAAACAAAACTGGACGGTGGTTAGCCTATAAATTGAAAACAGAAAAAGAGAAGAAGATAATAATTTTTTAAATCTTTTTTATTTTATTTCCAATTTATATACCGCCCTTCTCCCTGACGACTCAGGGCGGTGTACAGCCAGAAATAAAAACATAAAATGCAAATATTAAAACAATTAAAATATATATAAATTTGGCTCCAGAATTAAAACTAACAAACCAATTAAAATTTAAAATTTCTTCTTAAGCCAGCCCGGCTTGTTGGAAAAAATGTGTTTTAAGGGCACGGCGGAAGGCACTGAGGTCATGAATTCTCCTAATCTCCGGGGGCAACTGGTTCCAGAGGGTGGGTGCCCCCACAGAGAAGGCTCTCCCCCTGGGGGTCACCAGCCTACATTGTTTGGCTGATGGCACCCTGAGGAGGCCCTCTCTGTGGGAGCGCACGGGTCGATGGGAGGTCATCAGTGACAGCAGGTGGTCTCGGAGATAACTAGGCCCTATGCCATGGAGCGCTTTAAAGGTGATCACCAACACCTTGAAGCGCACCCGGAAGACCACCGGAAGCCAGTGCAGCTTGTGCAGGAGCAGTGTTATGTGGGAGCGCCATGCTGCTCCCATCACGACCCGCGCGGCTGCGTTCTGGACCAGTTGGAGCCTCTGGGTGTTCTTCAAGGGGAGCCCCATGTAGAGAGCGTTACAGTAGTCTAGGCGAGAGGTGACGAGGGTGTGAGTGACTGTGCACAGGGAATCCCAATCAAGAAAGGGCCGCAACTGGCGAATCAGGTGAACCTGACAAAAGGTCCCCCTGGCTACAGCCGTCAGATGTTCCTCCAAAGACAGCTGCCTATCCAGGAGGACTCCCAGATTGCGAGCCCTTTCCGCAGGGGCCAAAGACTCACCCCCGATAGTCAGTGATGGAGTCAACTGACTATATCGGGATGCCGGGAGCCACGGCCACTCCATCTTGGATGGGTTGAGCTTGAGCTTGTTTCTCCCCATCCAGATCCGCACGGCTTCCAGGCACTGGGACATCACTTCGAGGGCATCATTGGGGTGGCCTGGGGTGGATATGCAATCTAATAATGCAATTAAAAGACAAGGACAGATGTTTATACCAGAATAATGAAGACAAAAAACGAATTGCAAAGGAATTTTTCCAAAACCTATACGCAAAAGAAGAAATTCGAGGATAACATAGAATATTTAAATAAAATAAAGATACAGGGAACTAAAAGAAGATCACATTGAGTTATTGAATAGACCGATCTCTATGTTACAATTAATAGAAACAAGGAAGAAACAAAACAACAACAAGACACTGGGAACAGACGGCATACCAGCAGAGTTCTACAAGACATTCCAACAATCACTGGATGACATCCTAATACAAGTATTCAATGACACACTTCTGGAAGCTGAAACCCCACAATTATGGAATGAGACAATAATCACATTAATACCAAAACAAGATTCGGATTCCGCTGAAATTAAAAATTACAGACCAATTTCCCTCCTCAATGTAGACTACAAACTATTCACATCTATTATAACACAGAGACTGAAAAATTTTATCAAGCACCACATACACCCCGATCAAAATGGTTTCATTCCCAGACGAGAAATCCAAAACAACACAAGAACAATTATTGACACCCTTGAATTTTATGAACAAAGACCGGACAAACAGTTAGCCTTAATTTTCCTGGACACACAAAAAGCGTTTGATAACCTCAATTGGACATTCCTAATAACACAATTAGAAAAAATGAAATTCGGAGAAAGATTTATAAAAATGATCAAAAGGATATACAGCACCCAAACTGCAAAAATACTAATTAATGGAGAGACAACAGGACAATTTGATATAAAGAGAGAGGTGAGACAAGGATGCCCCCTATCCCCCATATTGTTTATACTAACATTGGAATTATTACTAGAACAAATCAGAGCAGATACAGAAATAACTGGACTAAAAAAAAAGCTATATAAACTGCAGGCCTTTGCGGACGACATAGTACTCATCCTAGAAAAACCATTACAATCAGGACTAAAATTATTGACCAAAATACAGCAATATGGAGAAGTAGCAGGCCTGAAAATCAACAAATAAAAAACCAAAATCTTAACAAAGAATCTCACCAAACAGCAAGAAAAACAATAGGAAAATATGCTAGGGATACAAAAAGCAAAGAAAGTTAAATACCTAGGGGTGTGGCTTACCAACAGAATATCAACGTTGAAGGAAGACAATTATATTAAACTGGCTAAACAGGTAGAAAAAGATTTGGAAAGTTGGACAAAACTTCAGTTATCTCTCCTAGGCAAAATCGCCACTATCAAAATGAATATTCTGTCAAGAGTGCTGTACCTATTTAGGGTGATACCAGTAAATTCCAGCAGAACATACTTCAAAGATTTGGACAGGATGATACTAAAATTTATCTGGCAGGAAAAAAAGGCAAGAATCAAATTAAAGCACTTACAGGACAAACGAGAGAGAGGAGGAATGGGACTCCCCGATTGGCAGATTTATTATAAAGCGTCAGCATTAACATGGATAAAAGATTGGATTGAACTCAAAAACAGACGAACATTAACACTGGAAGGTTTCGACTTGACAAAGGGATGGCATGCATGCTTATGGGAAGAGAAACTCACAAAAGAAGAACAATTCCGTAGACATATCGTGAGAGACACCCTGCTCAAAACCTGGAATGAAATCAGAAAGAACCATTATGACAAGATCCCATGGTGGATCTCTACAATGGAAGCACAAATCTATCCAAACACAATGGACACAAATAAAATGAAAACATACCAGGATCTCTTAAATGAAGAAGGAAAACTAAAAACAATAGAAGAATTAAGAACCCAAGGTGTGGAAATGGACTGGTGGCCATACTTACAATTAAAACCCAGATACAAAACAGATATAGAAAAATTCGGAATCCAAAAAGAACTAAATCAAATAGACAAAATTTTACTGGGCCCCAATGAGAAATTAATAACAAAAAATTATAACTTCCTATTGCCATATAAATTAGAAGAGGAAACAGTTAAAGAAAAGATGATCACGTGGGCGACGAATTTTGGATACCCTATAGAATTAATTAAATGGGAAAAACTATGGAAAATTAACAGCAAATTAACACTATCCATTCTGTACAAAGAAAATGCCTACAAGATGTTTTATAGATGGCACCTCCCACCAGCGCGGATCTCTAAAATGTTTCCCAATACGTCTTCACTCTGCTGGAAATGTAAAGCACAAAAAGGGACATACTACCACATGTGGTGGTCATATCCCAAAGCCAAACAATTTTGGAACAATATTAAAACCCAATTGGAAGAAATAACAACTCCAAAAGTACCATTAAAACTGGAAACATGGCTATTAGGCATAATTACATGTAATTATGAAAAAGAAATAATATATCTAATCACACACATTTTGACTGCATCAAGGATCACCTATGCACAAAATTGGAAATTAGAAGAAGTCCCAACACAACACAGAATAATATCCAAAGTCATGGAATGTGCTGAGATGGACAGACTCACCAAGGAAATTCAAGGAAAGGAAGAATCTGACTACTATCTGGTTTGGCAAAGGTGGTATCAATGGTTGGAGATAAAGAAAAAAAACCAAAAAAGAGGATCCCAAAAGAGTAAAATAAAATTCTGTACCAAATGAGGTTTAACAATGAATAACTAGGTTTCAATAAAATAATATCGTTATATAAGGCGAGAGAAGGAATACATATTGAGGAATATAGGTTATCGATGTCGTAAGAACTCAGATTTTACATTTAGATGTCATTACTGTGATGCATGTTGTGTATTGTTTTACTTGTACTTGTATGTGTATATGTATCTGTATTTTGTGTGTTTTTAAATCAATAAATGTGTTTTTAAAAAAAGATTTACAAAGAGGGCAAAGAAAACAGAGATATTACAAGTGGCAAGAATTACAACATTGAAATACAAAAATGTATTTCAATATCACAAAGAAACTTGTGGTATTAAGACAAATACCTAGGAGAGTTAGAGATTTGAGGAGAGAGTATCAATTACTAATGAAATTCTTAATACACAAAGGAGTGAGTTTTAGATGGCTAATACCTGAAGGAATTATGGTGACATGGCAAGAACAATGATATAGATTGGACATGCTTGAAAAAGCAAAATTATTTTATCAGCAATTTTGTGAACCCTTGGAGGAAGATTTGGGAACTGGAACACTTTGGAATATTATGAGAACCATCCAGAAAAACAGATGACGTTGATGTTTTTAGATGCCCAAAAAGCTTTTGATAATGTGAGTTTGCAGTTCATGATAAAACAATTACAGAGAATGGATTTTGGGGAGAGATTTATAAATGTTATAAAAACAGTATATGATAGACAATTTGCTAAGATAATGATAAATGGGGAAATGACAGAAAAGATCAGCGTAATGAAAGGTACTAGACAAGGATGTCCACTTTCGCCATTGTTGTTTATCTTGACATTAGAAGTTTTAAACAGAAATATTAGACGAGATGAAGAGATAAAAGGGATAAAAGTTAAAAAAGAAGAGTATAAATTGCAGACCTTTGCAGATGATTTGGTATTTATTATAGAGAATATAGGGCAATTAACAGGCCCTAAATTATTAGAACAAATAGAAGACTATGGGCTTGAAAATAAATAAAGACAAAACAAAAATTTTGGCTAAAAACATGACAGAAAAACAAAAAAGAGAGATGGAAGAAAATTTGAATATACAAGTAGTGAAAAAAGTTAAATACCTTGGAGTATACTTAACTTCAAGATGTATAACAATAAAAGAAGATAATTATTATAAATTAAAACAGCAAATTGAAAGAGATCTGGAAAAATGGAAGAATCTTCAATTATCATTCATGGGACAGATTGCACTGATAAAGATGAATATACTACCAAGATTATTATTTTCAATATCTCAATAAGATAATAAGGAAATATATATGGCAAGGAAAAAAGGCAAGAATAAGCATAAGAATGATGCAAGATACAAGCTTGAGGGGTAGATTTGGGTTACCAAATTAGGAACTATATTACCAGGCAGCAACTCTGATATGGTTGAAGGAATGGGTGGAGTTAAGAAATATAAGGTTGTTAACATTGAAAGGGTATGACTTGCAACTGGGATGGCATGCTTTTTTGTAGTATGGTAGAAATAAGATACACACATATTTTCATAGACACTATGTAAGATATGCATTGTTATTGGTTTGGGAGAAACTAAGAGACAAATACTATGTGAAAATACCAGCATGGTTATCAACTATGGAAGCTTTAATACACCCAAATGTTTTTAATTTTGGCAATTTTGTTAGATATAAAGATTTACTAACAGACGAGGGAGAATTGAAAGGGAAACAGGAACTAGAAGGACAGGGGATTGAGACAGACTGGTATATGTAAATGCAAATACAAACAAGATATGAGAAGGATGCTAAATCATATGGTTTTTATATGGAAAAGACTACTGAGTTGGATAGGATACTCATGGGAACAGATGATAATTTAATTAAAAATATATATAATTTTTTGCTTAGTATTGAATTAGAGGAGGAACAAGTAAAAGAAACAATGATAGCTTGGGGAAGAAACTTTGGATATTGAATTGATTTGAAAAAATGGCAACAACTATGGGAAAGGAATTAAAAATTAACAATGTCCACTTCATATAAGGAAAATCAATATAAAATGTTTTATAGATGGCATATGCCACCTGAGAAATTAGCAAAAATGTTTAAAGAAAAATCAGCTAAATGTTGGAAGTGTCATCAATTACCAGGATCATATTATCATATGTGGTGGACATGTCCGGAAGGTAAAAACTATTGGATTAAATTTAAGACTTGGTTGGAGGAAATGACACATCAATGTATTGAATTTATGGATACAAATGGATAAAAATATGGTGGATTATGCAAAACATTCTTAAAAAGAAGATAAAGTTTACCCCACAGTTGTTTTTATTGGGTATAATTACAATTTAAAAATTGTAAATTACAATTAAAAAATTGTTTGAAATTTTTTTTGTTATCTTTTAAAACTTTTCAATAAAAAAAAACATATCGAATTTAAACCAGAGCTGTTCCTAGAGTTCTTCCCATTGGAGGGCTCCAAAAGGAGCTAAAGCTGCCATGGAGGGGTGGTGAAGAAAAGAGGGGCGCTCTGTAGGTCATGGAGAGTTGCATCTCTAGCGCTTGATCCAGGGCTCTTTTCACTCTCATCCATGATGAAGAAAAGAGGTAGCCATCATGGCTGCTGTGAAGCTGGGACAGCTGAGGCAACAAAGAAAGTGCAGGAGCGATGTAAATGAACAGTGATTGGAACTGGGTGAGATTATTCCTTTTTTATCTAGAACCTAATCCTAAAAGGGGAAAAAAACATTCAGGAAAAGAAACTCTTAGAACTATTTGTTAAAGCGATGAATAACTACTTAGAGAAAAATCCTAGACCCGAAAGAAAGGAACTAAGGGGAGAAAAGTAAAAACTTCTAAAACATAGAAAATTGGATTTAAACTGGGTAGGTGTTTTTGGAAAGGCATTTTAAAGTGCTGGAACTATTTACTTAATAACTGACTTTGCTTCCATAAATTGAATTAAAATTGGATTAAATACTTGTGAGATCTGAGACAATGCTGAAACCTAAGCTGAGGGCACCACCTACTGATGAATGGAAAATATACCTTACCCCTACAAGTCTGGGAAAAATTTTGATAAGAGAAATAAACAACATTTATCTGGAGGACTGCGGTGATACCTACTGTTCTATATTTATCTACTTTATGACTACTGGAGGTTCAACTGTGAGAACAAGGAAGATATCTAAGTAAAATGACTTTTGAATGTTAAGATATATGACTAAACCTATAGAGTAGGTGTAAGGAGATATTTGGAAAGCTTCTTGGACTATTTAAATGAAACTGATTGAATAATCCTGGGATATAGGACTTCCGCAGTGACGTCATCGTGCAGAGGGTGAGGAAACGGAGTGCCATATCCAAAACCCCAAATCTCCATATCAGGAACCCCTACAGGGCATTCACAATCCCATAGAGATCAGGAAACAAAAGGGGAAGATCCAAAGCCCCTGGTTGACATGCAATCACTCGGAGGACAAGGGATAAATCCCCTTAAAACTGGTGGAGAGGGAGTCAGCCAGCAAGGCAGACTAGGAGCAATGCTAGCCATATAGAATGGAAGCAAAGAGTGGAGAAAACAGTTTCTAGTGGCAGATGAAAAGAACCCAGAAGAAGGAAATCGGGGAAAAAAATGGAGACGTGAAAACGTGGAGTGAGGAAGACACAAAAGGGACGGACAAGACTAGTCCAACAAAGCGGCAATGAACTCAGAGGGGAGTGCTGCACAAAATGGAAAAAGAGGTTAGTGCGAGCGAAGGAGGGTCCCAGAGAATGAAACAACAGAACTGTTGTGGTCCACCAGCAGCTTGCAGAGCTAGCAGTGGAGTCGGATAGCGATGAGGCTGAGGAAGAACATGGGCCAGTCCTGGAGGCTGGGGAAGGCCCGGATGAGGGCTCTGCGTCGGAGGCAGACATGGAGCCAGGGCCATCGGGGAGTGATGTGCTGACTTCAGAGCCTCCAGAGGCTGAAAGTAGAGAGGCAGAGGAACAGGAGGAGCCTGTTCCTAGCGCACGTATGAGAAGAGCTGCCAGAAGGCAGGAGCAGCTAAAGCAGAGAGGACAACTCGGGAATAGGGCCAAGAGATGATTGGCCCCTCCCATAAGGCTTAAAAGACCAGTGACGGCTCTTGGCCTCTTTGCCGGAAAACAATGTTGAGAGATTGGCTTCCCGTTTCACTGTATTTCTTTCTTGTCAGCGTCTGCTGCTTCTGAACTCTTGCCAAGAAAAGCCTTTGGCAGTTTGCCTAATTATCTCAAGGTCAGTGATAAGCTGAAGAATGGTGTTTTGAGGACTTTGCTTTAATTTAGTTTGGACTACTCTGAGAATGAGTTAATTCTCAGCTGTTCTAATAAATTCTGTTTGTTTTGTCAAACTGTTTTGCGTTTAATACTAACTACTAGGGCCTGGGTCACAACAAGAATGAGAGGAGGACTAGTGGCAGAGATAAGACCCCTGGGACAGAGGGAAGCGGAGATGGTGAAAAGACAGGAGAAACTAAACTACTTCCTGAAGCAAAGAAGTTAAGAAACTTAATTTTGGAAAATCCAAGGAACTTAAATTGTGACTGGTAAATGTAAAACAGAGATATAAAAACTAAAAAGAAGGAAAGACACAAATCATATAGATTGACTTGAGGGTGGAGACAGAGAGACAGAGATTTGAAAAAGACAGAAAGAGATGGAAAAAGACTGATGCAATAGCACGACAGAAAATTACAACCAGAAGTAAAAGCACAGAAGGGAAAGAGCGACAAAGAAGTACAAAAAAAGAATAAAATATACATTTGTTATATATAAATATATATGCAGCAGTAAAGTAAGAAAGAATCGTATTAAATTTATAGCTAATTATTGCATTGTTATATAATTATACAATTATTGTATTGTTATACCTGGTGGCACAGTGGACTAATTCACTGTTATTAAGATCAGCTGCTTGCAATTACTGCAGGTTCAAATCCCACCAGGCTCAAGGTTGACTCAGCCTTCCATCCTTTCTAAGGTAGGTGAAATGAGGACCCAGATTGTGGGGGCAATAAGCTGACTTTGTATAAATATACAAAAGTATGAAGGCTATTGCTTAATGCACTGTAAGCCGCCCTGAGTCTCCGGAGAAGGGCAGCATATAAATCAAATTAAAAAAATAAAAATCTCACTGAGTTTGAAATAGAGGAATGTTATAGCATATAAAGAATTATTGAATGAATGAATAAGACATTAAGTGACTTATAGAAATATATTGATGGGGGAAAGGGGAGGTAGCAGAAGATAAGCAAATTAAATAAATTGTACTGATTAAATTTACTGCAAAGCAATACTTGATTATAGTGATTATATTGTATAATAGATGAATTCAGATTAAGTTGAAGTTTATACAGAATATAAAGCAAAGGTGTGTGTACTCAAAATTGTTTTTGAATTAGAAACAGTCATTAAAATACAGGTATCTAAAAAAACTAAGAATCAAGGATCATTAATTATATGATAGTAAAGTAGGAAATGCGGGTCCAGCTAGATGACCACTGAAGGGCCCTC
>WNWU01000042.1:6278693-6462866 GCA_012654045.1 Ptyas mucosa | reverse complement strand
TTCTGTTTGCCCTTTGGGATGACTCTCAATCTCTTCATTCCATAACAATAGTGTGGAAAAACTTTACACGAGCTTTAAAAATGTCAGCTACAACAACATTAGGCAAAACAGGAAAAAAGCCAACTACAAATCCTACACCTACAGTGACATCACCACTACATTAGAGAACAATAGATAATATGATAGGAAAGGAAAAAGAAAAACTGGAAATGACACTAAATACCATGCAAAATATGTTCCAGATGATTCAAGAAACCCTATTAAAAACACAAGAGAAAATGGTGGATAATCACGAAGAAATGAAAATGTTTCATACAGAAATTAAAAATAAAATAGGAGAAGTAAAAGAGGATATCAAGAACATGAACGATAAAATTGGGGACATTCAACAAACAATAACAGAAAACGAACAAAGAATCAAAAAAATGGAAACAAAAATAGATCAAGTAGAGACAAAAATGGAGACCATGGAGCAGAAATCTCTCCAATTAAAATAAGGAATTATCAGATTCAATAGCAATGTTGGAAATGGAGAAAGCCTCCTTTTTCCTGCGCTTTCAGAACATAGTAAAAGAAAAAGATGAAGATCTGGGAGAAAAGATGGCGGAAATAATGTCAGAAATAATACAAAAAGAAAAGATAGAAATAAGAGGACAGATCGATGAAATTTATCAGGTACATACTAATTGTATAAGAAGACACCGATTGGTGAGGGAAGTACATATCAGATTTACAAAGCGGACAATCAGAGATGAAGTATATAAGAAATCACAAGAAGAAACATTGACCTACAAGGGCAAAGAAATAATAATTTTAAAACAAATACCATGAAGGATTAGAAACCAACTCCAACAATACCAATTTTTAACAACCCAACTGATCAGGTACAAAGTAATGTTTAGATGGCTGACACCAGATGGGATTTTAATTACATGGCAAGTTAAAAAAATATAAAGTAGACCCACTAGAGAAAGCAAGAGAATTCTATAATCTACATTTCACAGGAAGAGGAACAGGAAAGCAAAGAAGAAACAGAGAGCAAAAGCCAGGAAGAAGAGCAAATAGAAGAAATGGAGCGAGAAAGAGAAATAAGAAGGAGCCAGGAAAAGGAACGAGATGAAAGAGAAGGGGCGAAACCAAGAATGCGGATAGAGACAAGAAACATTAAAAAACAACAACAGTAGGCAATGGAAGAGGCAATTAAACTTCTCTCAGTAAATATAAACGGATTAAATGCAACAAAGAGAACACAAACAGTCATAAAATTACAAAAACTGGAAGCAGATGTGATATGTCTTCAAGAGGTACATATCAAAAAAAGATATCAAAAATTACTAGAAAATCCAAAATTAAAATTAGACAAAAGAATATTAGCAATAGAAGGATATGAGTTACAAGTGGGTTGGCACACATTCTTGTGGGATGGAAAATACAAAATGCATAGATATTTCAAAAGACATATAGTAAGGAATGTGTTGTTGCAAATTTGGTTGAAAATTAAAAAACATCACTATACAAAAATGCCAAGTTGGCTTTCACCGATAGAAGCAGTAAAACATCCAAATTTAACAGAATTAAATAAAATAATGATACAGAGATGTAATAGAACAACAAGGAAAATTGAAATCAAAACAAGAACTGGAATCGGATCTAAATAGAGATATTGACTGGTGGACATACACACAGATCCAATCAAAATATAAAGAAAATACAAAAACATATGAAATACAAAGAGAACAACATGAATTAGATAAAATTATACTAGGGACAGATGAGAAGTTAATTAGTAAGGTTTATAAATTCTTTTTTTTTATTAAAAAGTTTTACAAATTACAAAGAAAAAAATTTTTCCCCTCCCTATCCCTCCTCCCTCCCTCCCTCTCTTCCCCCCCAACCCCCCTTCCCCCCCTGACTTCCCAGGATTGGCTCAGGGTATTACAAGTACAAACATAAGACTAGAATTAGCTAACAATATAATAAAACATTATTAACCTTGATCTTTAACTCCTAATAATAAAACAACACTATTCTACTTAATATAACAATTTCTACAAAATATTTCATTCATAAGCTAATTGAAATTTCTTATTACAATATTTGTTCTGAATATAATCTATCCATCTTTTCCACTCCTTTACATATCTTTCATTTGAATAGTCTTTGAGATATGCAGAAATCTTTGCCATTTCTGCCAAATGCACTACTTTTAATGTCCATTCTTGAATTGTAGGTACATCTTGTTTCTTCCAGTATTGTGCCACCAGTAGTCTTGCCGCTGTTATTAAATTTAAAATCAACTTTATTTCTATTCCAGTACAATCTGTTATAATACCTAACAAGAAAAACTGTGGCGTGAATTTAATCTTTTTCTTTAATATATTTTGAATTATCCACCAAATTTTTATCCAGAATGCCTTAATTTTATTACAAGTCCACCATATATGATAATAAGTGGCATCCTGACTTCCACATCTCCAACATTTGGGCTGAATATTCGGATACATACAAGCTAATTTTTTGGGATCTAAATGCCATCTATAAAACATTTTATAAAAATTTTCTCTCAAATTTTGAGCCTGTGTAAATTTTACATTTCTAACCCATATAGTTTCCCATGTATCCAACGTTATTGTTTCCCCTATATTTTGTGCCCACTTTATCATACAATCCTTAACTGTCTCAGAATCTATTTCCAACAATACATTATATAACCTTTTTATATGCATTTGGCTCTGATCTCTTATCTGCTTAATCAAATTCTCTTCATGCTGCAAAATACCCTTCTTTTGGTCCTCTTTCCATCTGGCCTGTAGCTGGCCATATTGAAACCAGGTTTTAATTATTCCTTGTTCTTTTAATTGTTGAATAGTTTTTAATTGATACCCATATCCTTCCTTATCCAAAAGTTGCTCATAAGAAATCCCATCTTGCTTTTGTTCTATATTTATATTTTCAATTGTATGTCTAGGTATCGCCCAAATTGGGATTTTATCATTTAGTTTATAACTATACTTTTTCCATACACGTAACAAAGAACTTCTCAATATATGACTTTTAAAAATATTATCTACCTTTTTGTCATACAATAAATATGCATGCCAGCCAAAAACCAGACCATACCCTTCCACATTCAATATCCTGTCCTCTGTTAAATTAATCCAATCACTAACTAGTGATAGTACAGCTGCCTCATAGTATAGCCCTAAATTGGGCATTTTAAGTCCTCCTCTTTCCCGAGAGTCCTGCATTATTCTTTGTTTAACTCAAGGTTTTTTCCCTGCCCAGACAAAAGTATATATACCTTTTTGCCATTCTTTGATTAATTTATCAGTTTTAAGTATTGGTATTGTTTGAAAGAGAAACAAAAACCTCGGTAAAAGATTCATTTTTATGGCAGCTATCCTTCCTAGCAGTGACAACTGTAACTTTCGCCAATTCTGAAACTCCAATTGCATCTTTTGCCACAATAATTTATAATTGTGATGGTATAATTTAGAATTACTTGTCAGGATATTTATACCTAAATACTTGACCTTTCTAACTATTTCAAATCCTGTTTGACTTTCCATTTCTTGTTTTTGTGTAACCGTCATATTTTTAGCTATTATCTTCGTTTTGGCTGCATTTATTTTAAAGCCAGATATTAATCCATACTCTTTAATTATATCCATTAATATTTTAACAGATTGTGATGGTTGAGTTAAGGTAACAACCAGGTCATCTGCGAATGCACGTAATTTATATTCTTGTTGCCTAATCTGTATTCCCTTTATTGCTTCTGAGTCTCGTATATTATTCAGCAATATTTCCAGTGACAAAATAAATAACAATGGAGACAAAGGACATCCTTGCCGGGTACCTTTTTCTATTGAGAAATTTTCTGTTACGCCTCCATTAACTATTATTTGAGCTGTTTGTTTCTGGTATATTGCCTTTATTGATTGTATAAATGTATTTTGTCTCTTCCTAAGCATATAAGCCATCCATCTTCCAGGTTTATTAGCATTACAAAATGTATTGTATTTAGCATACTGTAAATTAGTTGCGGTTTGATCTGCTATCAACTGCTATGAACTGGAATTTTATAATTAAGACTTTGGAAAAAATGGACTTGGGGGAGTGGTTTATACAAGCGATTGGTGCAGTTTATCAAGAACAATATGCACAACTTATTATTAATGGATGTTTAACATCGAATTTCAACATACAAAAAGGCACCAGACAAGGTTGTCCATTATCCCCGCTATTATTTATTCTAACTTTAGAAGTCTTACTTAACGCAATACGGGATTCAAACTCCTTGACTGGAATAGCTATAAGGCAAGAGGACTACAGAACTAAGGCATTTGCAGATGATCTGGTTGTTACCCTATCACAACCTATGAACTCAATAATCCAGATGAAAAATATCATAGAAGATTGTGGCATGGTATCTGGTTTTAGGCTGAATCAGAAGAAAACTAAAATGATTGTCAAAAATCTGACAGAGAGCAAAAAAAAGGAACTGGAAAGACTGGCAGGTTTTGAGATTGTTTCAAAAGTCAAATATTTAGGAGTACAAATCACAGACTCCAATGCTAAACTGTTTCAAAATAATTATGAGGTTCTGTGGCAAAAGATACAAAAAGATATGTAAAACTGGAAGAAACTGCAGTTATCATTGCTTGGAAGAATATCAGCAGTAAAGATGAATGTTTTACCTAGACTTATTTTTTTATTTCAAATGATACCGGTGCTTAAATCAGATAAACCATTGCTAGAATGGCAAAAAGGACTGAATAAATTTATTTGGAATGATAAAAAACCAAGAGTTAAACTGAAAATAATGCAAGATACTCGTGAGAGAGGTGGTCTTAAACTCCCAAACCTTCGACTATATTATGAAGCAACTGCATTGATACAATTAAGTGATTGGTTTGGGAAAACTAAGACTGATTTGTTGAATATAGAAAGCCATGACCTGGTTTGGGGCTGGCATGCATACCTATTTTATGATAACAAAGTGGACAAAGTGTTCAATAGTCATCTACTCAGAAATGCCTTGTTGAGAGTCTGGAGAAGGCACCGAATTAATTGGGATTATAAGATTCCGTTTTGGCTGGATCTTGCTGATACCATGTGGAATACAAATATTAAGTCACTCGGGGGTTTTTTATATAAAGAGTTACTTTACTTTGAAGAGGGCAGGTGGCGATTGAAGACTTTGGATATGCTGTTGGAAGAAGGGAAATCGTTGACTTGGTTGCAGTACAATCAATTACAGATGAGATGGAAAGAAGATCAACAAACTGGTTTAATGGAATATGAAGTAGAATTGGTTGAACAGATAAAGCGGACAGGTCCAATGCATATTAAGAGAGTTTATAATGTTCTGTTAGAAAGAGACTCAGAAAATGAGCTAGTTAAAGATTGTATGATTAAATGGGCACAAAATTTCTCTCAACCAGTTATGATGGAAACATGGGAAAAAATATGGGTTCAGAACGTTAAATTTACACAGTCACAAAATTTACGAGAAAATTTTTATAAAATGTTTTATAGATGGCATTTAGACCCCAAGAAATTGTCTTGTATGTACCCTAATGTGCAGCCAAAATGTTGGAGATGCGATTGTTTAGATGCTACATATTATCATATCTGGTGGACTTGCAGGAAAGTGAGGGCTTTTTGGATAAAAATCTGGTGGGTTATGCAAAATGTTTTAAAGAAAAAAATACAATTTTCTCCGCAATTTTTTCTACTGGGTATAGTTAAAACTTTACACTGGGTGAAACTAAATTGATTTTGTATATGGTGACAGCAGCTAGGTTGTTGATTGCCCAACATTGGAAGAGTGATGTTTTACCGACTGTTGACCAATGGACCCAGAAGATGGCTGGATTTGCAGAAATGGCAAAGGTTTCAGCTTTTTTAAAAGACCAGACGCATGAGAAGTATATACAGGAATGGAAATTATGGATTGAGTATGTACAGAATAAGTATCAGACTAGAAAATATTATATCGCTTTTAGCTGAGATGATTATGTTAGTATGTTAGTAAATATAGAAAAAAAGATATGGAAGATTGAATAACATATATATTGTTTGGGAATACTAATATTGCATATAATGGAAGTCAAGGGGGGGAGGGAAGAGGGAGGAGGGGGAGGGTTAGGGTGGGGATGGGATGGAATTATATATTGTTTTTATATGTATCTTATAATGTTGGGTTGGGGGGGGAAGGGAGAAAAATTTGTATTGGTAAAACTTTTTCAATAAAAAAAAAGAATTGCTTATGTCTTCATGGAAATTATGTAAAAGATTTGAGTTTAGATCAAATAACTTCACTCTGTAACATTGCTACAGAAAGGAAACAGTTGTTTTATTTTATAAAACTACATGTACCATGTTTCCTGGTATAAGACCAGGACTTATATTTTTGGGGGCTCCAAAATAAGCACTAGGGCTTATTTTTGAGGAAACATGATTTCAGGGTAATCAGCCCAGCTGGCACCCCAATCCCTCAGCATGCGCACAAACGGCGGTGAGTGTGCGGGGGCTGATCTTGTCCGGCAGCAACTGCAGCCCTCCAGCCTCTTGGTTGGCGCACTCTGGGGCTGCGCAGCCTGTGCAGCACAGGTGAGTTGATTACTCATCCAAACAGCAGACAGTGGCAGAGGCGCGCGCGGGGGGGGGGGGGAGACAAGCAATCCAGACGCTCTGTGCAGGCCGCAGGAAAGCTGAGAGTCAGTTGGCTGTAGCGGCCAGATGGACGTGGGAGGTTCATCTTCACGCTGCATCAACAGCAGGCGGAGGCAGAGGCATGGGGGAGACACGCAATCCAGACATGCCTCATGGGACACATGCAAGCCAAGAGATGGAGTGGGTGGGAGTGAGCTGCAGGAGGCTCATCTTCACGTCTCTTGGCTTGGCTGCAGCCCACGCGGAGCATCGGGATCACCTGCCTCCCCACCCCATGCCCTTGCCTGCTGCCAGTGCCACTGCATGAAAACAAGCCTCCTATGGCCGCCTACCTGCTCCAGCCCACCAACTCTCAGCTTTCCCACAGCCCGTGCAGCGTGTCTGGATCACCTGCCTCCACCCCCTCTGCCTGCTGTTTGGACAGGTAATCAACTCACCTGCGCTGTGCAAGCTGTGGCTGCTTGTGGACACCAACAGCCCCTGCTCCCTCTCTGCCTCTGGTGCTGGCTACACCTCCCCCAACCCCCTGGCTGATGACAATGTTCACTAGGGCTTATTTTTGGAGTAAGGCTTATATTGGGCACACACTTAAAAAATCAAACTAGGAGTTATTTTGGGGGAAACACAGTACTATCAGTGATATATTCTATTTAATAATGGAAATGCCTTGGAAGTTATTTCATTACTTGTTTCATTTTTACATTTTTGTATTAGTCATATTACATAGAAATATTTCAAAGCTTTGGCTTTCAGATGTAATGGAAACAAAATAAAATGGACAGTTAAATGTTAACAGATAGTGTTTTGATCCTTGTAATGCAAACATGAATAAAACAGAAATGTTTTTGCTCTTTGGACATTTTATACTTAACAGAATAACAGAGTTGGAAGGGATTTTGGAGGTCTTCTAGTCTATTATTATTATTATTATTATTATTATTACTACTACTACTACTACTACTACTACTACTATTACTATTACTATTATTATTAATTTGTATACCGCCCTTCTCCCCGAAGGGACTCAGGGTGGTAAACAGCCAAAATTAGAAATACATACAGTACAAAAGTTAAGATAATTTTAAAAAATTAAATCAATCGGCCTCCCAATTTAAAACCCCAAATCTTACAAAATTAAAATCCCATTAAAAAACTATTTAGGCTAGGCCGGCTTGATGGAATAAATAAGTCTTCAGGGCCTTACAGAAGGTCCGGAGGTCTGGGATCAATCATATTCCAGGAGGTAGCTCATTCCACAGGGCGGGTGCTCCCATAGAGAAGGCTCTCCCCTTGGGGGCTGCCAGCCAACATTGCTTGACTGACAGCATCCTGAGGAGGCCTTCTCTGTGAGAGTGTATTGGCCAGTGGGAGGTTATCGGTAGCACCAGGCGGTCTCGTAAGTACCCTGGCCCTAAGCCATGGAGCACTTTAAAGGTGAGAACCAATACCTTGAAGCGCACCTGGAAGATCAACAGGAGCCAATGCAGCTTGCGCAGGAGAGGTGTTACATGGGAGCGCCACGTCGCTCCCATAATCACCCGCGCGGCCGCATTCTGAACCAGTTGGAGCCTCCGGGTGCTCCTCAAGGGGAGCCCCATGTAGAGCGTTGAGTAGTCCAGGTGAGACATAACAAGGGCATGGGTGACCATGCATAAGGAGTCCTGATCCAGAAAGGGGCGCAACTAGCGTATCAGGCGAACCTGATAAAAAGCCCCCCTGGCCACGGCCGTCATATGCTCTTCTAAAGACAGCCGTGTGTATGGGAGGTCACCCAAGTTGCAGGCCCCCTCTGTAGGGGTCAATGACTCACCCCCAATAGCCAGTGATGGCACCAGCTGGCTATATCGGGACACCGGTATCCACAGCCACTCAGTCTTGGAAGGGTTGAGTCGAAGCCTGTTCCTCCCCATCCAGCCTCCAGATACTGGGACATCACTTCGAGGGCATCATTGGGATGGTCTGGGGTGGAGATGCACAGCTGAGTGTCATCAGCGTACAGATGGCATCGTACCCCAAAGCCATGGATGATCTCACCCAGCGGCTTCACATAGATCTCAGTGCTTTCTGCCGTGCCCTCAAGACCCTGTTGTTCCAACAGGCGGGGCTAAACATATGAACATGTGAATGATCTTTTAAAATGTTATCTAACTCTGGGTTTTATTTAATTGACCAAACTAAGTAATAATTTTAATTAGCAATTTTATGTTTGTATGTCTATATTCTTCTTGGTTGTACACCACCTTGAGTCCTACAGGAGAAAGGCGGTATAGAAATATAATAAATAAATAAATAAAATAAATAAATGTTGAACAGGAGCGGTGAGAGAACTGACCCTTGCGGCACCCCGCAAGCAAGGCACCTCGAGGTCGACCTCTGCCCCCCTGCCAACACAGACTGTGACCAGTCAGAGAGATAGGAGGAGAACCACCGCAACATGGTGCCTCCCACCCCTAATCCCCCCAACCGGTGCAGCATGATACCATGGTCGATGGTATCAAAAGCCGCTGAGAGGTCCAACAGGACCAGAACAGAGGAACAAACCCTGTCCAGGGCCCTCCAGAGATCATCTCCCAATGCGACCAATGCTGTCTCCGTGCTATACCTAGGCCTGAAGCCAGACTGGCACGGATCTAGATAGACAGTTTCATCCAGGTACTGTGGGAGCTGTCGCGCAACCACACTCTCCACAACCTTCGCAATAAAGCAAAGGTTGGAAACCGGACGGTAGTTTGCCAGAACAGCCAGGTCCAGAGAAGGCTTCTTGAGGAGAGGCCTCACCACTGCCTCTTTCAAGGTGGGAGGCAAGAACCCCTCCCTCAGAGAAGCATTTATAATCCTCTGGAGCCAGCCTCGTGTTACCTCCTGGGTGGCCAGTACCAACCAGGAGGGGCACGGGTCCAATACACATGTGGTTGCATTTAACCTCCCCAGGATCCTGTCCATGTCCTCAGGAGTCACAGGGTCGAACTTGTCCCAGATAACATTCTCAAGACCGGCCTCAGTCACCCCGCCAGGATCTACCCAGTCAGAGTCCAAGCCTTCCCGAATCTGAGCGATTTTATCGTGCAGATACTGTGCAAAATCCTCAGCCTGCCCTTGCAAGGGGTCCTCCCGCGCTCCCTGATGTAGGAGGGAGTGAGTCACCCTAAACAAGGCAGCTGGGCAGTTATCTGCCAATGCAATAAGAGTGGAAAAGTAATTACACTTTGCCGCTTTTATCGCCACTTGTTGTGTCTTCGGCTCCCGAGCCCGGACCTCCGGAGGAAGAATCCTCCGAAAGTGAAGAGGAGGAGGAGGCAAGGCCCCCCTCCCCTGGCCCGTCTGGTTTGGCACCACCCCAGGCCCCAGCTGAAAGCCCTGTGGAAGAAAGCTCCTCTGAGTCAGACGTTAATGAGGAGAGGGAGTGGATTAATCCCAGGTGGCGACGATCAGAGAGACGGGCTCAGCAAAGGAGTGGGTGGGGCCGAGCATGAGGTGATGAGTCACAAAGCCAATGCCCCACAAGGTATAAAAGGAGCTGACCTTACCTTGTTGGCTTTTGTGACGAACAAAGTTTTAACCTGACTGTTTGTTGTCGGACTTGCCGGAACGCCTTATCAGGGACTGGCCGTGGCAAATAACAGCTGTCTTTATCTCTCCTGGGCTCGCTGCCAGCTTGTTGTTTATGGATGGCAAATAAACAACTTCTGAACACTTCTGTTCGTGTGTGTGCTTGTCTGGGCTTCTGAAGCAGGAAGGGGACAGAACATCTTGTTCGTCACCCAAAAAATTAAGCCCACAAGCTAGTCGACTCTCAAGCCACGATGGATCAGCAGCACTTACAGCTGCTCCAGCAGTTGCAGGCAGACAACCAGCAGCTCCAGCAACAGGTGGCTCAATTAGTGGCTCTGCAGGCGGCAGGCCAAGTTCCTGTCGCTCCCCCACCTCCTCCTCATCGGAAAATCCCCGTGAGTGTGCCGGACAAATTTGCAGGGCAGAGGGAGATGTTTGCGACGTTTATGGGCCAGTGCCAGCTGTTCATGGCCTTGAGGCCTGAGGACTTCCCAGACGACCGGGCTAGGGTGGGGTTTGTGATCAGCCTTTTGTCGGGCTCAGCTGCTCAATGGGCCACGCCCTTGCTGTTGCAGAATAGCCCTTTGCTGACGGACCTCCAGGGCTTCTGGCAGCATATGCGCCTCCTGTATGAGGACCCGTTCTGCTCTCAGATGGCAGCCTGGTGTATCAAGAACCTTCGGCAGGGGAGGCGCCCCCTGCAGGACTGCGTCGCTGAGTTCCGGCTCCTGAGCCTGCACGCCCGTTGGAACGAGGTGGCGTTAATGGACGCGTTCCATGACGGACTGTCAGACGAGTTACAGGACGAGCTGGTGCGGGTGGAAGCACCCCAGACCCTGGATGTGCTGGTGGAGCAGTGCTTGCGGATGGACCATCGCTTCCAACGGCGACGGTCTCGACGCGCCCCCCAGGAGCCGCCTGGCCCAGCTGCGCCCCCACGGCCCGTACCTCCAGCGTCGCGGCCCGCTCCGCGTCCGGTGATCCCTGCGGAGGAACCCATGGAGCTTGGAGCGGCCCGACCCCGCCTGATGGCCCAGGAGCGCAGCCGGAGATGCCTAGGGGGGTTGTGTTTGTACTGTGGGGAGCCCGGACATTTTGCTGCTTCTTGTCCTCGGAAGCGAGGCGGGGCGCCCACGCCTGGCCCTGACTCTCGAACGGCTCCGTCGGGAAACGGAGCATGCCCGACCTAGGGGAAACCCTAGGCCGGGCTCAGACCAAGGCGCCACCGGAAACGGCGGACGTGGACTCGGGGTCTCCTCGGCACCTGGTTCTGGACACCCGGGTGTGGGTGGCAGATCGGAAGGAGGGGATTCAGGCCCACGCGCTGGTGGACTCGGGGGCCACCACAAACTTTATGGACCGGGCCTTTGTGGATTACTATGACATCCCTGTGGTGCCGGTGGACCCTCCGCTGAGGGTAGAGACCATCGACGGCCGGGAGTTGCTGTCCGGCCCCATCAAGTACGCCACCCAGCCGTTGCGCCTCGTCGTGGGGGATCACGAGGAAGCCATCCGGTTCTACGTGGCGACGAACTTGCACCTGCCCGTGGTCCTGGGGATGGCCTGGCTGCGGACCCACGACCCTCAAGTCACCTGGTCGCAGAATGGCGTGTCGTTTACCAGTCTCCAGTGCGTGGATCACATCCGCCACACCTGCGCCGGACAGGCCGTCTCCACCCCAGCCGTAGTTCTGCCGTCGGAGCTGACGGACTTCGCGGACGTCTTCAGCGAGCAGGAGGCGGATCGACTACCCCCGCATCGGCCCTACGACTGTGCCGTGGACCTGCAGGCCGACGCGTCGCTCCCGGTCGGGCGCTTGTACGCCATGTCGGAGCTGGAGTTGGCCGCCCTCAGGGACTTCCTGGAGAAAAACCTGGCCCGCGGCTTTATCCGGCCTTCCTCGTCGCCCGTCTCGGCCCCCGTCCTCTTTGTCAGGAAAAAGAAAGGGGATTTGCGCATGTGTTGCGACTACCGCCGGCTGAACGCCATCACGGTGAGGAACCGTTACCCCTTGCCGCTCATACCGGAGTCTCCTCGCCGGGTGAAGGACGTTCAGCGGCTCTTGGGTTTTGCAAACTATTACAGGACCTTTATACCGGGCTTTGCCACCTTGACCCTGCCGCTGACCCAACTCCTTCGGAAGAAGGTCCCGTTTGCATGGGGGTTCATGCAGCAGCAGGCCTTCGAGGTACTCAAGCGGGCCTTTGTTATGCAACCCATCCTGCGGCACCCCGATCCCCGTCGTCTGTTCATGGTCAAAATGGACGCGTCTAACGTGGCGGTCGGGGCGGTGCTCCTCCAGGCCTCGGCGGACATTGGCACTCTTTTTCCCTGCGCCTACTATTCACGGAAACTCTCTCCGTCCGAGCGCAACTATACCATCTGGGAGAAAGAGTTGCTGGCCATCAAGGCCGCCTTCGAGGCGTGGCGACACCATCTGGAGGGGGCCCGGCATCCGGTGGAGGTTCGGACCGACCACAAGAACCTCGAGCATCTCACCACGGCTCGGAAGTTGAATCAGTGGCAGATCCGGTGATCGTTGTTCTTTGCCCGGTTCAACTTCCGTGTCACATACATCCCGAGCGGCCACAACCAGCGAGCGGATGCCCTCTCCCACAAGCTGGAGTACTCCGGTCTACAGGACCCCCTTCCTCCACGGACAGTGCTGCCGACGGACTCCTTGGCCGCTGTCCAGGAGCCGGTGGACTTGCGGGTGCAGGTGCGGGAAGCGCAGCGTCTGGACGACTGGTCCCAGCAGCGGAGAGCGGACGTCGGCCCCGCGTCCCCGTGGACTCTGGAGGAGGGCTTGCTGAAACATCGGGGCCGCTTGTATGTGCCCACGAGTCCGCTCCGGGCCCTCGTCCTGTGGCAGTGCCACGACAGTTGGGCAGCGGGGCACTTCGGTTTTTTCAAGACGCTGCACCTGGTCACACAGACGTTCTGGTGGCCTCGGGTCCGGGACGATGTCTTCGGGTATGTGACGTCATGCGAGACGTGCCGCTGAGCCAAAACTGCGTCCGGCCGACCTCCTGGGCTCCTACATCCGCTGCTGACTCCGGAGAGACCGTGGGGGGCCATCTCCATGGACTTCCTGACGGACCTGCCACCCTCCGCCACCTTCACCACCGTCCTCGTGGTCGTCGACGCGCTGACCAAGATGGCCCACTTTATTCCAGGCCAAGGACTGCCGTCGGCCCGCACCACGGCTCGCCTGTTCCTACAGCACGTCTTCCGTCTCCACGGGCTGCTGGACTGGGTGGTTTCCGACCGCGGGTCGCAGTTCACGGCGCGCTTCTGGAAGAGCCTCATGGCCGCGCTGGAGGTGCAGGTGTGTCTGTCATCGGCGCACCATCTGGAGACAGACGGGGGGACTGAGAGGGTCATCGGGATACTGGAGCAGTACCTCCGCTGTGTGGTCAACGAGCAGCAGAACAACTGGGCCGAGTTCCTTCCCCTCGCGGAGTTCGCCTTTAACAACTCTCAGCACACGTCCACCCAGGACACCCCGTTCCACGCCAACCTGGGATTCCACCCGCAGCTCTTCCCCCTGACAATGTCGGACTCCCCTGTTCCCGACATCCAGGACTTCCTCTCCGAGCTGCATGCCGTGCAACAGCTGGTGCGATGGCAGTTGATCCGGGCCAAGGAGGAGTACAAACGGGTCGCCGACCGCTCTCGACGGGCCATGCCACCACTGGCCGTTGGAGACTGGGTGTGGCTGTCGACGAAGCACCTCCCGACGGACCGCCCGGTATGGAAACTGGACCACCAGTTCATTGGTCCCTTCCCCGTCGAGGCGGTCATCAACCCGGTGGCCTACCGTTTGACCTTGCCCTGCTCGATGAGGATCCATCCCGTGTTCCATCGTTCCCTTTTGGTTCCTGAGGCCCCGTCAAGCTCCCTCCGACGCCCAGCGGTTCCTGCTCCTCCTGCTGCCACCATGGAGGAAGGGGCCATGGAATACGAGGTGGACAGCATTCGGGACTCTCGTTGGCTGAAGGGCCGTTTCCAGTACTTGTTCGCATGGAAAGGCTATGGCCCCGAGGACTTCACCTGGGAGGATGCCTCCTCCATCCACGCTCCTGACCTGATTCGAGACTTCCATGACCGGTTCCCGTCCCGACCGCATCCTGACCGCCCGACCCGGGGGAAGGGCCCTGCGGTGGGGGATAGTGTTGTGTCTTCGGCTCCTGAGCCCGGACCTCTGGAGGAAGAATCCTCCGAAAGTGAAGAAGAGGAGGAGGCAAGGCCCCCCTCCCCTGGCCCGTCTGGTTTGGCACCACCCCAGGCCCCAGCTGAAAGCCCTGTGGAAGAAAGCTCCTCTGAGTCAGACGTTAATGAGGAGAGGGAGTGGATTAATCCCAGGTGGCGACGATCAGAGAGACGGGCTCAGCAAAGAAGTGGGTGGGGCCGAGCACGAGGTGATGAGTCACAAAGCCAACGCCCCACAAGGTATAAAAGGAGCTGACCTTACCTTGTTGGCTTTTGTGACGAACAAAGTTTTAACCTGACTGTTTGTTGTCAGACTTGCCGGAATGCCTTATCAGGGACTGGCCGTGGCAACTCAAAATAACAGCTGTCTTTATCTCTCCCGGGCTCGCTGCCAGCTTGTTGTTTATGGATGGCAAATAAACAACTTCTGAACACTTCTGTTCGTGTGTGTGCTTGTCTGGGCTTCTGAAGCAGGGAGGGGACAGAACACCACTAAATAGGTCTTAATATGAGACCTATCTAGTGTTTGGTCGGATTCGGAGTGACTAGCCCTCCAACCACTCTCTAGGTGTCTTTTCTGGCGCTTCATCACCCTCAGCTCCTCAGAGAACCAAGGAGCCGGGCAGGTTCAGCGCCGGGTCAGAGGCCGCAAAGGCACAACTCGGTCCAGAGCACCAGCGGCCATCCTATCCCAGATGGCTACCAGGTCTTCAGCCGAGTCATGTGCCAGAGTTTCAGGAACTGGCCCAAGCTCCCTCTGGAACCTATCAGGATCCATCAGTCCCCTGGGGCAGAACCACCTGGTCAGTTCCACCTCCCTCCAGTTCCACAGCAGTCAAAAAGTCCAGCCTCAGGAGAGAATGGTCCGACCATGACAGGGGTTCAATAACTATATCCCCTATATCCAGACCACTCAGCCACTGACCAGAGACAAAAGTCCAGAGTGTGTCCTCCCGCATGAGTAGGGCCAAGAATTAGTTGTGTCAGGTCCATGGCTGTCATGGAAGCCATAAACTCCTGAGCCATCCCAGATGCCTCTCCGGCAGACGCCAGGTTGAAATCCCCCATGACCAAAAGTCTGGGGGTATCAACCGCCACCCCGGCAATAATGTTGAGAAGCTCGGGCAGGGCCTCTGTCACATAGCAGGGAGCCAGGTACATGATCAGCAGGCCCACCTGCATCCCATGGCCCCACTTCACCAGGAGAGACTCACATCCAGCTATCTGAGGTACAGTGGCGTCCCTCGGATTAAGACCTTCCTTTATAACGACCCCCCCCCCCCACCCCTGTCCTGGGCCCTTGGCTGATGGAATGCATGGAAACCTGGTGGGCACATCTCTACGAGAGGAACCCCCCTCTTGGCTCAACCAGGTTTCTGTAATACCCGCCAGGTCCGCACCCCCCTCCTGAATTAGCTCGCAAATGAGGGGGGACTTATTAACCACGGACCTGGAGTTGCACAACATCAGCCTAAGGCCTGGGCTCTGCAACTCTGGATAGCCCAGTGTTCTGTCCCCTCCCTGCTTCAGGAGCCCAGACAAGCACACACACAAACAGAAGTGTACGAAAGTCGTTTATTCACCATTCATAAACAACAAGCTGGCAGCGAGCCCGGGAGAGATAAAGACAGCTGTTATTTTGAGTTGCCACGGCCAGTCCCTGATAAGGCTCTCCGGCATGTCCAAAAACAAACAGTCTTAAGGTTAGCAAACACTTATCTGATGCAGTACTTCAGGAAACAAGCAGCCAAGTTAATAATTTGTTCATCACAAAAGCCAACAAGGTAAGGTCAGCTCCTTTTATACCTTGTGGGGCATTGGCTTTGTGACTCATCACCTCGTGCTCGGCCCCACCCACTCCTTTGCTGAGCCCGTCTCTCTGATCGTCGCCACCTGGGATTAATCCACTCCCTCTCCTCATTAACATCTGACTCAGAGGAGCTTTCCTCCTCAGGGCTTTCAGCTGGGGCCTGGGGTGGTGCCAAACCAGACAGGCCAGGAGAGGGGGGCCTTGCCTCCTCCTCCTCTTCACTTTCAGAGGGTTCTTCCTCCAAAGGTCCGGGCTCGGGAGCCGAAGACACAACACCCGGGGAACGAGAAGAGTCATGGGGGCCGGGGCATGCCACCGCTTGGAGATAGCGGGTGCGTGCCCCCACCACATAATATCCCCCCTACTCCCACCATATCTGCCCCTCCCAACCATGGTCCTGATAGAATCGCCCTCCTCCCTATCAGCACTGAGCTCCTCCACACCCCACTCCCCGCCTTCCGTTCCATGCCCCTGTGTCGAGCCTGACCTATACCCCTCCCTCCCCACCTCCTGCCCCAAACCCCTTAAAAGATTACAAAAAGACAATTTTAAAAAAACCCGCAGCCCCCTCTTTGCGGCATGCCACCTCTTGGGATTCCAAAACCTGTCATCGAGGTAGGCCCTCGATAGAGTGGAGGGCCAAGCCTGCGAGAGGGGGGAGTCTCGCAGACCAAGAAGCTCCGCTGCTGAATACATCTTGACCACAGCGGATGGGAGAAACCATATCCTAGGGGTCCATATAAAAGGTCCAGGGGAAAAACATAATGGGAGTCTCAAAAACATCTTCACAAGACCAGGTCCTCTGTCTCCTCACAACAGAGGACAAAGTCAAGTTCCACTTGACCACAATCCAAGGGGGAGGGATGGATCCAACCCTCTCACGGTGGTCCAGTCAGGTGGTCAGCCCCCTTTTGTGGTGAGATGGCAGCAATGAACCAATGCAGACAGCACAGCACCCGGGGCTCAGGTCCAAAACCGCCCTCTCACAGCGGTTGGTCCGATGGTCAAGTCCCCTCTGCTGGCAAAGTGCAAGATATGATACCATCCCAGTTCAGCCCCCAGGAGCCCCGACACCAGAGTCACCCTCTCACGGTGATTTAACTGATGCCCAGCCCCCTCAGCTGACGAGATGGAGCCGTGTACCAGTCCCCATTCAGATTTAAATACTCCTCCCCGCAGTTAGGGAAGTTCAGATGGAAATAAATTTGGTGTCAAGTGAGTCGGTAGACTAGCAGGCAGTCCAAGGTGGGCATAGCCCCGGTAGACTAGCACTGGAAAGAAACAGGGGCAATTGTCTCTAGCCCCCCACTTAACCAAGATGGAGGCCTCCCAAGATCTAAGAAGAATCTCACGCCAGGTCCTTGCCCAACCCAAAAGGCAGATGGTTTCCCGGCCTCGTTGCCCCCCCATCCTCAACTCCATGGGGGGGGGGGGTGTCTCCTCCCCACCAGAGCCCTCTGGACCGCCATTGCAGCTGCCGCCATCACACCGCAGCCACTGCCGTCACACACAGGAGTCTGGCAGCATCCCAGAGTCTAACCCCCTGCTCAAGCAGGAAACCCTATATCAGTGATGGCTAACCTTTTTGTTCTTGTGTGCCAAAAGCACAAGTGTGTGCCCACACCCATAATACAATGCGTGTATGACACCCCCTGCGCATGTGCGCATCCCCCATATGCTCCCCCATCCCCTGTGCATGCGTGCACCACCACCCCATGCCCTGTTTTGGACCTAGCAGGCCTCCCTGAAGCCTCTTGGGACCAAAAATGTGGCATGGAGGGACGCACCCCTGCCCCCGCCCCCGTGCATGTCTACACTATTACAGGTTTTATTTATTTATTTATTTATTTACTTACTTATTTATTTATTTATTTATTTATTATGTAATTTATATGCCACCCTTCTCCCAAAGGACTCAGGGCAGCTTACAAAGAAAAACATTAAACAATTCAGAAATTACATAAATTAAAATCCAATTAAAATTAATTAAAATTATTTCAATGTAAAAATCCCCCAACGGATCAGCCCATTTGATGAAAGAGCCATGTCTTCAGTTCGCAGCGGAAGGAGAGGAGGTCAGGGGCTGTCCTAAGCCCGGTGGGCAACCCGTTCCAGAGGGTTGGCACTCCCACAGAGAACACTCTCCCCCTGGGGGTCGCCAGCCAACATTGTCTGGCTGACGGCATCCTGAGGAGGCCCGCTCTGTGGAAGTGCACAGGACGATAGGAGGATGGCAGGAGATGTTCCTGCAAGTACCCTGGGCCTAAGCCATGTAGGGCTTTATAGGTGAGCACCAGCACCTTGAAATGGACCCAAAGGACCACCGGCAGCCAGTGCAGCTCGTGCAGGAAAGGTGTCACACAGGAGTAACGAGAAGCCCCCGTAACAACCTGCGCAGCCGCATTCTGAACTAGCTGTAGCCTCCAGGTGCATCCCAAGGGCAGCCCTTTGTAGAGGGCATTACAGTAGTCCAACCAAGAAGTAACAAGGGCGTGAGTGACCATGGCAAGGGCATCCCAGTCTAGGAAAGGGCGCAACTGGCACACCAGGTGTACTTGTGTGAAGACCCCCATGGTCATGGCCGTCAAATGATCTTTTAAAGATAGCCATGAATCCAGGAGGACAGCCAGATTGCGAACCCTTTCTGAGGGAGTGAGTACCTCCCCTCCTATCACGAGTGACGGGACCACTAGATCACGAGATACCAGTATCCACAGCCACTCAGTCTTGGATGGGTTGAGTCTGAGTCTGTTTCTTCCCATCCAGGCCCGCATTGCTTCCAGGCAGTGGGACATCGCAGAAAGGCCATCCCCAGGGTGGTCCAGGGTGGAGATATAAAGCTGAGTATCATCAGCATATTGATAGTACTTCACCCCAAAACCACGAATGATCTCACCCAGTGGCTTCATATAGATGTTAAAGAGCAGTGGGGAGAGAACCAACCCCTGAGGCACCCCACATGTGAGGGGCCTTGGGGAGGATCTCTGTCCCCCCATCCATACAAACTGCAAGCGGCCCGAGAGGTAGGAGGAGAACCAGTGCAAAACGGTGCCTCCTACCCCCAGCCCCCTGAGTCGCTGCAGTAGGATACCATGGTCGATGGTATCGAAAGCCGCTGAGAGGTCAAGAAGGACCAGGATGGAGGAGCAACCCCCATCCTGGGCCCTCCAGAGATCATTCACTAGGGCGACCAATGCCATTTCCGTGCTGTAACTGCGCCTGAAACTTGATTGGTGCGGGTCCAGGTAGTCAGTTTCCTCCAGGAACTGAGGGAGCTGCTGTGCTACCACAGACTCAACAACCTTCGCTATAAAGCTAAGGTTGGAGACTGGATGATAGTTGTTAAGGGAATCTGGATCTAGGGTGGGCTTCTTAAGGAGGGGTCGAACCACCACCTCTTTAAGTGTGACGGGGAAGACCCCTTCCTTTAAGGAAGCATTGACAACTGCTTGAATCCAGCCTCCAGTCACCTCTCTGGCTGCAGAGACAAGCCAGGAGGGACAAGGGTCCAATAAATACGTGGAGGCACCCAGCCGACCCATAATCATCCACCAAAACAGGCTCAAACTCAACCCAGGTGTTACCTTCAAGACAAGCCCTTGTCTCCCCGATCTGAGTGATTTTATCTTGCAGAAACTGAACAAAATCCTCACCGCTGCTCTACAAGGGGTCCTCCCTTGCTCCATGATTGAGAAGAGAGTGGGTCACTCTAAACAGGGCTGCTGGGAGGTTTTCTGCAGATGCAATGAGAGCGGCAAAATGATGACATTTCACCGCTTCCATCGCTACAAAATAAGATGTAATATGGGTTCTTAACTGTGTTTGATCAGATTTGGTCTGAGAGGATCTCCAACCTCCCTCCGATGCTTCATTTCCCTGAGCTCCGCGGTAAACCATGGAGCCACCCGGGATCTGCGTCGGGTCAGAGGCCGCAAAGGCACAATTTGATCCAAGGCCCCCACCACCGCCTGTTCCCAGGCCGCTACCAGGGCCTCGGACGAATTGTGGGTTAAGGAGGTGGGAAATGGCCCAAGCTCCATCAGGTGAGATGGTTCCATCTCCCAGCAGCGGGGTATGACAGAGAGAAAGTCCAGCCTGAGAGGGAATGGTTGGTCCATTACAGGGGGTAGATAGATAAGTCCCCCCTACCCCGATCATTTATCCACTGCCCAGAGAGAAAAATCAGGTCGAGTGTGTGTCCTCCTTTATGAGTTGGGCCCTGTATAACCTGAGTTAGGTCCATGGCCGTCATGGAGGTCATGAACTCCCAGACTAGCTCAGATGTCTCCCTGACCGATGGCAGGTTGAAGTCTCCTACAACCAAAAGGTTGGGAAGTTCAACCGCCAACTCGGCCAAGACATCTAGTCAGGGCTGAGGCTACACAGCTGGGAGATAGGTATGTAACCAACAGACCCGACTGAACTCCAGGGTCCCACTTCAGAAGGAGCCCTTGTATGCAGCTTTATTCCTCTCTAGCATTCATCTCCATTGTTCAGTGATGCATCTCCTGCCTCTCTAGGATTTACCTTCATCTGCTCCTGTGAGGCACTTCCTGTTCCTGTTGGATGGATATAGTTATATTCTCAATGGCTTGTATAGTGTTTTAACTGCACTTTGATTAAACAACAGTGCTGCAAAGACCCAGAAATAAGGTGGCTGGTGGGAGGTGCGCGCATAGAGCTCAGGTGGGGTGAGGGCTCGCATGCCAGCAGAGAGGCCTACATGTGCCACCTGTGGCACACATGCCATAGGATCTCCCTATATCATTTCAAACAAATGATTGTCCAATCTCTTTTTAAAAATCTCCAGTATTGGAGCACCCACAACTTCTCGAGGCAAGTCATTCCACTGATTAATTGTTCTAACTTTCAGAAAATTTGTCCTTAGTTCTAGGTGGGTTCTCTCCTTCATTAGTAACAGCTCTGCCATCTTCACTACGCTTCGCTAGGCTTGCTGTCATCCTGCCATAAATGGAGGAAGGGGTAGATGAAATTGGGGAAGCTGTGCAGGTGGAGAAAAGACAGGTGTTAGGAGGGAGGGGGATACTAACAGGAACCATAGGTGCTAAGTGGCTAGATTCTACCACCTCAAGGACACCAGGCCTGTGACACCATGCCTACAATCAAATAAGTTCTCAAAATAGCAATCCAGGATGCTATTGGACACCGACAGTACAGTCAGGGGGGAGGACCATGAACAGGGGAAAAATCTGTAATTCTGCATGGGAATACCTTGCCTTGCTTTTACTACATCCTCTAATCCTTAGTAAAAGAACTTTAACCAAATAGAGTCAAGGATCTTTCTTTCCTAGGCTCCTAGCTGGGGCAGGCCTGACATTAGACAAGGTCTGAAAAAAGGGTCAACCCAGAGACGCATCTCTACTGTCTGGACCATGCAAATTATGTCAGCTCACGAGAGCGACCAAGAGGAGATTGAGGAAAAGAGGCAATTGGCAGCAAAACCCCATGGTGGAGGAGAACACCCAGAACGACTGGAAGAGCTAGAACCTTGCAAAGACCCATCAAGGCCCAAATAGTCATTGGGGGTCGGAAAGAAGGAGAACTGGGAGAAAAATCCCTATGGGGCCACCTTCATGTGAGAGAGCCAGGGAAGCCGAAGGAGAGACACATGTGGAAGTTGAAGATGTGACTCCAGGTGAGGTGGACCGCAATGGGCTGCTAATGGAGTAAGCCTTCAACCTTCTGAGGGATGCCACTGAAAACCTCAGGACATGAGAAGCATTGGCCTGAATTGCACTGCCCATGGCTAAACTGACACAAGACCAGGTTGTGATAAGACAAGGTGGCACAAGATGGGGTGGCCGCACCCACCGCTGCAGCTGCAGCTGTTCCCCTGACTCTGCCATTGGCTCCAGCCCCTCAACTGGCAGCTACCCCACCAGCTTAGCCACCTCCAGCCTGGGCTGCCCCACTGAGAAGGAGAGGCTGTTGACCACCAATCTTGGGGATAAAGTTTGGTGGAGACCCCAATATGTTGGGGTTCTTCCTCGCCGAGGTCTGAATCTACATGCAAGAGTGTGGGGCTGACTTGCCAACCGAAGTGGCCAAGATGAGGTGCATGACCATGGAACTAGAGGGGACTGAGGCAGAGTGGATGGTCACCCTCCACAATGATGATGCCCTGGAGCTGTGCAACTTCAACCGCTTCATGACAGCACTCTGAAAGAGATTTGAAGATCCCCTTGCTGATCGTAAAGCCAGAACATGAATAAAGACTATCAGCCAGGAGCAGAGATCTGTGGCTACCTACACCCAAGAATTCTGAAACTTGGCATTTCGACTGAACAACTGGCACAGGATATGCCTATCGAGTGTTTCCAGGATGAGTTAAACAACAATGTCTACAATACCTGCATCTCCCGGGGTGCCTTCCACACTATTCATAGGTGATATGTCCTGGCTGAAGAAGTTGAGATCGATCTAGTCCAATCCAGAAATTGCCCCAGCTCAGGTGGGTGAAGGTCCCTCCCGACCAAAAAGAAAGAAAAGCCCTAAAGCTTGCGAAGATGCTCCACCAGCTCCTTTTAGTGCAAAAAATGTGTACCAAGCCACTAACTGCTGAGCCCACAATCAACCCAAAACCCATCCCTAGAGCCCAGGAAGAAACCAGGAAGCCGGCCCCAAGAACCAGAGAAACAGCACTGGAAGGAGTCAAAATCATCAAGTTCACCACATCAATTAATGATGGTGCAAGAACTCTGACTATCCCAGTGGAGGGTCCAGTGGAGAGTGAAACCGACTTGGATCCCTTGGTAAATTGCCTCATAATCCCAGTGAGATTATAATCCCCATAATTCCCCATAGAGTTGGTGGAGCCATCCTCAAGGCTGTTGTGAGCTGTCAGCGGCCTGTGCAGATTGTAGCTGATTCTGACAGCAAAGAGGCTGGTATGGTGCTGCGCCAGCAGCCTGTGCAGCTGGCACTCAAGTCAGACAATGAGGAGGCTGGAGAAGATGTGGTGCCAGAGGCAGGGATTCAGCCAAGGCCTTCAGAGCCTCCAGAAGCTCCTTTAAGTGTAGAGGACGAAGAAGAGGAACCTCTTCTTGATGCACGGGCGCGCAGAGCTGCCAAAAGGCAGGAGTGGCTCCTCAGGAGGAAGTCTCCTTGAGAGTAAGGCTTGGGGCTAATTGGCCACTCTGTTAGCCTATTTAAGGAGGAACGCCAACTGAAGCAAGTTGTAGGGAACAACTTTAGTTCACTCTACTTCGTGTCTGGATTATCTGCAAAATTGCTTTTGGGCTTTCTGCTAACCTTAGTAAGATTGTGATTACTTTATCTTTGGTTTCTTGTAGGCTGTTAAGAAAGTTTATTAACAGCCTTTGTTTTGAAAAAGCCTGAGTTATTTTAGTAAATTAAGTTTTGTACAAACTTTGTGCGTGCTGTATTCTTTGGGGTCCGTAGCTGGGGCAAGGGAAGCTTGGTCACACTTCTGGATTCAGGCTGCATCAGATGCCTGGTCAACCCTGGCTTAGTCGAAAACTAGGTCTAAGACTAGACAGTTCAAGATAGCCATGGCTTTCTGACAACTAGATAGGTCAGAGGAAGGGGGGGCCCACAACATTCATCACCAAACCCATAGAAATTATGGGAGCCCACATAGAGATCCTGAGCTTCATTCATTGTGGCACCGGGCATGGAAAGACCCCTTGTATTGTGCTTCACATGGCTCCTGAAATGGAATCTGTATATGAATTGGAGGAGGAGAGTGTTAAAAATTCAGCAAAAGAGCCCTGAAAGAAGCTCTAGAAATAGACTTAATATACTCAACACCAAATTACTGGGCAATCTCCAGATATCTAAGGAATACTGGAACTTATGGGACATATTTAGTGGACTCAGATGCACTCCCTCCTTCTCATCCCACAGACTGCTCCATAGAGCTATTACCAGAGGCTAAGCTACCACCCTCAAGCTATATTCTATGACCCTGAGGGAGCTTGGAGAGCTCCAGATTGTTATATACAAGAATCTGAAGCAGGGGTTTATACAGCCAACTAGACCTCAGGTGGCGGGTCCCTTCGTCTATGTGTGGACTATTGCAGGCTAAATGCAATTTGCTTTGAAAATGTGTACCTACTGCCCCTGATGAAGGACATGACCACCTCGCCAAAGGGAGGATTTTCACTAAGCTGGATCGTGAGAGACGTATTACCGAGTTAGAATTAATGAAGGGGAAGAATGGAAGACTGCTTTTAACTGCCCTCTGGGATGTTTCGAATTCTGGGTGCTTCCCTTTGGACTGTAGGGCGCCCCTGCTGTTTTCATGCAACTGATAAATTAAGTGCTGCATTAACACCTGTATAAAGGTGTCCTTGGACAATATTTTTGATTTTATTTTTTTATTAATAATAATATAAGATGCAAAGATGCAAAAGAAATAATAGGAAAGATAGGGGGAAAATAGGGAAAAATAGGGAAAGGGGAAAATGTAGGAAAAGGGGGGAAAGAAAAGGCATTGACTTCTGACTGCCTTTGGTGCAGTAGAATAAGATAATAACATCAAACCTCAACTTTTTACTTTTACATAATAATATAAACTAGCCAGTTCTATAACAGTAAACCTATGTAATCGGTAAAACCCAAATCAACCTTTCATTTTTTCCATCTTGAGCACAAAGTCCAGACACAGTTTCCAAGTGTTTTTTTCTTTAATCAAAGCAGTAAGTTTAGCCATCTCTGCTAACTCTATCAACTTTTGCAGCTATTCATCCATTGTGGGACTCAAAATGTCTTTGTGCATAAAGTAATCTTGGTGCCGTCAACATATATAGCATCAAAGTTCCATTCTTTCCCCAAGTCTTTTTCCATTAAACCCAAAAGAAAAATTTCTAGTTTTATCTTTTTTGAGAATATTCTGTATTAGGATGTGAATCCTACTCCAATATTTCTTTGCTTTGTCACATGTCCACCAAAAGTGATAAAAGATCCCTTCTTCACTTTTGCATTTCCAACATTCATTTGAAATATCTTTATACATTCTTGACAACTTATCTGGTGTTAAATACGAATGATACATCATCTTTTAGAAGTTTTCTTTTAAATGATAATTGCCCACTGAATCATGCAATGCTTTACATATTCATTTTCCAAATTCAAATTCAATAACAATTTATAAACCTTAACAATAATATGTTCATCACTACCACACAGTAGGATTTCCAATTCATTTTTCACAAAATCAAATCCATAATTCTTTTTATTTGATTTAAATCTTTCTTTCAATTGTAAATATATAAACCAATGGCAGACACGTCCCTCTGATTCTAACTCTTCCTTAAATTTAAAGATAGGATCACTAAAGTTAAAAGATATTATTTGACCATAAGTCCACCAGTCTGGCTTCACCACCATTTCTTTTCTTAAAAAAGCTTCCAGGAGCAACACCCAGAGAGGCATCTTTACAGAAAACGTTGTATTTATTCCAAACTCTTAGGATAGTGCACCTAACAAAATGGTTATTAAAATCAATATTTGACAATTAACCTTGCCATACTATGCCATCCAATAACTGTGCCATCCAAATCTTAATTCATGACCCTCTAAATGAAGTAGCCTCTTATTCTGAAGGTTCACCCACTCTTTTAGCCAGACCAAACAGCAAGCATCAAAATACAATTTGAAATCTGGTAAACCCAAACCTCCTCTTTCCTTATCATCTTGCAAAAGCTCCTATCTAATTCTTGTTTTTTCCCTTGCCATATAAACTTAGAAATATCCTTCTGACATTGTTTAAATGGAGTATCTGTTGCAAATATTGGTAACGTCTGAAATAAAAAAGCACTTAAAAAAAATATTGATCAACATCAATACATGAACAGTGTGGCATCTGGGTATCATTCATTTTGATTCAAATAACAATAATAACATTAATATTTATTACATTAGTCAAACTTTTGTAATCTTAGTGTTAATACACGTTTGTATTAAAATATAATCCTTCATTATTTAGTTGTTCAGAATTTCAATGTGCCATTCTAATGCCAATCACAATATTATTTGAGCATTCATAGTAATACCATCTTTCAACTTCTAGTCTTTCCATCCAGTGGCGGATTAAGGCCCACTGGTGCCCTAAGCACCAGATGTTTTAGTTTAGTTTTATCAAAAAAAAATAATTCAAATCTTCATTGGGTTTTTTTTCTTTCTCAACTTTGTGGTGCTCCTGGTGCCCTAAGCACATGCTTAGTCTGCTTAATGGTTAATACACATTGTTTCCATCTGGTTATTGCTTTTATTCTATTATATAAAAATGTGTATACTAATATTTTCTCTATTTCTTATTTTTACCTGTATTCAAGCTTCTAGTCAGGCCATCGTTACTAGTCCTAGTGTTGATATACATGTTCGTATTGAAATATAGTCCTCCATTGTTTAGTTGTTCAATGTTTCTATTTGCTATTCTAATGCCAGTTACCATATTATTTAAACATACATAATAATACCATCTTTCAACCTCTAATCTTTCCGTCTAGCTATTGCTTTTATTCTATTATATAAAAATGTGTATTCTTATTTCTACCTCAATTCTAGCTTTTAGTCAAGCCACCATTATATTAAAAGGTATTTCCTTTCTATCCATCATCTCTTGCCCGTTTTAATACTTCAATTCTTATTCGTTTTTTGGCTTGCCACCCATATTCCTCTCTTGGATCTTTGTCTCTATCTGCATCTACCTCTTTAGTATTTACTCTGAATATTTCTCCCATCTCTACTATCTTATACAGGACTCCAGAGTGTCTCCCTTTCAAATGTATCTTCCTGCTTTTCCAATTCCATTTTTAAATCTCTTAAAATGCTTTTTCCTTGATTTGTTTCATCAGTCATTATTGTCTTTATTGTCTTCTCCTTCTTGTCTTGTTGCTTTATTTGCCGATTTGTCTGTTCTGTCTTTTCCTCCATTATTTCTGTTGTCTCCTCCCTTTCCTGGATATTTTGATCTTTATTCATTGTCCCTTGTAGAATATTTTCCATTTTCCCATATATGCTATGCAATAGATTCTTTATCTCCCTGCAGTTTCTTTTCACAGTGTCATCGATACTTTGGAAAATCAATGCCATTTCTTTTAAGATTCCACTCATTTCCCCCTGATGGAGCATCTCGTCTTATTTTAGTAAGTCTCACTCTTGCTCAATAGTCCAAAAACCATATATTCATGCCTAAGGTTGCTCCTCAGAGTACAATAATCATAGTTCTTTATATCCCAGGATTATTCTTTTTTTTAAAAAAAATTAAAATTAAATTTTATTATAACACAATATGACAAACACATAACATACAACATATAAATATATCCTTTTAAAAAAATAATATTTCTTGCTGGTCTTCTTTCTGTTTTGTATCCCCCCCCCCATCTCTCTTATTATTTCTTTTTCTTCATTGTCTCTTTTTCTTTGGTTACATTGTATTTTCTAACACAAACAGCCTTATTTTTATACATTTCTATATATTTATTATATACATGTTTTACATCTCTAGATGTTCCCCTGTATTTATTATTCTCTATTTCTAGTCCCAAGCCACTCATACCATTTATTCCAAATTATATAATAGTCTGTCTCTTGCTTTTCTTTAATTTCTTTTGTTAATTTGTCCATCTTGGCACATTCTAAAAAATTTTCCATCACTTCTTCATCTGTTGGAGTGTTTTCCTGTTTCCATTTTTGTGCATATGTTATTCAAGCAGCTGTTATGAAGTGTAGAATCAGATATTTTACTTCTTTGGTGTACGTTCTTGTGAATATTCCTAAAAAAAATGTTTCCGGCTTTCTTATGATTGGTTGGTCTACTACTCTAGCCATTTCTTTATATTTGTCCAAAACTTTTTAGCTGCTGGGCACATCCACCATAGATGGTAGTATGTTCCATGAGTTTCCTTGCACTTCCAACAAGTTGGAGTATTATTTGGGAACATCTTTGCAAGTCTTGTCAGTGGAAGATGCCATCTATAAAACATCTTCAGCTGGTTTTCCTGGTATGCCGCGGATAACGTTAATTTTGAATTTACTTGCCACATTGTTTTCCATTTCTCCAAATCTATTGTATACTTAAAGTTCTGTGCTCATTTAATCATTGTGTATTTCCCCATCTCCTCTTCCATTTTATATTCCAATAAGAATTTATAAACCTTCACTTCCGGCGGCTCCGCGAGCTTGGACAGCACCCGAATGAGAGCGCCCGCTTCACGGTACCGTAAAAACCCCCGAACGGCAGTCCAACGCCATCAGGAGGTTTGAAAAACCTTTCCCCGGGCAAAGGGGAAAGGCAAGAGCCGGCTGGTGGGGGTAGAACTCACCAAAGCCCCCCAGAAGGATTTCTGTGGAGGCGGAAGGTTTGAGTTCCCCAGAAACCAGCCAACCGCTCTGGACCGGAAACGTCTCTGCCTTTGCAGAGCCACAAGCCACGACCGCATCTGATTTTTTTTCTTTATTTTTAAATATATATTTTTTACAACAGAAACAGACGGGATCAGCCAGGAGGACTTTAATAGCAAGTATTTAACTTAACTTCTTTTAACTTGTGGATTGCCTCCTTCAGAAGTTACAAACTGCAACTAAAATGGCGATTGAGGCTTGAGTGGCTGGGAAAGTGAAAGTGATCTGAGCTTTGGCACAGCCTCAAGTGATTTTTTAAAAATTTTCTTTGTTAAAGACTTATTAGAAGGAGGACCTTACTAAGATTTGTTTGTTGGAACTTAATTAAAGATTTGGACTATTTGGCTGCTTAACAATTAAAAGGAGAATTCAAGAATATAGGAAGAAGGAAAGAAAGTAAATAAAAGAAGGAGGGGGGAAATAAACTCTCCCTAAGATGGCCACAAAAATCCCCTCAGTAAAAGCAGTCCCGGCTAAAGGCACACCCAGTGCTGGAAGTTCACCTGCTCATGCTCCTAAAGTACAGGAAACACAGACTTTAACAATTGAAATGATACAGCAGGTTGTCCAAGGGGCTTTGAGTACAACAGAAGACAAATTTACAGCTGTATTAACAGAATTCAAACTGTAGCAGATGATCTCACTGCAGTGATAGACTCTAAAATTCAAATAGTAACAGAAGAACTGGCAGCACGCAATGTGGATATTAGAGAAGATATGCTTTTTGCATTCCACGGGCTAGCTGCTCAAGCTGAAAGTCTTGATTGCAACATAGATGAGGTTAAAGAAACTACCGAAATTATGAGCAGCAAGCTGGAGATGGCACAGCAAAAAATAGAGAGATCTGAGATGGATTTAATTTTGGTACAATACAGAGAAATGGAGTTTGCAGTGAGAATCAGAGGAGTGAAAGAAGATAAAAAAGAAAATTTAAAGGAGAAGATGGGAGAAGCATTGGCATAGGCGCTGGGGATGCCAAAATGCGAGGTGTTGTGGCAAATAGACAAAATTTTCAGAGTTAACTCCTGGGTGGCCAGGCAAAGAAAATTACCTAGAGATATAGTAATATATTTTACTACAAGACATGTATGTAATGAAGTGTTGCAAGCAACCTACAAAAAAAAGTTAGAAGTGGAAGGACAAGAAGTGATGACAATGAAGGAGATTCCTCCAAAGATGTTAAGAGCAAGAAGGGATTATGCTTTTTTGGTGGAGGAGTTGAAGAATCGTCAGCTACAATACAGATGGGATGTTCCAGCCGGCCTAGTGGTGAATTTTTCTGGTGAAAGATACAGGCTCAATACAATGGACAAAGCAAGGGATTTCTATATAAATGTTTTAAAGGCAGGAAGGCCCAAATCTCCTGAAATTAAAGCAAAACAAATAGCTGAAAAGAAACCACAGGAAGAATTGCTATCTATTGCCCAGGGGGGAACTTCAACAAGTCAAGAAGATCTCCTCCAAGTCCTGGTGGATGTGACTGAAGAATTACCTAAAGAGCAAAGAATGACTAGAGCGGCTACAGCAAAATGTAAGGAGGAGTTAAAAATTCAACAATTGCAACTACCAAGTCGAGAACTCGCTAAAACGGAAGCAGTGGGAGGAGCCAGACCGAAAAGATGGTTAGAGTTGGAAAACCAGCAAATGCTCCTGAGGCTTCAGAAATTTAAGCATGGGAACTAAATTCCTATCTTGGAATGTTAATGGTTTAAATTCTCCGCAAAAAAGAAGAAAAATATATACGTATCTCAAGCAATTTAAGAATGATATAATATGTTTGCAAGAGACTCATATTAGAATACAAGATCAAAAATATTTAATAAATTCAAGATTGGGTGTGCATTATGTTGCAGCAGACAAAAAAAAATGAAATAGTTATCTACCTGAAGAAGGATTTAATTGCAAAACTAATTGAAGCAGATGTACAAGGTAGATATTTGGCAATTGAAGTTTTAATCCAAGGTGAAAAAACTTTAATCGTGGGAGTTTATGCACCCAATCAACAACAGGAGATTTTTTACAGTTTTTTACATTCAAAAATGACCAATTGGAATTATAAATCATGTATTTTGCTTGGAGATTGGAATGATGTACTTGATGTTAAAAAAGACAAGTTAGGATTGAAACAAAGTTTGGTGTCAAGAGCTTAATTGCCAAGATCTTTTTTTGATATGTTGGAGGAGCGGGAGTTGAAAGATATTTGGAGAGATAGAAACCCAACAGATAAAGATTTTACCTTCTTCTCGGATAGACATCAATCTTTTTCAAGGATAGATTTCATTTTGGGACTTCCGGTTCCGGTCCCGGAGGCGACGGACACTGATCGGGCTATCTCTGGCCCCAGTGTCCGATCCCCCCCATCTGGAGGCCCTATGGGCCAAACGCCCTAATATTGGGGCATTTGCCATTTGAAGGCGGCTCGCCAGGGGTCCCCTGCCTCACATCCAGGGGCCGGGAGGCCGATGCTGGCATGCCCGAGGCTCCAGCAGGGGAGGGAGGCGATCGGTGGCCTTTTCTGGGGCCGCTGAGGCGCCACAGCGCCTAAGGGGACCAGCACTTACCTGCAAGACACAGCGGACTGGGAGCTGGTCGACCGGAGAGTTGAGGAGGCATGACGGAGTTTTAACTGAAAGGAGCAGAGAGCTGACAAGGCATCCTGGAGGTGAGAGGGGGGGTTGGAGTTCCCCCCACCCTTGTAGCTGGAAAGGTGCCCTGGCTGAGAAGTACGGGGAAAGAAATGGAATAAAAACCCTTCCTTTGCTGACTTTTTCTTGAGGATGGCTGAATCAGAATTTGTTAAAGAGGTCTGGTGGCCTCTCTTCCCGGTGGAGAGCTATGGCGGCGGTCCGACTTCCTGCTTCTTTATTTACAACTGAAGACATTACCCACCTCTAGCTTCCTGTTTGACTTACTCTGTACTCCGGACTCGTTGCTCCTGTGAGCGCCCACTGGTGGATATTGGAAAAATTATATCGACTGTCAATCCCTCTTTCTTTCCTGGAGGCTTGTTTTTTGGGATTTCTCATCTTCTATCATTGCAAGATGGCCAAGGGCCACAAAACAACAGCAGCTGACATGGAAAATTTTTTGGAAAGACTGGCAAAATTGGATCAGAAATTGGATAAATTGGATAATTTACAAAAAGGATTATCTGAAATTAAATCTGAAATGACACTTATGAAAAAAAGATTTAAATGATGTTCAACAGCTGGCAGAGCAAAACAAGAAGAAGATGGGGGGTCTGGAGGGGGAGGTACGGGCACTCCAGCGGGTGGAAGAAGGGAGAGGAAATGCAATGCTAACTTTACAATTGGATAAGATGTCTTATTTTCTCAGGTTTCAAAACGTGGAACAACTCGACCAGGAAAACTTGAGAGAAGTGATGGTCAAAATGTTGGGTGAATTTCTTGAAAGAGATTTGGAGTCTACTGGAAGGGATGTGGATCTGGTGTATAGAGTAAACTCACAATTTGCAATTTTACATAGTGTCCCAAGAGAGGTCCATATTAAATTTGTAAGAAGGGAACTGAGAGATGAGATATTGAGAAAACAAAGACTGGGGGCGCTGGTGTACAGGGGCAAGGAAGTCACCATCCTAAAGCAGATTCCCAGACAGGTACGAGAATTAAGGAGAAAATATTATTTTTTATCAAACAAGTTGTACCTTAAGGGAGTAGGCTTTAGGTGGTTGATTCTGGAGGGTTTGATGATTTTCTGGAAGGACAGTAGGAAGAAAATTAATAACGTAGCGGAGGCTAAGGCCTTTCTTGAGCAGCATAAGTCCTTCCTAGAGGGAGAAGATACAGGAGCTGAAGAGGGGGAAGTATTAGATGAACAAGGAGCGGGGGCGGGCGGGGCTGTGACGACTCAGGAGGAGGGAGGAGGCCAGGCCATGGTTCTAAGAGCTAGAGCTAGGAAATGAAGAAAGGAGGGGAATCTATTATCTAATGGTTTTTTTTTATATCTCTTTTTACTCTTCCTTTTCATTGTACTTTGTATAATATTTTGGCTATTGGCTTTCTTTGTTTATATAACTTTTATATAATCCGGTTGTTTGTTTTGACTTAAGATAATAACGTCTGTTGTGTGAGAATTTAAAAAAGAGAAAATAATAATTTAAATATCTTTTTTATAAAGATATTGAAAATTCAACATATTGTAAACTATAATATTGTATATTTTTAACCAATAAAAACTTTTCTTATAAAAAAAAGGATAGATTTCATTTTAATATCTAATGATCTTTTCCCTAGGGTGAAGAAGACTAAGATTTTTCCAAGAACCCTGACAGACCACAGCCCTGTATGGGTAGAAATAGACTATTCTAAGGGACCAAAGAGGTCTTGGAGATTAAATGAAAATGTATTTAGATATGGAGAAAATATTAAGGAATGTAAGAAATTTTTGAAAGAATATTTTATTATGAATATGCAAAAGGGTACCCCAATGGAAATGGTTTGGGATGCATCTAAGGCTTATATGAGGGGTGTTCTGATTTACATGAATAATAAATTTAGAAAAAAGCAAGGGGAAAAAAGAAGGGTGCTGGAAGAGCAAATTAAGGAAAATGAGTTACTTTTGATAAAACACCCAAGGGATAATAAAGTTAAGGAGGTCATTAAATTGCTGAAAGAACAATTTAAAATGTTTTTTATTGAAAAAGTTTTACCAATACAAATTTTCCCCCTTCCCCCCCCAACCCCACATTATAAGATACATATAAAAACAATATATAATTCCATCCCATCCCCACCCTAACCCTCCCCCTCCTCCCTCTTCCCTCCCCCCCTTGACTTCCATTATATGCAATGTTAATATTCCCAAACAATATATATGTTATTCAATCTTCCGTATCTTTTTTCTATATTTACTAACAGACTAACATAATCATCTCAGCTAAAAGCGATATAATATTTTCTAGTCTGATACTTATTCTGTACATACTCAATCCATAATTTCCATTCCTGTATATACTTCTCATGCGTCTGGTCTTTTAAAAAAGCTGAAACCTTTGCCATTTCTGCAAATCCAGCCATCTTCTGGGTCCATTGGTCAACAGTCGGTAAAACATCACTCTTCCAATGTTGGGCAATCAACAACCTAGCTGCCGTCACCATATACAAAATCAATTTAGTTTCACCCAGTGTAAAGTCTTTAGCTATACCCAATAGAAAAAATTGCGGAGAAAATTGTATTTTTTTCTTTAAAACATTTTGCATAACCCACCAGATTTTTATCCAAAAAGCCCTCACTTTCCTGCAAGTCCACCAGATATGATAATATGTAGCATCTAAACAATCACATCTCCAACATTTTGGCTGCACATTAGGGTACATGCACGACAATTTCTTGGGGTCTAAATGTCATCTATAAAACATTTTATAAAAATTTTCTCGTAAATTTTGTGACTGTGTAAATTTAACATTCTGAACCCATATTTTTTCCCATGTTTCCATCATAAGTGGTTGAGAGAAATTTTGTGCCCATTTAATCATACAATCTTTAACTAGCTCATTTTCTGAATCCCTTTCTAACAAAACATTATAAACTCTCTTAATATGCATTGGACCTGTCCGCTTTATCTGTTCAACCAATTCTACTTCATATTCCATTAAACCAGTTTGTTGATCTTCTTTCCATCTCATCTGTAATTGATTGTACTGCAACCAAGTCAACGATTTCCCTTCTTCCAACAGCATATCCAAAGTCTTCAATCGCCACCTGCCCTCTTCAAAGTAAAGTAACTCTTTATATAAAAAACCCCCGAGTGACTTAATATTTGTATTCCACATGGTATCAGCAAGATCCAGCCAAAACGGAATCTTATAATCCCAATTAATTCGGTGCCTTCTCCAGACTCTCAACAAGGCATTTCTGAGTAGATGACTATTGAACACTTTGTCCACTTTGTTATCATAAAATAGGTATGCATGCCAACCCCAAACCAGGTCATGACTTTCTATATTCAACAAATCAGTCTTAGTTTTCCCAAACCAATCACTTAATTGTATCAATGCAGTTGCTTCATAATATAGTCGAAGGTTTGGGAGTTTAAGACCACCTCTCTCACGAGTATCTTGCATTATTTTCAGTTTAACTCTTGGTTTTTTATCATTCCAAATAAATTTATTCAGTCCTTTTTGCCATTCTAGCAATGGTTTATCTGATTTAAGCACCGGTATCATTTGAAATAAAAAAATAAGTCTAGGTAAAACATTCATCTTTACTGCTGATATTCTTCCAAGCAATGATAACTGCAGTTTCTTCCAGTTTTACATATCTTTTTGTATCTTTTGCCACAGAACCTCATAATTATTTTGAAACAGTTTAGCATTGGAGTCTGTGATTTGTACTCCTAAATATTTGACCTTTGAAACAATCTCAAAGCCTGCCATTCTTTCCAGTTCCTTTTTTTTTGCTCTCCGTCAAATTTTTGACAATCATTTTAGTTTTCTTCTGATTCAGCCTAAAACCAGATACCATGCCATAATCTTCTATGATATTTTTCATCTGGATTATTGAATTCATAGGTTGTGATAGGGTAACAATCAGATCATCTGCAAATGCCTTAGTTCTGTAGTCCTCTTGCCTTATAGCTATTCCAGTCAAAGAGTTCGAATCCCGTATTGCGTTAAGTAAGACTTCTAAAGTTAGAATAAATAATAGCGGGGATAATGGACAACCTTGTCTGGTGCCTTTTTGTATGTTGAAATTCGATGTTAAACATCCATTAATAATAAGTTGTGCATATTGTTCTTGATAAATTGCACCAATCGCTTGTATAAACCGCTCCCCCAAATCCATTTTTTCCAAAGTCTTAATTATAAAGTTCCAATTCACTCGATCAAAGGCTTTTTCCGCATCCAAGAAGACCAGCACTGCAGAGATCTGTTTATTCTTATCTAGATAGTCCATTAAGTCTATAACTTGCCTAACATTCTCCTTCATATATCTGCCTTCAATAAATCCTGCTTGGTCATGATGAATTATCTTTTGAATAACTGGCATCAATCTGTTGGCTAGTACTTTTGCAAAGATTTTATAGTCTGTGTTTAATAAAGATATTGGTCTGTAATTTTCTGGTTTCTTAGGACCTGATTCTTCTTTCGGAATCAATGAAACAAAAGCTGTTTTCCATGAGGAAGGTATCTTACCTCCTAGTTGTATATTACGAAATAAATCTTTAAGATGCTCAATCATTTCTTCTTGTAAAGTTTTATAATAAATTGCAGTCAAACCGTCCGTCCCTGGAGCTTTAGCTGATTTTAATTGTTTTATAGCAAAACTGATCTCCTCCACTGTTATCAATTGTTCCAAACTTTTCTTTTGAATCGTTGAAATTTTTGAAACTCTCTTGTTTTCTAAATATTCATCTATAGTAATATTCTGTATATCATCTTTAGCATATAACTTAGTATAATATTCCAAAAAGGCTTTTTTAATTAGATCTTGTTGATAAACTTGTTTATCAGCATATTCAGTACTATCAATAATTCGTGTCGATGCTTGTTTCCTCAAAGTATACGCCAACCACCTGCCCGGTTTGTTAGCATTGGAAAAGGTATTATGCTTTGCAAATTGTAAGTTAGTTGCCGTTTGGTCTGCTATAAGCATTTGAAATTGATCCTTCAAAAGTTTTATAGCCATTTGCAATTTTCCATCTGTTGGTTTTTGTATCAATTGTTGTTCTTTCTTTTTTATCTCAGATTCCAGTTGTAGTCTTTTCTTCTGCTGATTCTGTCTATGTTTAGAGTTCATTTGAATTAGTACTCCCCGCATATATGCTTTACCTGCGTCCCAAACTGTTTCAATAGGGGTACCTTTATTCAGGTTAAATTTAAAAAACTCCTTTAAATGCTTTTTAAGTTCAATTATATTTTTTTCATATCTAAATAGATTCTCATTTACTCTCCAGGATCTTCTTTCTCTTTTGCCCATCTCGACTTCCATCCAGACCGGACTGTGGTCAGTCAAAGTCCTAGGAAATATCTTTATTTTCTTTACTTTAGAAAGTAAGTTAGAAGTTAAGAGGAAAAAGTCTATCCTGGAAAAGGATTTGTGCCTATCTGAGTAAAAAGTAGAGTCCAATTCATTTGGATTTCGAATTCTCCAAATATCTTTCAATTCCAAATCCTCTTTCAGTTCAAAAAAAGCTTGTGGTAGTTTATTCCCTATTTTGGCCGTAGTTTTTTTATCCAGTCTAGGTTGAATTACTCCATTCCAGTCGCCCATTATTATAATATTTGAATAATCCCAATCCAGAATTTTTAAATGAAGCAACTTGTAAAAATTTTCCTGCTGTTGATTTGGAGCATATATTCCGACCAACAAGATTGGTCCACCATCTGTAATAACTTCAATTGCGATATATCTTCCATCTTTATCTACTTCTATAGTTTTAGCTACAAATCTCTTGTTTATATATATCACCACTCCATTCTTCTTTTCCAAATTTGAAGCAACAAATTGCATTCCCAATTTTGAATTTATCAAGTATTTCTGATCTTGCAATTTTACATGAGTCTCCTGTAAGCAAATAACATCATTATGAAATTGTCTCAAATAGTGAAATATCTTCCTTCTTTTTTGCGGAGAATTCAGTCCATTAACATTCCAGGACAAAAATTTAAGTGCCATTTGACCCTGTCTGAAGTTTTGAGAGCAATTGTTGAAGATTTTCTCCTACGGTAGCAATCTTCGGTTTAGCTCCTCCCATGACTTCAGCTTGCTGCTTATCTTTGGGTTTTTTTTCACGCTGTGGCTTAATATATTCTTGCTGCTGTTGCTTCATTTGTTTAGACATTGCTCTGGTTATACGTTGCTCTTCCATTTTGGATGTTGTTACTTCCAAAGCCATCGCCTCCTCTGTGATGGTTTTAGACATTTCTTCCAAAGGAGAAGCTTCAAATGGTGCAAAAGGGTCAACCACAACACCACCTACTGCTCCCATTGACTCTCTTGCCTCCCTTTGCGACTGCCTTATTTGTGCTTCTGTTTCTTGATCAATCTCAGCTTGTAGTTGAACTTCCTTATCTATTGGTGAAGATGTGCGTGGAGGAGGAGAGCCCGCTTTCAAAACGGTATAATAAAATTCTTCTGCTTTTTCAATAGTGTTAAGGCGGTATCTCACTCCTCACAGCCTCAATATTACACCTATTGGCGCATCCCACCTGAATTGTATGTTCTGTCTTTTCAATTCTGCCACCAAAAATCCAAAATCCTTTCTATCTCTTAACATTTTGGGTGGTAATTCTTTAAAAACTCCGATCTCACTTCCATCAACTTGAACTGTTGTAACAAAGGAATTTTGCAAGATTTCATTTCTCATTCTTCTGTCTGTAAAGTATATAACCACATCTCTAGGCAGTTGTCTTTGTACCGCCACACGAGAATTAACTCTGTAGGCCTTGTCCATCTTGCACAAAACCACGTCTGGTTCCACTTTCAACATAACTACCAAAGCCTCTGCGCAAATTTTCCTGAGATCTTCCCTGGTGTTCTCTTTTACACCTCTCAGTCTAATAGCATATTCCATTGATCGAAATTGCATCATAGTAATCTCATTTTGCATTTTTTGTGTAACTTCTTCCATTTCTATCATTCTTGAATCAGAAGCTCTAAATTTGGTCTCCATCTCTGAGGCAAGATTCTCCACTTTTTTTATCAATCTGCAACACTACCTCAGACAGGCCTTTAACCACTGTTTGAATATCTTGTTTAACTGCATCATATTTCTCTTGAACCATTCCTTTAACCTCCTTCTCTGATCTTTGAATTTCTTTAATAATAAGGTCATATTGACTTTCTTCCTTTGTCTGAGATTGCAACTGCGCTGTTTGAGGCTGTTTCTGTTTATGTGTGGGGGAAACCCCCCCCCCCGGTTGCTTTGTTGCCATTTTGCCTCTTAAAGATCTTCCTTTTCCACAAACTCTAGCAACTTTTCCCAAAAAGTTCTCCAGATTCAATCAGGTCTATAAAAGTCAATTAGTATTTTTATTTTATTTTATTTTATTTTTGGTTACTTTTCTGCCTCTTCCAGCCGGATTTGTTACTTTAAAATGTAGCCGGATACACTGATCAGATTACTTTCGCTTTCAGCTGTTCTCCACTGAAAGCAAGCGCCATTTTTTTCCCGTTCTCAGACCCAGATTACTTTCACTTTGAGAACTCTTTAAGATAGTTCAGAAAACTTCCAATACTTGCTGTTTAATAAGAAGTTTCAGATCTTCCTTATTTTTCGTTGTTGTTGGTAATGCTGCCGCGCTGTCTTGCTCTGCTTTAAAGCAGAGTTTCCCAGTCGTCCGGAGCTTCAGCGGGTTGGATAGGGAGTCCCACCCTGTTAACTCCCCAGAAGCAAAAAAAACTTTCTGGGGGTCTCACAGGGGACTCTACCTGCAGCCGCCGGCTCTCCTCACAAGCCATTCATGTCTCGGAGTTTTTCGAGCCGTTTCAGTTGCCGAAATGGCTCTTTTACGGGTGATCAGGCTGGCGGTCTTCAAAAGACTGTCAGCGACGGGTCACGGCAACAGCGGAAGTCCTAGACATAAGCAATTCTTCAACCTCTTACAACCAATTTGTCCTTTGTTTACATGCAGCAAGGAGTTATGGACGAAGACGAGGTAATTTTCTTCTGTTTGCTATAATACAAGTAATGCCATTTGGAGTTGAAGCAGATAAAATTGACTTTTCAATATTCATTAAAGGGAATCACTTATTATTCACTTGCTCCACTTATTTCACCTTACTTCATGAAAAAAAATTTTTTACATTTTTTTATTCTTGATTTTTGTGCTTTATTAAAAGTATTACAAGGAATGGTTTCCAAGAAGGATTCTAAAAGAGATTTTCACTATCTTCTAAACCAGGGGTCCTCAAACTTTTTGAACAGGGGGCCAATTCACGGTCCCTCAGACTGTTGGGGGCCCAGACTGGCTAGGGGGAGGCATGGCTAGGTGGTCATGTGACTTGGTGGGCATGGCTAGGTCATGTGACTAGGTGGGTGTGGCCAATTTAGCAGTCCATTAAACAATGCACACAATTTAAACTTTAATTTGCTTTGCTCCTGGAGGTGCTTTATTTGCTTTTGTTTGCATGTTGCCCTTTTGGTTGACTTTTCTTTTTACTAGATCATTTTTTAAGTTGTTTAGGAGTCTAGTGGTCCACTTCAGGAAACTCAGTTTTGCAGCAATTCTCAGCCCCAAGGAGCTTACAATCAACAAGTCTCTCTGTGTGTGTGTCTGTGTGTGTGTCTCTCTCTCTTTCCCTCCCTGTCTCTCTCTGTGTCCTTCGGGGGGGGGGGGACCCTGAACTGGTGCTGAATGGTAAACTGACATCCAGAGCGAAGGCCAGCAGGGAGGTGGGGCAATCCTGCAGTCTCCCTCAAAGTAACACATTTCTTGTCACTTGAAACCTGAAGCCTCAAGGCAGCCCTTCCCTCCCGCCGCTCAGGCTCAGAGCTGTAAGCTACATCCAGAAAGCACTGTGATGCAGAGAAGCGGCTGGGGTTAACCCTAGCTTTGCTGTCAATTGCAGCTAGGAATCGGCCAGCTGGACCTCCATGCCATGCCAGATTGGTGAAGATGTCTCTCCATTAAAGCAGGCCCAGTCAGTCGCTGGCCTCCCATTTCCCGCTGGGCATGTGAGTGCTTCTGGTGAAGAGGAGGAAGAGAGGCGCTTGCAGTGGGAGGAGGCTCAGTGGGTGTCAGAGGGGCGACAAGCACTTCATGGCTCTTGAGGGAGGTCGATCCTCCCCGCTTGCAACATCTGAGGACATTGCTGGCAGCTGCTTCCCCCAGCTCAGGAGATCTGCACTCTCCCCACTGCTGCTTGGCCTCCTTGATGAGCGGAGGCAGGAGGCAGCCATGACATGCTCCAGGCAGTGACCAGCCAAGCAAGCAAGCCAGCAATCTGCCTGCCTGTGCCCGGCTCCTGCATCCTTGACTGTGCTGCCCCCTTGCTTTGCTCCCCGCCTCTCCCAGCCAACAGTGCTCACGGCTAAACAGCTAGGAATCTCAAATAAGGCTGAGAATGAACGTTTTGTGGTAGCCGCTGCTGGACCTACTAAACAGGTGGCTAAGCTAAGTGCCTGAAGGACCCCATCCTATCACTGGGAGTCTAGGCTACTCAGTGATTGGTAAGCGGCCGGGCTCCTCGAGAGATGAGGAGTTTGCAGGGGCCGATCTAGTGCCTGGGCTGTCTACAACACAATGTTCATTCTCAGCCTTATTTGAGATTCCTAGCTGCAATAGACAGCAAAGCTAGGGTTGATCTCGGACGCTTCTCTGTGCCGCAGTGCTTCCTGGATGCGCAGCTCTGAGCCGAAAACAGTGGGAGGCAAGGGCTGCCTTGGTGCCACCAGCCTTGGGTTCTTAGCGGTCTGTGGAGGACGCGCTTGAATTGACGCTGAGATCAGGACCCCAGGAGGGTGCCGCCGAAGACTGTTACAGATTTCCTTCTACATCAGAAGGAAGCAGAGATGGGCAGGAGACCTGAGAGCACACACAGCCCCAACACAGAGCTCTCTTGAGGGCTATCTGCTTGCGCCCCCTCCACCTCGGGCCCCACATGGGGACATGCTATTTCCAGGGATGGTTCTGATGCCGCTGTCCCCTCTCCTCCCTCCCTGCCACCACCATGGCTATGAGAGGAAGAAAGGCTGGGTGAGACTCAGACGCTTTCTGGCTCCCCTCGTCCCGGAAGCATCAACCTTGCATTCTCCCCTCTCTGCTGGCGGCTGCCCCCTTCTCCCTTTCCATTCTTGCTGCCGAGCGATCCCATGTGAAGAAGGGGGTAGCCACTAGCAAGAGAGGGGAGAGTGTGAGGTTAATGCTTCCGGGACAAGTGGAGCATGAAAGCATCTGGGTTTGGCTCACCCAGCCTCTCTTCCTCTCAGCCTTTTCTCTTCCCGTGTGGCCCTCCCGATCTTTGAGACTGCGGCCAGGGTGGCATTGGGGAGGGAGGGGAACACGCAGAAGGCGGTGGTATCAGAGCCCTCCCTGGCTGTTCCCCAAGGCTGCCCTGGCCTAAGTGGGCAATCCCGTGTGAAGCTGCCCGGTGATCCCATGTGAAAGGGGCAGCTGCTAGCAGAGAGGGGACAGCGCAAAGGTGGTGTTTCTGGGACAAGGAGAGCCGGTAGCAGCTGCTCACCCACCCACCCACCCTCCAGCCAAGATTTAAGAGATTAACAGAGTTGGAAGGGACCTTATAAGTCATCTAGTCCAACCCCCTGCTCAAGCAGGAGACCCTATATCATCTCTGACAAATGGCAGTCCAATCTTTTCTTGAAAGTCTCAAGTGATGAAGCTCCCATCACCCCTCCGCCAGCCAGCTGCTGCTGCTCACCCGTCCACCCTCCAGCCCAGGAGCATGTGACTGCACTGGCAGCATCACCCCTCCACCAGCCAATCCTCCCCCTCCCACCCGCACCCTTCAGCCTTACCTTTACAGCAGCAGCAGTGCAGTGAACATCGAACTGTTGAAATGAGAAAAACTGGGAAGTGTGGCTGGATGATGGAAGATAAGGGTGACAGCTAAAGGAGAGGGGAGATGTGGACAGTGCAGCCTTGCGGTAGGCAAGGCACCTTCTCCCCAGGGCCACCATCAGCCGGGAAAAGCCAGCCACACAGGGAGTGGCTAGGAGGAGATGGGCGAGGGGCGGGGCTGAATCCCACCACTCCGCAGGCCAGATAGATTCAGTTGGTGGGCCATATCCAGCTGGTGGGCCATAGTTTGAGGACCCCTGCTCTAAACTGTTTTCATTTATTTACCAGGATTCATATAAAGAGTTTATAGACAGCAAAACGCTAGTCTGATGTAATTAAGCAATGTTTTTCAACCTTGGTAATTTTAAGATGTGTGGATTTCATCTCCTCTCAGCCTCTATGATGCTTGCTTGCTATCAGCTGTCATAGTAATGGGGAGGGGGGAAGATTGGCATTTGGGTGGGGAACTGAGCTGGAGAGAGATGGCCTGTGTGAACGAAAAGGGAGGATTACTCTCATGTTCTACTGCACAGCTGAATGGACTTGTTTATAGCCAGTCAAGGTCAACCATCCCAGAATACCAGATGGGCAAAAACACCTGAAGATGTGCCACACATGACACCATATTGGTTGGGGATTTGACATTCAGCATGGGTCCTTGGGGGGGAGGGATTTGGGGATACTTTCAATATGTAACTTTTGTGCCTTTTGCTTCAGATCTTGCTTTTCTTTCATTGCTATCATTTCAAATTCAATAAAAGTACCTCTTCTCTACAAATATGGAGTTGGGGGTTTTCCTTCTTGGATTTTGAATGGAGGCACGCCTGACATCTCCCTGAAATCCCCAGCCAGCATATTGGCTGGGGAATTCTGGAATTTGAAGTCCACACATCTTGAAGTTACCAAGGTTAAAAAACACTGTGATAGAGATTGTGTTTGAATTCAAAGATTTAAATTTTTTCTTTAATGGTTGTTTGACAAGACAGAGGTGCTTCTTAGTTAGATGCCTGGATTATAAAGGTAATCCTCAATTTACAACAGTTCATTTAGTGATCATTCAATGTTACAACACCACTGAAAAAAGTGTCTCATGACCATTGTTCACACTTATGACCGCTGCAGTATCCCCATAGTTACATGATCAAAATTCAGACACTTGGCAACTGGCTTATGACAGTTGCAATATCTCAACGTCATGTGATCACCTTTTGTGATCTTCTCACAAGCAAACTCAATGGGGAAGCCGGATTCACTTAACAATCATGTTACTAACTTAACAACTGCAGTAAATCACTTAACAGCTATGGCACAAATGGTCATAAAATGGGGCAAAGTTCACTTATCAAATGTTTCACTTAGCAACAAAAATTTTGGGCTCAATTGTGGTTGTAAATCGAAGACTACCGATATAGGAAAATAGCTTAATGGCAAGTGAATAGAAGGAAAGAAATCCATAATGGTTGGATTTAGATTCCATTTGTTTAATAATCTGAGAATTTGAAGCTGTGGCTCTTGAGAATTTGCAGATTTATAATATTATTTTGATTTTTTTCAAGGTTACATAATTGATGGTAAGGTTATCACATTTCATGATAAGGAGGACCTGAAATATTAAAAACAAAATTCCCTGTATCTAAAGGACTAAGCATAGTTTTCAACTTGGAAAGTTCCAAATTTTCCATATTTGGAAAATTGCTGGTGGACTGCATCAAAAATTGATAGAACTCTACACATTTGGCTGCAAAGATGCCCCCGTTGTTGGTGAAGAAGAGGGCAGCATTACAAACGTTAGGATCCCTCAGTTTTTGAGGGATCTGGACACGTCCTCCTTTTTCTGAAGCATGAGAAGGGGCTTAACAATTTAATGGGCTGAATGGGCTGAAGATCAAAGTTATGGGGAAGGGACTGAGGATTGTTAGCTGGGGGATGACAGTTGGTCTCTCCCTTAACTGTTCCTCCCCCCTTATTAGACTTAGCCCTAATATGGCCACTCAGCATAAATTTACAGCTTTTGATTAATCTGCAGCATTATTACAAACTGGGGATGGTGACTTATTCTCCCCCTCGACTGTCCCTCTCTCCCCTTGTTTGATCTAGGTCTATTACGACCACTCAGCATTAACTTGCAATCTTGGATCGATCTGCAGCTTTATTTAAAGACCTATCCTCCAAAACTACCCTGATCATTCAACCCTATGTACTCTGTCCAATGGCTCCGCCTTACTTTTTTGATCTAATCCTCGGCCATCGCTGGTATCAGGACTGGAGGAGTTACAGACATCGAGAGTCTTGGATTATGGGGCGATAGATCACCTTCTCTTTGTTTGCATGATGCTGGTTTAGTCACCATGAGAGGGCAACCCTTTTGAGACTTCTATCCCCACCTCCTTTTTTGGATGGACTTACTACAACCACAAGACTTCCCATCGTCGTGAGAGGGAGATGATGTTCTGATGTAATGACACTTGTAACATACTGTCTTCCTTTAACATCTATTCCCTCCCTTATTTCAATTTACCTGTCTTAACCATCTCTAACACTCTTAGAAGAAAATGATCCTGCATCTCCTTCAGCTCACTCCTATCTTCGATGTATTCAACTGCGGAGCGTCTTGCACTGCGAGATTCCCCCCTCTCGCATGTCTGGCCCTCTCAGTTATCGAGGGCTGCCCTTGAGGATGGGTTTTGGAACCCCGAGAGGTGGTTTGCAAAAAACTGACGGCTTTGGGGTTTTTTAGATAAATTTTTAACTTCTATTTCAAGGGGTTCTGGGACGGAGTGTAGGAATGGATCTGGGGGGATCCATAAATCCACTGAATGGGGTAATGGGTCTGATGATCATGGCGGGGAGGACGGGGACAGAAATTTGACAAGGATACAGGGGGACGAAACGATGGGCATTAGTATAATAAGTGGGAGGGGCAGATATGACGGTAGCAGGGGGCCATATTATGTTTTGGGAGTGCGCACTCGCTGTTTGCGAGCAATTGCACACTCCGACCCCCAAAGCATTCCTTGTTCCCCAGGTTGTTCAGAGTCTCAGGCCCTGAGTCTACGGCTGATGTTGTGTAATGCCAGGTCAGTGGTAAATAAAGCCCCCCTCATTCACAATCTTATTTTGGAGGGGGGTGCTGACCTGGCAGGGATTACGGAGACCTGGTTAGGCCAGGAGGGAGGAGTTCCCCTTGTGGAAATGTGCCCGCCAGGTTTCCGTGCATTCCATCAGCCAAGGACTCAGGGAAGGGGTGGGGGAGTGGCAGCAATTATTAGAGAAAGTCTTTGCCCGAGGGAGGCCACTGTTCCTCAGATAGCCGGATGTGAGTCCCTCCTTGTGAAGTGGGGTCCGGGGATACAGATGGGCCTACTGATCATGTACCTGGCTCCCTGCCACGTGATGGCAGTCCTGCCTGAGTTGCTTGACGTTATAGCCGGGGTGGCGGTGGAAACCCCCAGACTTATTGTTATGGGGGATTTTAACCTGCCATCTGCTGGTGAGATGTCGGAGGTGGCTCGGGAGTTCATGGCTTCCATGACGGCCATGGACCTGACCCAGGTAGTTCAAGGCCCCACCCACTTGGGGAATCACACTCTGGACTTGATTTTTGTCTCGGATCAGTGGCTGAATGATCTAAGAATAGGGGATCTAGACATCAAGCCCTTGTCATGGTCTGATCATTCTCTCCTTCACATGGACTTTCAGGTCACTTTCACCAACCGCAGGGAGACAGAACCAACCAAGTGGTTCCGTCCCAGGTGCCTGATGGACCCCGAGAAGTTCCTAATGGAACTTGAGCCATTTCCTGAGACTCTGGCTCACGACTCGACTGAGGACCTGGTGGTGGCCTGGGACAGGGCAGCTACTAGGGCCTTGGACTGCGTCGTGCCTTTGCGGCCTCTGACCCGATGCCGATCTCGACTAGCTCCTTGGTTTTCTGAGGAGCTGAGAGAGATGAAGCGTCGGAAAAGACGCCTGGAGTGTGATTGGAGGACAAGCCGATCTGAATCTGACCGAACACAGGTGAGATCTTATATTAAGACCTACCTAGTGGCGATAAAAGTGGCGAAGTCTAGCTACTTCTCCGCTCTTATTGCATCTGCAGAGAACCGCCCAGCCACGCTGTTTAGGGTGACTCTCTCACTACTTCAGGTGGGGGTGTGTAAAGACCCCTTACAGGGTTGAGCTGAGGATTTTGTGCAATTCCTGCATGATAAAGTCGCTCAGATTCGGGAAGGCCTGGACTCTGATTGGGTAGATCCAGGGGAGGAGATGGGGGTAGGTCCTGAGAGTGTTATCTGGGAAGAGTTTGACTCTGTGGCTCCTGAGGATGTGGACAGGATTCTGGGCAAGCTTAGTGCTGCCACATGTTTATTGGACCCGTGTCCCTCCTGGTTGGTACTGGCCTCGCGGGAGGTTACACGAGGCTGGCTCCAGGGGATTATAAATGCTTCTCTGAGTGAGGGTGTCTTTCCCACCGCCTTGAAAGAGGCGGTTGTGAAGCCCCTCCTCAAGAAGCCTTCCTGGGACCCAGCTATATTATCAAATTATCGTCCAGTCTCCAATCTTCGCTTCATTGCGAAGGTTGTTGAGAGTGTGGTGGCACAAAACTACCCCGATACCTGGATGAAGCTGTCTATCTGGATCTGTACCAGTCAGGCTTCAGGCCATGATACAGCACAGAAACGGCATTGGTCGCATTGGTTGATGATCTCTGGAGGGCTCAGGACAGAGGTTGTTCCTCTATCCTGGTCCTATTAGATCTCTCAGTGGCTTTTGATACCATCGACCATGGTATCTTACTGCACCGGCTGGAGAGGTTAGGAATAGGGGGCACCGTGCTTCGGTGGTTTTCCTCCTTCCTCTCTGACCGTTCACAGTTTGTGTTGGCTGGGGGTCAGAGGTCGACCTCGAGGCACCTTATTTGTGGGGTGCCACAAGGATCAGTCCTCTCACCCCTTTTATTCAACATTTATGTAAAACCACTAGGCGAGATCATCCGTGGTTTCGGGGTGAGTGTTCATCAGTATGCTGATGACACACAGCTATACATCTCCACCCCAGACCACCCCAATGATGCCCTTACTGTGATGTCCCGTTGCCTGGAGGCCGTGCGGAACTGGATGAGGAGAAACAAACTCAGACTCAACCCCTCCAAGACCAAGTGGCTGTGGCTTCTGGCATCCCGGTATAGTCAGCTGGTACCATCACTGACAATTGGGGATGAGACCTTACTTCCAACAGAGAGGGCTCGCAACTTAGGTGTCCTCCTGGATTCATGGCTATCTTTAGAAGAGCACATGACGGCCGTGGCCAGGGGGGCCTTTTATCAGGTTCGCCTGATCCGCCAGTTGCGTCCCTTTCTGGATCGGGATGCCTTGTGTACAGTCACTCATGCCCTAGTCACCTCCCATATGGACTACTGTAATGCTCTCTACATGGGGCTCCCCTTGAAGAGCACCCGCAGGCTCCAGCTGGTCCAGAATGTAGCCGCACGGGTGATTATGGGCGTAACTCATTACGCCCATGTAACACCTCTCCTGCGCGAGCTGCACTGGCTCCCGGTGGTCTTCTGGGTGTGATTCAAGGTGTTAGTCATCACCTTTAAAGCGCTCCATGGCTTAGGACCTGGGTACCTACGAGACTGTCTTTTGCCACCAATAGCCTCCCACCAACCAGTTCGTTCTCACAGGGAGGGACTACTCAGGGTACCGTCAGTCAAATCATGCCGACTGGCGACTCCCAGGGGGAGGGCCTTCTCTGTGAGGGCTCCAACCCTTTGGAATGAACTGCCCCCAGAGATAAGGAATATCCCTGATCTCCCTGCTTTCCGCCGTGCCCTCAAGACCCTGATGTTCCGGACTTCCGGTTGAGCCGCCGGCATCGCCAGACGCTTCTTTGCGAAGCGCCAGCCCCAGACTCCGTAGAATCGCAAGAACAGCGAAAATCAGCTGTCTTGTGGTTTGGAATCCTTCCCCCCAGGAAGAAGGGGGGAAGGAGAGCAGACGGGTGGGGTAGAGCTCCCTAAGAGCACCAGATTTTGCTAATAATCTGGTGCTCGAAGATGAGAGCTCCCCGTGAAGCCTGTCAAAGCTCCGGACCTGGGATGCCTCTGACGGGGAAGTTTTTCCCTGTCAGAACTAGATGCCGCGGCCACCCCATTAAACAACTTTAAACAAATACTTCTTGAACCAAGTTGGCGGAGCACAAGTTGCACGAAGGAAACAGCAAGTATTTTTTTTCTTTTTTTTAACTCCAGGGATTTACTTTCTTTAAAAGATTTCTCCTAAGTGGAAAGTGAAAGCAAGATGGCGTTTGAGTTTCAACGGGGCGTGAAGAAGTGAAAGTTAAAAGCAATTATTGATAAGCCCCTGTTTGAAACGTAAAATTCCTTTTTGAAAAGTGGATGAAATAAGAAAGGATGTAATAATAATAACTCAAGCAGCAATATAAATTAAAAAGTCTTTTTTTTTCCTTTTCTCTTTTTGAAATTCTTTTTTTTCCTTTCTTCTTTTTTCCCCCCATCCTTCTGGAAGGGAAGGAAGAAGGGGGGCAAGATGGCTGGGCTTTTTGAAAACAAAGAAAGTAAAGGAGGGTTATTTAACCCTCAATGGTCTGACTTTGAGGAAGCTTTGAGCTCAATTACCTCTGCTTTATTGAAAAGAATTGATACTATATTTCAAGCTTCTCAAGCTGGAAACAATGAAATACATGGAAATACTGAGTTGCAATCTAGCAGTGGGGGATTGAATGAAGAGATGGGAGAGGAAAAAAAACAACAACAGACCATAGCAGATCTTACAGAAGAGAGAAAGATGCAGGCTGAGCAGGAGCAAGAAACTCTGGAAGTTGATGAAATTTTGGCTACACGAATTTTTTTTTATAAAATTCAATCTGTACTTAAAGAGCTGTTCCCAGAAGAAGCTACATTCCTGCAAAAAGTTTATAATATCCAATCCCAAAAACTGCAAAATTTTACTGGAGTTAAAAAAGGCAGAGGGATCAAAGTTAAGAAGAAAGTTCGTAAAAAGGAAAAGAAGAAAGCCTGGAGAAATGGAAAATAACCCTGCTTGACGAGATGATGGTCCTTAAAAAGTATTGTTTAAATGTTTAAAGATTTTGAATTTTTGGGGAGGAAAAAAAAAGTAGACAGCAGTTTAATGCCAGTTAACCAAGTGATGAACGATGAGGAGGCAATCTATAGCTGTATTGGAATATTTTGAGAAGAATAAACAGATCACAGCAATGCTGGTGTGTTGGGCTGTGAAATATGCCCTGACTTGAAGGATTTGGAATATTTTATTAAGGACTGTGATAAATCTGGATCTAACTGTAAACGTAGAAGTTTTATTGAATATACTAAACTGGAGCTTCCTGTTTGATGGTAATAAATATAAGGCAAAAGGACTATGGATCTAGAGCAATTGCAGCTGATCTGGTGGTTTCCCTAATACGTCTGATGAATCTACTAATCTAATTTTTGACTGGATTTGATGGATATTATTACAAATACAACTATAAAGTCACTCGGGGGTTTTTTTTTATAAAGAAGCAACTTTCTATTTAGGTGGGTAGACGTAAATGATGAAGATATTCTATACGCTGTTGGAAGATGTGAAGACAAGAAGATTAGCAACTGGTTTAATCTAGTATGAAGAATTTAAACGTTTGATATAGTTATTAAATGATATTTTATCTGTATTGATAAATTTATAAGAGGTTTGATTGTTATATTTCTTTTTTGACTAAAAAATTTATTATTATTGTTTTTTTTATTAAGTGTTTTAACTATAACTGGACCTTGATGGTTTAAAAATGGAGGACGGAAGACTTTATATAGTATCTTATTTTTTTCTCTGTTTTAAATGAAAGAAGTTATAAAATATCTTGTTAGATCGTATAGACTTAATAATTTGCTAAGTATTAATTAGTTATATTCAGTAATGATAGGTGTGATTACGTAATACTTAATTGTTTTATTAACTGCTGTAACTATAAACGGAGACATGGAGATTAATTCTGTTGAATTAGATGGAATAAGAAGAAAGAAGACTTGCTTTCCTTTTATCTACTTGTTTAATGATTAGGATTATGATAAGTGAGAAATGGAGTTTAACTTAGAGAATTTGAGCTGTATTTTATCTTGTATTTGTATTTGCTCTGGGAAGTCAGGGGGGGTGGTTGGGGAGGGGGGAGAAAATGTATGTAAAATTTTTAAAACTTTTTCAATAAAAAAAAAAGACCCTGATGTTCCAATAGGCGGGGCTAAATATGAACATGTGAATGATCTTTTAAAATGTACACCGCCTTGAGTCCTACGGGAGAAAGGTGGTATATAAATATAATAAATAAAAATAAATAAATAAATTTTCATTTGCAAAATATTTTTTTCTCAAGTCCTCTGAAGCTAAGATGGCAATTAGCAGAAGTATAATTCTATATCTCTACACTTGGTGACCCAAGCAGGGGTGAAATTCATCCAGTTCTAACCGGCTCGGGCGAACTGGTAGTGGTGGCTGCAGGAGGCTCCGCCTACCCATGTGGACATCATGATGTCATTTTTTGCAACATTTTAAGCCTCTGTGCATGCGCAGAAGGCTTTGTGCATGTGTAGACGATGGCGTGCGCAAGCAGAGTGAGCACGTGCACAGTGTGCACACATTGGCGAACCAGTAGGGAAGGTAAGTAAATTTCAGCCCTGGACCCAATGATGCTGTGACTGCCCTCTCTCAGTGCTGGAGACTGTGGGGGCCTGGATAGCGGACAACAAACTTTGACTGAACCCTGGCAAAACTGAATGCCTCTGGGTACACAGGGCCCTGGGATGCAGGACTTCATTATCTTTGACTCTGGATGGGGTGGCACTGCCCCAGACAGATTTGGTCCTCAACTTGGGGGTTCACTTGGACTCGTGACTCCTGCTTGAGGAGCAGTTGGCAGTTGCAGCTAGGAAAGTATTTGCATAACTTTGTGTTATGCACCAGTTGCAACTCTTCCTGGATCAGAACTCCCTGCGCTCAGTTGTTCAGTTGTGAGTCATCTCACATTTAGACTGTTGTAATGTGTTCTACATGGGGCTACCCTTGAACATTTGGAGGCTACAGCTGATGCAGAGTGCGGCAGTGTAGGCAGTTGGGGGGGCAGGAATGGCCCCTGTAACGCCACTGCTCTGCGAGCTGCATTGGTTGCCAGTCTACTTCCAAGTGCAATTCAAGGTATTTAAAGCCCTTCATAGCATGGGTCCAGGTTACCTGAGGGACCATATCACCACACTGAGATTGCCTTGTCCTACTCATGCTGGCAGAGAAGGCATGCTGTGGGTCCTATCAGCCCAATTATTGTGGATTGTATGGTCCAGGAAGAGGGCCTTCTCTGTTGTTGCTTCTGCCCTCTGAAACATCTTGCCCCCCGATGTGAGGTTGGACCAAGTGTCCTATCCTTTCATAAGGGCCTAAAGACCTGTCTCTGCCACTTGACTTGGAAAGACAACACAGTGGAGGTGGTTGATTGAGTAACAACAGATCCCACCCACCTCTTCTGTCCCTGTCCATATGTCCTTGATTTCAATCTTGGTTTTAATTTACTCTTATTTTAATGTGGATGTATTTTTATGTCTGTAAACTACCTAGAGTTACCTTATGGTAAGATGGGTGGACAATAAATAAATAAAGTAATAGAAGAAAAAGATTAAGTTTGCAATTATGTCCTGCCTGTCAGGTTCTGGAATGGCACTGTGTGTGGCTTGAGATAACGGGAAATGTTTCCAGGCCACCAGGTATTGCACTTTACCATGATATTTTCTAGACTCCAGGATCTTTTTAACCTCAAAATGTTGCTCTCCTTCTATTAAAATGGGGATGGGTGCAGGGGCCTGACCTGTACGCAAAGGAGATAGGTGCTCTGGTTTTAACAAGCTAACATAGAACACAGGGTGGATCCGTCTCAAAGTTTTTGGTAGCTCCAACTCGACTGTGACTGCATTAATAAGTCTAGTGATGGGGAATGGACCTACATACTTCGGCCCCAGCTTTTTAGATTTCTGAGAGGTCTGCAAATACTTGGTGGAAAGGTAAACCCTATCGCCTACTTTATAGATCTGTGGCGAACACCTTTTTTTGTCAGCTTGAGATTTATGGGCTTGGTGGGCCTCATCTAACGCTTTTCGAGTTACAGCCCAAGTACTTCTGAGTTGTTCAATCCACTCAATCAAAGAAGGATTCTGTGGGTCCCCCTGAGGCAGCTCGGGGATAGGAACAAAGTCTTGGCCCGATGCTACTTTAAATGGGGTGAACCCGGTGCTGCTATGAATGGAGTTATTATAGGCCACTTCGGCGAATGGCAACAAATCTACCCAGTCGTCTTGTTGGTAATTTATGTAACACCTCAGGTACTATTCTAGCACGCCATTGGTTCTTTCACAAGCCCCATTCGTCTGAGGGTGGTGGGCGGAGCTTAAGCTCTGGGCGGAGCCTATCAACTTTAGAAATTCCTTCCAAAATTTGGATGTAAATTGTACACCTCTGTCAGAAATTATCCGTTTAGGAGCTCCATGCAATCGGTAAACATGTCGAATGAACAATTTCACAAGGGTTTTAGCTGAAGGGATTTTGGAACAAGGGATGAAGTGCACTTGTTTGGAAAATAAGTCCATCACTACCCAAATGACTGTGCACCCCTCACTCTCTGGTAAGTCAACAATAAAATCCATGGATATCTCCTTCCAGGGGGCGCTCAGCCTTGCCGCACTTTGAAGTAAACCTGGGGTTTTCCCTGGAGGTCTTTTAGCGGAAGCACACACCGGGCAGCTTGCCACATAAGCTTCTATGTCCTTTTTGAGTGCAGGCCACCAGAATTGCCTCTTGACGAGTTGCAAAGTTTTAACAAAACCAAAATGTCCCGCCATTTTGGCATCATGAGCGTACTGCAACACTGTTGTTCTTAAACTGGCAGGAATATATAATTTAGCCCCAATCCAGGGTAGTCCATCACGGAGGGTGCATTCATTTGAGTGATTTTTAAACCATTCGTCCATTTTCAGGGCTTCACGTAGTTTTTGAAGCAAATCGCCCGAAAGAGCCGGATCGGTCCTCATTTGTGCTCTAGTAGTTACTGGCGCTGCTAGTTGTGTCGAAGGGATGATAGGACGCACCACCTCCATCTTTGTGCTGTTGTATTGAGGAAATCTGGAGAGTGCATCTGCCATGAAATTCTTCCCTCCAGGAAGATATCACAGGGTGAAATTAAACCGGTTGAAGTGTTGGGCCCAACGAACTTGTTTTGGTGATAGTTTACGCAGGGTCTTCAACGCTTCTAGATTTTTATGGTCAGTCCAGACCTCGAACGGATGTTTAGCCCCCTCCAGAAAGTGTCTCCATGTTAACAAAGCCCAGCGCACCGCAAAAGCTTCTTTCTCCCATATGGCCCATCTCCTTTCAGTTTCGGACAGTTTCCGAGATGTGTAAGCACAGGGTTGCAAATCCCCTTCGGCATTCTTTTGCAGAAGAATCGCCCCGACGGCCACATCGCTGGCAACCGCCTGTACTACAAAAGGTTCTTCCATGTTCGGGTGTTTGAGAACTGGTTCAGCAGCAAACAGCCGTTTCAACTTTTCAAATGCTGCTTGGCACTCCATAGTCCATTCAAGAGGCCAGGAGGGTTTTGGTTTTAATTCCCCTTTTGTCTTTAGAAGATTGGTTATGGGTAGTGCAATTTTGGCAAATGAGGGGATAAATTGTCTATAAAAGTTAGCCAACCCCAGAAAACTCTGCAGTTGCTTGCGGGTGCGTGGCACGGCCCATTCCATTACTGCCTTGACTTTTCCAGGATCCATCTCTATTCCCTCATGCGATATGCGATACCCCAGGTAGTCAATTTTGCTTTGGTGGAACTCACACTTAGAAAGTTTGGCATATAGTTCAGCAGCCCTGAGTTTTTTCAGGACAGTTCGCACCAATTTGACATGATCGTTCATGTTCTCGGAGTAGATAAGAATGTCACCAAGTAGACCAACACCCCTTTGTATAGGTGCTCATGCAGTACTTCATTGATCAATTGCATGAATACTGCAGGGGCTCCCTGTAGTCCAAATGGGAGCACCCTAAATTGGAAACATCCCAAGGGGCAATTGAATGCTGTTTTCCATTCATCTCCTTCTTTGATTCTCACTCGATAGTAGGCCTCTCGTAAGTCCAATTTGGTGAAAACTTTCCCCTTTCCTAAGTGGGCTAACATGTCCTTCATAAGTGGTAAGGGGTAAACGTTTTCCACAGAAATAGTGTTTAGGTTCCGGTAGTCGACTACGAGCCTAAAAGAACCATCCTTCTTTTCTCAGAACATTACTGGTGCCGCCACCCTGGGTCGGGCTGGTTGTATAAAACCCCGCTCTAAATTCTTATCAATGAAATTTCGGAGTTCCTCCAGTTCTCGCGGGGTCATGGAGTATATTTTTGGTTTAGGGAGCTTCACCCCGGGGCAGAATTTCAATGGTACAGTCTGTAGTTCTATGGGGGGGGGGGGTAGGGTATCTGAAGCCTTTTCGCTAAAAACTTCACGAAGATCCCAGTACTCTTTTGGAATCTTTTCCTCCCCCTCAATGTGACCAATGGCCACTTCTGCCTTTTCGGGTTTTGTCCCATCCTCCAGAGGGATTTCTTTCTTTCCTCGTTTGGGATTTTTGGTGTGAAAGCGCAAAACCCCCGTCTTCCAATTAACCCGTGGGTTCCATCTATGGAGCCAGGGTAGTCCAAGTATGAGGGGCCGTTCCATGCCAGGGGCCACGATGAACCCGAGGCTCTCTATGTGATTCCCCAACTGCATCTCAATCGTTTCAGTCGCAAAGGTGGCTGGACCCCCTCCCGCAATCGATCCGTCCAGTTGACAGAACGCAATGGGTCTTTTTAATGTTTTAAGTCTTAGGCCCATTTTCTCCACCACTTTCGGGCTGATTATGCACCTAGTGCACCCAGAGTCTAATAACACTAATACCTGCGCCTGTGTCCCTATGGATGGTACCCTTAGTTCTATGGGGATGAGCATAGGGTTCTCGGTATGACTCACCAGGTCGCTGGAGTCGGAGTCGGAATCCGTTCCGCTGTCCTCGGCGGTGGTTGGAGCTCCCAGCTCACCCTGGTTATGGGGAGCGAACTCAACGACTTCTCCTTCCAGAGCGGTTGCGCGAGCTTTCGTGGGCACTTTGTCAGCCTTCTTAGGAGCCGGGGCGGGAGACCTTGGCATTGGTTTAGAGAAGCACTTGGCAGCCCGATGGCCTTCTTTTCCACACTTGAAACATGTGAAGGGCTTCGATTTGGGTTTGAATTCTGCTCTCCCCGCAGCCGTCTTTGGGGCTCCTTTACGATAAGTAGAGGATGATGGGTCTCTCACGCCACTTCCTCGGAGTCGGCTTCGGGCCAGCTCGATTTCCACATCTTCAGCTGCTATATACCAACACTGCAAGTCTTCGGGGACCCCCCGGGCTCTGCAGTCTTTGTATATTTCTTCATTTAACCCATCCTTGAAACTCTCTAATAAGGCCGCCTCTGACCATCCTGTCATGTAAGGTGCCAGCTCACGAAACTCTTGGGTATATTCTGCCACCGACCTGCGGCCCTGCTGGATACCCTTCATTCTGAGCCTCGCCTTCCGCTCAGCTAGGTGGTCTTCAAACCGCCTTCTAAGGGCCGTCATAAACTGATTGTAATTTCTCAGCAGGGGGGAGTTGTTATTGTGGAGGACCACCATCCAATTAGCTGCTACTCCCTCTAGCACATTCGTGACACATCTCACTCGGGCTGCATCTGACAAATAATCTTCCCCCCAATCTTGCATGTGGTTCCAGACTTGGGTCAGGAAAAGCCCCAGGGTTTTTGGGTTTCCATCATATTTTCCAGTCAGGGGGGGGATTTTTGGTTTTTTCCGTTGGCGGGGGGGGGACCGGCAAGGCCGGGGCCCCTTGGGCTGCTGCATCTCTCACTTGGCCCTCAGAGGTTTGAATCGTTTCCCCTCTAGCTTCTTCTTCTTCTTCTCCCCCCCCACACACTCTCTCTCTTGGCTCTTCCCTGGGGTAATCTCTTCCCTTCCCCACAGGGAGCCCATAAGACTCACGGTTTTTCCGGCTTTCTTCAACGTCGTGAATGAGCTGTAATGCCTGTGCCATCATGAGGCTTTCTTTTTGCTCCTGCATCCACACAGCTTCCTCCCGGCGGGGTCTGGAGCTGGTTACTCCCCAGGGGGTCCTCCCCTATTCTGGCAACCTTCCCACTCCTACCGACCATCTAGCAGCATCAGCTTCCTCCCTCAGCTGCAATTCTTCCATTCGTTCGGCTGTCTCCCGTTCTGTTTGAAGTGAGGTCATGGTTGAGCCGTATGCTCCCATCTGTTCCTCTTCAAATTCCTGATCAGACATAATTTTGGGTTCAGCCCCCTCGGTGTTTATCCGGGATGGCTGGAAAATTGAGTTTCAGCTTAATGTCAGGTATGCTTCCTTCGAGAACCAGGAAAGGAAAGACCAGACTCCATTATTTTGAAAAATCTGTACTTTTACTGGCTTAGAAACTGAACGCAACCAAGCAAAGCTGAAACTAAGGATTTTACCCGCGAACCTACATATACAAATCATCCCCTCCCATTGTCCATCGTAAATCATCCAATCCACAGGTCTTCTAGGGGTCAGGTGGAAGCACGTCTGCCCGCATCATCAATCAGGAATGTCACGACGGTTGGCCCGATAACAGTGGTTTCGATTTCCCCTTCTAAGCATACTAGCCTCTAAGTAAGTTTCATTTCTGCACCCCCACAGCCCACACACACCCTCCCCCTTTCTATGGCAGCCAAGCAGGAAAGCGGAGGCTGACACTGTGAAATAACACTCCAGACAACCAGGATCCTAGGTGTAGAGGTCTTTATCAGGCGCTCCGGCACATTCAAACAATCACCATTTACAAAGTGAGATACTGTTAGTGCTAATGTGCAATGCTTGCCACCACCTTTTTAAGGACTCCCACACTCCACCCTTGACCCCACCCTTTGGCTTCGCCCCATCACATGCTCCCCTTGCAACTCCCTCCTGGCTAACCCTCATCCGTCCTAGCATAGCTAACCCACACCAGTGCTTTAGTTTTCAGGCTTTAGCTCTGTCTGGTTACTCGGCTCCTCACACCAGCCGAGGCTTGGTCCTATGCAGGTGGGCTCTGGATGGCTAGGCCAGTTGGCTGGACACACTCCTAGGCATCGCCGGGTCAGTAAGTGAGCTCCCCGGTCCCGCCTGAATGGCAGCCCCAAACCGCAGTGCAGAGGAGCTGACATGTGGCTCCCATACCACGAGGATGGCATCTGGAAGACAAATCCACAGTTAGGTTGGGTGTGGGGCCTGTGTCACCACCCCTGGTTTGATCGGGTGTTTCTGGTAGAACCTAGTACATAACCGCTCTGTGTTAAAATCCTGGAAGGCTACCCAGGATGCCTCTGCTAGTGGGTACCCCTTCCATAGTACAAGGTATTGCGGATGGTCCTGGTGCAAATGAGCATCCAGGATTTCTTCCACCTCATAATGATGGTTTCCCCCATCAACAGGGAGGGGGTGGAGGAGGAGTTCCCCATAACATGGACATCCTGAGTGGACATAGCAGGCTACTGTGGAACACCGAACGTGTCCTCCCCAATAAAGGCAGGAGCTGTAGCCTAACAGCGACAGGGTTTATGATTTTTACTATTGGAAACGATCCAATGTATTTGGGTGTGAGCTTTTTGCAAGGCACATTCAGATTCAGGTACTTGGTGGATAGGTATACTTTTTGGCCGACATGAAAGGGGGTTTGGGGTCATCTCTTTTTGTCAGCTTGGGATTTGTATTTTACCCTCGCTTTCTGCAGGGCCTCCCTGACTTTCTCCCATACACGTTGCATATGTGATACCCATTCCTGTAGCCCTAGACGCTCTGGCTTCTCTTGGGGGCACTCAGGTATAGGTATGAACTCAATCCTGGTAGCTACCTGGAAAGGGGTGAATCTGGTGCTACTATGGATGATGTTGTTATACACCACCTCAACGAAGGGGAGCAAGTCCACCCAGTCTGTTTGCTGGTGTTTAATGTAGGACCGGATGTATCACTCTACCATGGCATTGGGTCTTTCAGCTGCTCCATTGGTAGCTGGGTGGAACGTCGAGCTAAGACCCTGAGATGACCCTATCATGGCCAGGAATTTATGCCAAAACTTGGTGGTAAATTGAATCCCCCGGTCAGACACAATCATTTGTGGTACCCGGTATAACTGATAAATATGTGCGATGAAAAGCTTAGCCAATTTCCTGGCTGAAGGCAACCCTGAACAAGCCACAAAATGGGCCTGTTTTGAGAAAAGGTCAATGACCATCCAGATCACTGTATTTCCCTGACTGGCCAGTAAGTCCACAATGAAGTCCATGGCTATCTCCTCCCACGGCCTAAGTGGAGACGCCATGGGTTGTAGGAGGCTGGCTGGTTTGCCTGGCTGCTTCTTCATTGTGTCACGCAACTACGCACATATTCTTAGAAATCCTTCTTGAGTCTGGGCCACCAGAACTGACGGTCAAATGTGTGCAACTGCACACATATTCTTAGATATCCTTCTTGAGTCTGGGCCACCAGAACTGACGATTGGTCAAATGTAATGTTTTGAGAAAACCAAAGTGGCCAGCCACTCGGACATCATGACACCATCGCAGCACCTCCATCCAGAGACTTTTAGGCACATAGACCTTGGTTTTTTTCCAGGCCAACCCAGCTCCATGACTGAAGGTGTTTTGATTGGCCTGGAACCACTCATCCATCAGAAGGGCTTTCTGAACGTCTTTGGTTATCTTGGTTGTGACAGGCCCCCGCCTGTTGTGTTCGACTATCCTCAGGCGGCAAAGCTGGAATTATGGGCTGGACTAGCTCCTCATGGTCACTGGCATATTGTGGCATATGGGACAAGGCATCCGCCAGGAAGTTTCTCCTACCAGGGATATATTTCAGCTAAAAGTTAAAGCGCCTGAAATATAAGTCCCATCTGACCTGCTTAGGTAAGAGCTTACATAGGGTTTGGAGAGCCTCCAGATTTTTATGGTCCATGCAGACCTCGAATGGTAAGCCACCCCTCTCCAAAAGGTGTCTCCGCATCAGCAATGCCCACTGAACTGCAACAGCCTCCTTCTCTCATACGGCCCATTTGCGTTCAGTCTCATTCAACTTCTGGGAGATATATGTATATGGTTGCAGCTTTCCCTCCTTGTTGGTTGCAAAAGAACCGCCACCACTGCTACATCACTGGTGTCTGCCTGCACCACGAATGGCTTGGTGGAATCCAGATGTTTTAGTATCAGCTCCCTTGCAAACAATGCTTTCAGGTGTTTGAATGCTTATTGGCAAGCCAATGTCCACTGTACCAGGTGACCCAGACACGGCTTTTGGACTAATTGTTTGGTTCTCAAAAGATCCGTTAATGGAAGAGCCACACGATCAAAGGATGGGATGAACTGATAGTAGACGTTTGCAAACCCCAAGAAGCTTTGCAGTTGTTTTTGTGTCCTTGGGGCTTGCCAGTCCAAAACAGCCTTTACTTTCATGGGTCCCATCTCTACACCCCTTGAAGAAATGCAGAATCCCAAATAGTCTACCTGCGACTTATAGAACTCGCATTTTGACAATTTGATGTACAGTTTAGCAGCTAACAGTTTGCTCAGGACCTGGTGTACTAAGATGACGTTTTCTTCCAGGGTTTTGGTGTAAATCAATATGTCATTCAGGTACATGAGCACACCGTTGTATAGATGGTTCTGTAAAACTTCATTGATAAGTTGCATGAATACAGCGGGTACTCCTTGTAGGCCAAATGGCATCACCCTGAATTGATAACTTCCCAGCGGGCAGTTGAACGCTGTCTTCCACTCATCGCCAGGCCTAATGTTGTGACCCAGGCCTATGTAGTTAATATTAAATGCAAAACAGTTCCAAAACCAAACAGATTTTATTAAAACAGCTGAGAATTAACTCATTCTCATCTTATTCCAAATTAAATGAAAGCAAAGTCCTCAAAACACCTTCAGTTTATCTCTGACCTTGGGATAATTAGGCAAACTGCCAAAGGCTTTTCATGACAACAGTTCAGAAACAGAAGACACTGACAAGAAAGAAATATATCCAAACATGAAGCAAATCTCTTAATGGTTGTTTTCTGGCAAAGAGGCCAAGAGCTGTTGCTGGTCTTTTAAGTCTTATGGGAGGGGCCAATCATCTTTTGGCCCTACTCCTGAGTTGTCCTCTCTGCTTTAGCTGCTCCTGCCTTCTGGCAGCTCTTCTCATATGTGCACTAGGAAGAGGCTCCTCCTGTTCCTCTGCCTCTCTATTGTCAGCCTCTGGAGACTCCGAAGCCCGCGCATCACTCCTCGATGGCCCTGGCCCCATCTCTGCCTCTGGTGCAGAGCCCTCATCCAGGCCTTCCCCAGCCTCCAGGACTGGCTCATGTTCTTCCTCAGCCTCATTGCTGTCTGACTCCCCTGCCAGCTCTGCAGGCTGCTGTCAGACCACAACACCTAAGCTGGATCCTGTAATATGCCTTTTGGAGATCCAACTTTGTAAAGACCCTACCCTCTGCCAAGCGGGACAGCATATCCTTCATTAATGGAAGGGGATACATATGCTCCACACATACAGTGTTGATCCCCCTAAAATCAACACATAGACACAGCCCTCCGCTGACTGTATAAAGCCCCATTTTAAGTTCTTTTCTATGTATGCCCTCATCTCCATTAGTTCCTGGGTGGGGTTATCAAATACATTTTTGGTTTTGGTAGGGCTGCCCCTGGTAGGATTTCGATAACACAATCAGTAGCATGGTGGGGCAGTAAGTTGTCACACTCTTGTTCCCTACAAACCTCGCTTAGGTCATCATACACCTCAGGGAGCCCAACTGGCTTCTTGGTACTTATCTGCTGGTTGGGTGCTCCCTATCCTCTTGGGGTGTTGCTCATGTGGGGGTAGATCAGGTCCTACCCCTATCCTCAGATGTCTACATCCCTCTCCCCACCAGTTCGTCGAACCCCAGTTATCGAGCCAGGCTAGATCCAGCACGATTTCTTCCATGATCCTGGGAACTACTATGAAACAGATACGTTCCTGATGGGGCCCTATCTCCAAGGTTAGCGGTTCCATGACGTGGGTCGCTATTTGGCCTTCTAACAAAGACCCATCCATCTGTTCAAAACAGATGGGGTGTTTTAGCCTGCATATCCCCACCCCTATACTCTGCTGTAGCCGTGCTCATTAGACAACGGGTGTGGCCTGAATCTACTAGGGCTTTGCACTTGCACCAGCATCCCGCTGTCAAAACCACCGAAATGAGGAATGGTTTGATGGCTTTGCTTACCATGGGGTCGACTTCCCCCTCGTCATCGCTTCCACTGGTGGTCTCCCCTTCGGTTGGGCTTGTGCTGGTTCCACTGGGAATGGGATAGCTTGTTTATTGTGTCCTCCTTGCCGAGGTTATCCTTACACTCTTTTTAGCGGTGCTTTACCAGGGCCCTGGTGTTCTGGTTAATGCTTTAGGACCTGCCTTGGAGCAGTCCAACACACAATGGCCTGGTTTCCTGCACCAGAAACAGTTCATTGGGGCTTGTGTGGGGCCGGGTTTCCCTGGTGCGGTTGTGGAAGGCGTAGCTGGCATCGGGTCTGATGGTCATGACATTGGGAGGGGGTGGACTGGATAGTCCGGTGGTCTCCTACCCCTTGCAAGCCAATCCATTCTTGTCTGATCATCTTTCCGGAATTCCACATTGATCTTGGTGGCAGCCTGGACCCATGCCGCAAGTTGGGGTGGTAGACCACGTGTTACACAGGCTTGCCGCAAGGCACAGTCAAGCCCAGCCTTGAATTGATGTACCATAAACTGCTCCGGCCAGCCCCTCACCTTTCCTGACAGCCTTCAGAATTCTTTTATGTATTTGGCCAACAGCCTACCTTGTTGTTTGGTTGCCAACAGTTCACCTTCAGCTTGTTGCAGTCGTGTATTATCCTGAAAACCGCTCCTTCATGGCTGAGAGGAACTATATCTCCTAGTTCCCCAGCATGGTTGCTATATAAGTCAGTGACCCAGTCGGCCACCTCACCCTCCATAACGGCCACCACCGCCATTACCATGGCCCACTGGGAAGTATATAGATGGCCGTACTTATCGAGATGGTCAATTACTTGTCCCCAGAATAGGACTACCCTGTCAGGGCTGCCGTCAAATGAGGCCTACATGGCTGGTGGGTCCCATCGTCTCATAGGGCCCAGTCCCTGGGCCAGCAACGGCCAGGCTGGGAGCGGAGTCTGGTTTTCCTGCCTCAGAGCCCTGTCCTGCCCTCTACAGTGCTCAAACTGGGCTCTTGGGGGTGGGGTGGTGGTCTTGGGCAGCATGTGTTCTCCTGGCCTGTGGGGCTCCCCCCTGTCATATCATGGGCTTGGTCCTGCCACCGAGAAATGGGTCAGGCCCTCTGCTGGGAGGTGGGTACCATGTGCTGGGTGAGGGTCCACACCCCTTCTCCATCCCCTCCAGAGCCTGGGTTGGTTGGGGCGAATAGGTAGTAAAAAATGCTTTAAAAAAGTAAAAAAAAAAAAGGTTCCGACGATCGTGCGGCAGAGCTGTGATCGTCGGAACCTTTTTTTTACTTTTTAAAGTATTTTTTACTACCGGTTCACCCGAACCAGAGCGAACCAGTAGCATTTCGCCCCTGCAGCAGTGTCTCAGATAGTCGGTCCATACAGAGAGTGCTAGGGAGAGCTGAGAAGATTATAGGAAGCTCACTTCCCATTATTCAGGATATTGCTTATAAGCACTATGTGCTTAGAGCTCAAAACTTTGTTAGAGACCCCACACACCTACTTCACAATCTATTTCTGTTGCTCCTCTCTGGGAGAAAGTTTCGAAGTATCTATAGCAGGAGTACTAGATTCTGTAACAGCTTTGTTCCTTATGCCATCCATCTTTTTTTTTTGCCATATATATGTATACATTCGAACTAGACTGTGATGTTTCTCTGTGTTATGTATGTGTGTGCATGTTGGTATATGCATAATGGTTATCTTTTGAGAGCTGAATGCAATTTTATTTTAATGTATGTTGATTAGTCTACATTTAAAGTGACAACTTTTTATTCTATTCTAATCTCACTGCATGATATAAGATGCTTGAATATTATAATTACTGTTTATTTCTATATTAGTTTATTCTACAGTTTATTTTACAGGAGACTTACAGCTCTTTTCTTTTAAGCTCAATAGTCACTTTAGTTTTTAGTCACATACTTTTTATGTTATAGTTAATTATATAGTATCTGTATTTTCTCTTTATCCTCATAAAAGACCAAAGATATAGTGTATTGTCTTGTGAGTTATCATTAAGCAAAAATAGTAGAAGAAAATTATATATTCTTTTCCTTGGTTTGAAAGACACTAAGAATCATAGAATTGGAAGGGATTGTCCAAGAGAATGACATTTGCTCTTCTCCAGTCTTCTGGGATTTCTGCCCTTCTGAATTCTCAAGGATTCTTCACATAGCCCCCTCTTTCTGGAATAATTTTTCAGAAGATCAAGGTCAAGATATTCTTGCTGCTAATGTCCAGGAACGCTTTTCCACAGAACCTTCAGAGCAGAAGGTGTCAGGTAATGGGAGACAACTCTCATGAAGATAATCTGAGTGATGCCTGGTTATAGTTGGATGATGTGGAGCTGTTTATGATGTGCAATTTGTATTAGGTTTATTTAAATTACACAATTGACTACAAGATGCAAATGGTGCATGATATTTTTTATACTATACCCTTGTATAGTATACTATATATTGTTGAAATGAAGGTCAAATATATGTTGAAATATGTTGAAAAAAGGTTTCAATGAGTGTACTTAATGTATGAAACCAAATACATTCTTTCCATAGCAGTCCCAGAGAGGCCAAACCAGAACGAGACCTATGCTTTTGCAGTTAATTTCTCTTGTGCTTTCATATCTGTTTTTCATCTTATCGGTGACTTCAGTTAGTCTTCTTTTGACAATTTGTGGGCTTTTGGCAGATTTGAGTGAAGACTTCTTTACTTCTTTACCCATAGACTTCATGAAGACTTCTTTACCCATAGAATATTTTACATTTTCCTTCCTTTTCTTTCCCAGGTCGTTCTTCCCTCTTTCCTATAGATGATGGTTTACTAGATGATGGTCATAGTGACCAAATTGGTGTATTGAATTCACCTACCTGTTATCCTGCACATCAAAATGGAGAACAGATAGAACATTTCTCTCGAAAGGTGTTTGTTGGTGGTCTTCCTCCAGACATTGATGAAGGTGGGTTGCCTGACATGTTAACGGTTAGATAGAACCATCTCAATTATCTGTGGAGGCAAAATAAGTCACTGTAGAGTTGAGATTTCAGAAAGTCTCACTGAACCCTGTCAGATATACTTCTGAATAAATATGCATAGGTTTCAGCTGAAAGTGAGAGGAAAAAAAATCACTTAGCTATATGTGATTTAATAAGCTCTGGTAAATTCTATTGAAATAAAGACTGGATTGTGCAAGAATGTATGTGATACAATGTTGAGAAAAGTACTCATGTTTTTTTCTGTTATTGGGTGAAGTTTCTAGAATAAAGGCACTGTACTCAGTTGCCATAGTCATTTTAGATGTTTTAGATAAATTGCTCTTTAGTAGCTCACCCTCAAATCATTTTTGTGATAAATAGGAGAAGATAAAAAATAAGAGATAAATTATCTGAAAAACAAGATATGGTGAAACTGCCCTTTAACAAGCACCACTTGTTAAAGAAAGAAAGTGGAAAGGAGAATCTGGAAAGATTGGAGGACCAGTCACTGACAATTAATTTGTCAGAAAACTTGGCCATTCTCAACAAGATATCATACCCTGTCACTATGGGGAAAATTCTGGAAGTTAAGAAGACAGTAAGTTTTTAAGAGATTGGTTACTGTTTTCATGTTTCATTACAATTTTAATAGAATTATTTCTTACAATTGTGCTTTCCTCATGTCACAGGGAAATAGCTTAGCCAAGAGCCCACCTAAACCTTAGAAAAATGATAGTAGTTATCAATCATTGAAGGTTTTCAATCCTCAGCCTGTAAAGGGCTCATATTTGGTTTAAAACAGAATCAGCTAAATTTAAATAAATGTTGTTTGTAATAGATTAATATTCTGAATAGCTAGTAGTAACCTATATCTTTTAAGTTAGAGAGTCCCACAGAATTTAAAAATGGAACCAGACTGAAACAAGATTGGGGCTATTCAAATTGGGCTTTTCTCTCTTCAACTTTCTAGCTTCCTATTCATAAGCCTCAACATTCTAGCAGAGAAGACATACTCAAGCCCTCTAATATGATGTTTTATGCAGTAGAGCAGAAACCACAAACTGCTGGATTGCCTGCAGATTCCCAGATAGCTTTGGATGATGCTCAAGCCAAAAAGTTACAGCTGAAAAGATTGAATGATATTGAATACCAATTTGAAATCAGCTTAGTCTCTCAGAGCTCTGGAATTCTATTAGATCAGCAAATATCTGGTCCACTCTCACTTCCTCTATGTTGAGGAAATGGTTTTTCAGGGCTAGATACAATGTGGTCACATCGGTGCTTCTATATAGCAGATACACCATTCTTGTACCCCAGTGTACATGGCCTTGCCACTCTGAGGCAATCAAGACCATGGAATATGTTTTCCTTTACTGCCTTGTCTGCCAGGATTTTGGAAACAACAATTCCCTTTATGCTGAGTAGAATGGATTATTTCTATACCTACTACTTTCTTGCAGACTCAAATTGTGACATTAGCCAATATTTGTCACTATAGCAATTAAAATAGGTAACAATGAACTGCAGATTCAACTTGATAATTCAAGGTCATTGAGCCATTTTATTTTTCTTTCTCTCTCCTTCTCTTGTATAACTCTACATTATTGCGTAGATAATAAGTAAGCACCATCAATTATATTAACAGTATTCTAGGTAGAATTTTATTATTTATTATTTATTTGTTATACTTCTGCATTTTATTGATCTAAATGTTTTAATATACTTTCCTAGATTGTCAATAGCATTGTACTTACTAAACAATTAAGCACTTCTTTCTACCACATTACATATTTTAAATAGTATCTAGTACTTCAGCTCTTACTTGGCTGTTTTTACTACATTCCTTTTCTCCTTTCTTTTCTGTAAATTGCACACTTACTTATATCTCATTCTTCTTTATTCCTTAAAATTTTATTCCTGAAATGTATCAATTGTACCTGGTCAAGAATGTTTGCAAAACTCTAGGATTTTTTTTTTAGATACCTGGGAAATATTTTATCAGCATTGTATTTAAATACAGTATGTATGTATGTGTATATGTGTGTGTGTGTCTTCTTAAGTTTTCGCGGGTGTGTATATGCAAAAAATTAAAATCTTGGGTGTTTTCCCGCGTCATTGTAAATAAGTTAGTTAAAATGTTTAAAATTCTGGTTAAAATCCTACCTTAAAATCTTCTAAAAATCCTTACAGAGCACTCTGCAAGGTCCTTTAAAACCTTAGCTAAAATTCTACCAGTACCTTAAAAGTTTTTCTTTCTAGCAATGTTTCGACAGGCTCACAACCCTGTCATCTTCAGGATCTTGTTTAGTTTAGAAGCTATGGGTGTGTTGCGAGGTTGGAGCTGTCGCTTTTCTATGTTTGCTGCTACTGACGTATGCTGGTTAGCCTGTAACTCTATGTCCTGATTGGAGAACAGCAGTTTTTCTTCCTGCTTCCTCTTCCTAGCTGTTTGGCTACGTGTTACAGGCCTAGCTTTCTCACATTCTCTATTATTATTTGTCTGCTGTAGAGGGGAAAGGATTCTGGTAGGCATCCCAGGACCCTTGATTGTTAGTTGAGATCTCAGCCTGTCTTCTGGCTCGATCTTCTCTCTCTCCCTATTGCTAGCCACCCTCTGCAAAGAGGGAAGAATTCTGGCAGGCCTTACAACACCACTGGTTGCTTGTTGGAATCTCTGCCTCTCTTCTGATGTTAACACTTGAGTTTCTCTCAGTGCAGGTCCCCAAATACTTGATAACCTAGAGGCATCGTCTCGTCTGTTCATATTCTGTGGCCTCTTTTCAATTTCAATAGCCTCGAAATTGCCAATCTGTTCATAGAAGGACTTGAAATTAAAGCGTTGGAACAAACTATCTTTAAACCAAAATTATGGCTCAGATATGTAGATGATACATTCATCATCTGGCCTCATAGAATAGACAAGCTAGACAATTTTCTAGCACACTTGAATAACATGCACCCGAAGATAAAGTTCACTATGGAAATGGAGAATGAAAATCAACTCCCATTCCTAGATGTACTAATATATAAGAGAACTGATGGCACCCTAGTGTTTACCAAAAGAAGACACATACAAATCGTTACCTGAACGCACCTGAACGCACACTCACACCATCATCCCTCACAAATAAGTTCAGTGGTAAAAACTTTAATCACTAGAACTAAACATCTAGCAGATGAGGCACATGTACAAACAGAGCTTAAGACCCTCACAGAAGTATTAATGGAAAATGGGTTCCACAAAAATAGAATTAGAACTATAGTCCAGCAAGGGACAGTAGGACAGAGCAAAACCCAAGAAGAAGAACAGAATATGGGAACTGCCATCCTGCCCTATATAAAAGGGACCACCAATAAAATTAGTAAGATATTATGGAAACAAAAAATAAAAACAGTGTTCCGTATAGATAGAAAAATATCGATGATGGTGAGAAACCCTAAGGATAAAATTGAGTTGGAAAACCAGGGGATATACAAAGTGCCATGTGCCTCCTGTCAGTCATCTTATATTGGACAGACAAATAGACGAATAAGTGTGCGTTTAGAAGAACATAAAAATGCAGTGAAGAAAGAAGAGCAAACTTCTTCTTTGGTACAACATGTGAAGTCCACGGGACACAATATTGATTTTAATAAAACCAGAACAGTGGCGAAAGAGGAACATCTCAACAAAAGAATAATCAGGGAGGCTATTGAAATTGAAAAGAGGCCACAGAATATGAACAGACGAGATGACGCCTCTAGGTTATCAAGTATTTGGGGACCTGCACTGAGAGAAACTCGAGTGTTAACATCAGAAGAGAGGCAGAGATTCCAACAAGCAACCAGTGGTGTTGTAAGGCCTGCCAGAATTCTTCCCTCTTTGCAGAGGGTGGCTAGCAATAGGGAGAGAGAGAGGATCGAGCCAGAAGACAGGCTGAGATCTCAACTAACAATCAAGGGTCCTGGGATGCCTACCAGAATCCTTTCCCCTCTACAGCAGACAAATAATAATAGAGAATGTGAGAAAGCTAGGCCTGTAACACGTAGCCAAACAGCTAGGATGAGGAAGCAGGAAGAAAAACTGCTGTCCTCCAATCAGGACACAGAGTTACAGGCTAACCAGCATACGTCAGTAGCAGCAAACATAGAAAAGCGACAGCTCCAACCTCGCAACACACCCATAGCTTCTAAACTAAACAAGAGCCTGAAGATGACAGGGTTGTGAGCCTGTCGAAACGTTGCTAGAAAGAAAAACTTTTAAGGTACTGGTAGGATTTTAGCTAAGGTTTTAAAGGACCTTGCAGAGTGCTCTGTAAGGATTTTTAGAAGATTTTAAGGTAGGATTTTAACCAGAATTTTAAACATTTTAACTAACTTATTTACAATGACGTGGGAAAACACCCGAGATTTTAATTTTAATTTTTTGCATATATATAAGTGTGTGTGTGTGTGTGTGTGTGTGTGTGTGTACACACACACAGAGAGTATATATATACACTAAGACAAGAACTGCAAGCTAGAACAATAACTTTATTCCCCGCCTCCCCCCCAATATTTTAGATGAAATAACTGCCAGCTTCCGAAGATTTGGACCTCTGGTGGTTGACTGGCCTCACAAAGCAGAAAGCAAATCTTACTTTCCACCTAAAGGTATTTTTTGGAAATTGATTCAGAGTTAGTTCAGATTTTTTTTTTCATCACTGTTTCTCCTTTGTCCAGGTATGTACAAAGACATGCCATGGGGGCTGTTTCAACAGTTTCTACCTTTGTAGTAGGAGCAGGAAAATGTCAGCAAATGCTATAGAAAATGTTTACTGGTTACATTTGTATAGTCAATTATCATCTGTAATTTCACACTCTAAATAATAGCTTGAATAAAATAAGTGGCTGGTTTCCATTTGTGAACTAGCCTCAAAAAAGCCACTTTTTCTTATATCAGAGGGGAGAACTGCTAAGGGGTCAAAAGCAAAAATACTTTCAAAGGACTGCAATGAAGGAAGGCAATGTAAACAATAAGACAAGTTTTCTGTCTAAATCTTTATTATGAAAATTACTGTTAAATAGAAACCAGATTCCTTCTCATTCAATTACATGATTTTTAACTTACATCTCAAGATTGTCTTTACATCAAGTCTTGCAGTATTATTATTATTTAGAATCACAATTCTAAATTTCTGAGATTCTAAAATCCATAGTTGTCCCTTACTTAAACCAGATTTGTTTTAAAAGCATGCCTTAATAAATGCTAAAAAAAGCCTGCCTTTTTGAAGTTAAAGTCATAAAGGCATGTTATAATCTGTATTGGGACAGATTCCATATAAATTAAAATAATATATAATCTAATAAAAAGTATTTATAATGAAATCTAAATTAATTTTAAATAACTGGAAATTGGAGACAGATTAAAAATTGGGTTGGTCAAGATATTGGTATTTTTACAATATAGAATAATAGTCATATATAAACTACAAAATGTGTCTGTATACACAGCACACACACACATGTTAAATACATAACAGTTGACTTTTATTTTAATCAGAATCTTCATCCTGCCATGAAATAAAATGGGTAGCTATATCACGAGGTTCAGCAACATTCCCCAGATCTATAGGCACCAGTACCCCCCACCCCACTGTTCTTATGTCAGCTCTTGGAACAAATATTAGGCATGGTGACAACCACTGGGCCAGAAGGGGTGGCGTAGTTCCTTTACTGGAATCTCCTTTTACTCTATTCTGGTTCTGCTTGGTAGCTATACTTGATAGTTAAAGCTGCCACCAAAGTATCTGTTGTGGGCCAACAGGCAAGCCCTTCCTGGGGCTTTCCAGTCTGTAGCCAATAGGACTCTCTATCAATTTTCTCCCTAAATAGGAATAATTAAATTTACACAGCAACTGTGTAACCATGAAGATATACTGTTAGAAAGTCTCTCCCTCTTTGGTTGTTTCCAAATTAGATAATTCTTAAAGAAGATGCCCAAACTGAAAAGAACGGAAATGAGTTAGCATTAGACTACATCCTATTCTAAATTTCTGAAAACTTTTCGGTTTTAGTGCCTACACTTTGCAGAGCACTCAGATCATATCAATCACCTGTTTAAAGAAAGCAGGAACATCTAGGATTACAGCTGCTTCCTTGGATTGATAGCAGAAAAAATCATTGCCCTGTTTTACTTTATCTCTGATATGCATGTCACAGAATTTTCCTTTCTAGAAAAAGGTGGTTACAATGTAAGCAAAGCCAGATCTGAAGATTCCCACATAAACCCGCTAATTTTCCATTCTCCAAGGCTCTCGCCCCCCTTGGTCATCCTGTTAGTGTCCAATAAGATTCAAATTAGGTGTTTTGGTAACAGTTCTAAAGTTTGGCATCACTTTGAGGGGCATTCACATTCCATTCCAATGCCTGTGCCCTTGGATCGTTCAACCGTTATTTCTTGGTTGGCACTTCTGGTTGCTGTCATCCCCCCGTCCCTATATCCTCCCATCCTCCTCCCCATTCTTTATGGCAGGATGCCTTCAAAGTGAAGCAGGGCTAAGTGTTATGATGGCAGATCTGACACCTATATTATTTAGAATCTTTATGCAACTGGTGGTGGTGATGGACTCGATTTTTTCCTCTAGATATCACCACCAAATCAGTGCTACATCATTATATGGAAAAGTTTGGAAGTTCTGAAGGAAAAATTGAGAGCCATCAGGGAAACCCCTATGGTGGTGGTTTTCCTTTCCATTGAAATTTAGCAGACAGCTGATCACTCTTCCCTCCTGAAGAACTTCCAGGCAACCTTAGTTTGTAATGAGGATATTTCTCTATCTGGTCTTTTATTTTTCTAAAGAAGGAAAGGTATGCCTTTGTTTTCTGTCTTTGTCTGTATGTATGTGGTTATTTATGTACTGACAACTTGCTTATATATCTCTAGAGTTGGTTTATTTGCTTTTACCATTGAGTTCAAACAAAGTTACCTTATATGCCAGTCTCTGATATTAATCTGGGTTTTAATTTATGCTCCCTCTGTATTCTTTCCAATGACTATAAGAACCTAGCTTATTTTAAGCGCTCCACAATGAGTTTTATATTATTCTTGCCATAGGAATTATATAAATAATATACTCCTAATATTGTATAGTCTTTCTTTTATTTTTAATTGGAACAAAGATAATTATGGGAAGAGTTAAAATATCCATAGCTTCCATAGGGATTACTAGTGCAGTTTCTGTTTATGTCTAATAGGTACATGTCCATGCCTGATTCTATTATATAAACTCACGCATTCAACACCCAGTGAAAGAGATTACCTTGAACCTTGTCTCTGGGTTAAAATGCTAGCAGTGGGTAATACCTGGTGAGAATAATACCTAGCATTGTGAGAAAAAGATTATACAATATATATATATATTATATAATTTTAAAAATATGTAAAAAACATTGCAGTCTCTGACTACTTGTAATCCACAAAAGAAGGTAATATGATAATTGTGGCTCAGGGCAATAAAAGCTTACCATCCAAGCAATAAACATTTACAATCCAGCAGTAAAACTTTACAATAGTTGTAAACAACTAAAATGATCATCAGTTTTCTCAGGATCATTCAATATATATAAAAAATTGTGTTCAATTTATTCATAATTATTTAGTTAGTAAAGACTGGAATCCTTATAGATCCTTATGAATATGCTGAGAGAAAAAGAAAAAAAAACACCATTGCAAACACCATTTGCACTTAATTCATTAGAGAGAGAGAGCAATTATTTTATCCTTCTTTTCCTAAGTGGTTTTTCTAATTAAAATAAATAGAAGAAACGAGCAAAATTGCAAAACTACAAACAGCAAGTAAATCTCCAATCCTGAATAGCAAGAGTCAGCAATGTTTCCACTCTGGATGTCCTTCCAAAAGTAGCTAGTTTCTAGTGGTTTTACAATCTTCTAAGACTTTAAAGAAGGCATTTTTTAAAATTGGGAAATAGATGCCTTGTGAAGATCTCATGGATGCAGAAATGTACAAAGCAAATCAATTGCCTGGTTCAAGGTGTGTCTGGCAATCCATTTGATCCAGATTCTGTTTATTTTTATTTATTGGGGGAGGGGAGTTTAGTATCCTAAAATAGGGCTAATATTAGGTTTTTTTGTTTGAGGAAGAACTAAAACTCAGTGTACGTGCATATATTTATAGCCATCTCCTTGAAATTGTCTGTGAAATTTCATTCTGTCAGCACGATGTATTCTTCAGTGGAAGTGTAAAGCAATAACTAAGAAAGGACTAAATCTGAAAATTGGGGCTGTGTATATTGAAACCATACAAGAAAAATATGACAAAAATCCTACCTACTTGGTGACAGATCACCTCCTGCTTATTTCATCTTTCCTCCTCTTCCCAAATGTAATGAAAGAGACTACAACAAGAATATTGATGACAGTGATAAAAAGGAATCAAAACTTTTAATAGAATAGAAAAAGATCCATGCAATATTAATACACAGCTAGATTAGCCCTTTAACATATTAAAAATCTAGATCATGTATAAACATACTGCTCTGTTCACTTGTTTCTCCAATATAAAGCTTTCTTGAAAATCAATGAATCCTCTCTGTGTCTGGATTGTTCTTTTCTTTCTGCCTATATTATTTTTATGATTATTTTTGTCAGTTTTGGAAGCCATATTAGGCCGGAAGCTTCTATGCTGCCATCTTCTCATGTGTGGGAAAGTAGGAGGGGGAATTTAATAGAGGGGTTGTCTTTAGACATAATAGAATTCTTCCTGTCAGTCAAGGTCAGGCCAATCCTGCATCTGGAGAAGGAGTGGTCAGAGTGATGTCTCAAGATGGGACGGCTGGTGATTGGAGCATGTGATCGTCTGAGGAGTGAGGGGATTGTTTTGGGGGTTTTGATTCCTGGAAGAGTTGCCAGTCTGACCCAACTCCAGGAGGGGAAATGAAGTCCCATGAGTCAGAGTGAAGGATGAGGGTAGCCGTGGGATCCGGAGACTCCCAGGACTGGGACCAGTTGCGCCCAATAAGAAGCCAATCCTTAACTGGGCTCCCGGAGCGTTTTGAATGGATGGAAGTAGTCCCAACTTCTTGAGGTGAGATGGAGATTAGCACAACCTACATTCACCTTCCCTGATCCGGGACCTGGAGGGGGAATTAGTAGGGCGCAGATACCCCTCTACCAGGCCAGGGGTGAAACAAGCAGATCAGCACAGCATGGCCATCCTGCAGCTGTGAGACACCAAATGCAGCCAGCATACAGAATGCAAAACCCTCCTTTTGAGGCCCCTCACCAGCCTGCCTTTGTGCTACCTCCTGCTGAGAGTATACCACTAGGCTGGGGATTTTATCCCGGCCAGGGGTAGGTCCAGTGCCAGTGGTATCCAGCGCTGTCTGTTCCAAGCTTCCAGGGATCCCCATGGCCCCAATATGGCCCAATGATCCCGGCACTACAGGGGGGACTAATCCAACAGCCGGCTGGAGTACCCCCCCGCTCTCCATCCCAGCAAGCAGCTCAGCAGCTGGCCCACCTCCCCCAGCAGCCAGCTGGAGTACAGCAACCAGGAACAGCTCTGCAACAAGTTCCAGCTCAGCCAGCCACTTTAGCCACGCTAAAGGTAATGAAGCAGGGTAATCGACCCATAAAAGACTTTGTATGGGATTTTAGATGAGTCGCAGGGAACCTGGGGCATTGGCCAGACTGCATACTCCTACACTATTTTAAAGAAGCTATTGACCAAGAAGTCAGAAAAGCCTGTGGGATCCGGAGGGTGCCTGAGCATCTGCATGACTGGTATACCATGTCCATAGCTCTAGATAGGGAAATCCACCCCCACAGCAAAACCCCAGCAGAGAAGCTGCCTCGGAGAGCGTTATCTAGTCAGCCCATTTCAAAGACTACTGAAATCACACACCCCTCAACCAGCAGGTGCAATTAAATGCTATCAGTATAACCAGGACATCAAGCTTCTGAGTGCCTGGCCCCTGCCCCAGTTTCACAACTATGTCCTGCCACAGCTGCATGAGGCAGGAGGGCTCCAAGAAAAGCCCCAGACACCAGCCGATTCACCAGACAAGCCATAGAGGTTCCCCTCCCCACTAAAGAGAGTGAGTATCCTCCGGCTAAAGAAGCCCCTGCCGGTGAGGCTAGCGAAGATGAAGACCCGATGGTGAGTGCACCCATCCCCCCCTTTTCAATTAAAGTGAAATTGGTGGTGCCAGAGACAGGGAAGCAATGAGAACTGCCAGCAATAATAGATACCGGCTGCACCAGATGTCTAATTGGACTTCCAGTTGTTGAACAATTGGGAATCAGAACAGCAGCCTTAAAGTGCCCAATTAAATTTCACCAGGTGGATGGAACATTAATTGGAGGGTCCCCACCACCCATATTACAGAACTGGTTAAATTAGAAATCGGGAGACATCATGAACTTATACGATTTATAGTAACCCCAAAAATGTCAGAATCTGTCATACTGGGCCTGACTTGGCTGGACAAATGGGCCCCCACCATCAAATGGGAAGATGGATACCAAAAAATCAGAATAGGGATTGGCCCATTACCCCTTGCCCCTCCTCCCAAAGAGCAGCCTACCCATAACGGCCAGCTGCCAGAAACAGCAGCGGCTTATTCAGACAGGCCTCCAGGCGAATCCCAAATTCCTAAGGTATATACAGACTTAGCCAAAGCTTTCAGTGAGGACGAATGTAACCTCTTCCCCCTTCAGGGGCCCACGGATTGCACCATTGATTTAGAACCGGGAGCCAAATTGCCAAAACCCATGATGTACTCCATGATACCTGCTGAAATGACCGAGTTGAGGAAGTACATTGACACTAACCTAACCAGAGGATTCATCGAGCCTGCGAAATCCAGGGTGGCTGCCCCAGTATTGTTTAAAGAAAAAAAAGATGGTACACTGAGATTGTGTGTCGGTTTTAGGGGAGGTGAACTGCATTTGCATACAAAATACCTACCCCCTACCACTAATGAAAGACTTGCTGAACCACTTGTCAAAAGGCAAGATTTTCACCAAGCTAGATCTAAGGGAAGCCTACTACCGAGTTTGCATAAAGGAGAGAGACGAATGGAAGACTGCTTTTAACTGCCCCCTGGGCAGCTTCCAATTCCGGGTCATGCTTTTTGGACTCCAAGGGGCCCCCATAGTCTTCATATAACTGATCAACAAAGTTTTACATGAGCACCTGTATAAGGGGGTCCGTGTTTATCTTGATGACATTCTTATATTCAGCGAAAGTATGGAAGAACATGTCAAATTGGTCAGACAAGTGCTGAAAAAGCTCCTAGCGGCCAAGCTTTATGCAAAGTTGTCCAAATGCGAGTTCCATAAGGAGTCCTTGGACTACTTGGGATACAGGGTGTCGAATCAAGGAATCGAAATGGACCCAGGGAAGGTGAAGGCAGTGCTGGACTGGCAACCCCCATGAACCCGTAAGCAACTTCAAAGCTTCCTGGGGTTTGCAAACTTTTACAGACAATTCATCCCTTCCTTGGCTAAGGTTGCTCTCCCTTTGACAGAATTGCTAAAAACCGATCTGTTTCCCACCAAGCTGAAACCTAGCCAACCCCTAGCTTGGACAATGGACTGTCAAAAATCCTTTGAACAATTAAAACGACTATTCGCAGTGAAGCCAATCCTACAGCACTCTAACCCAAATAAGCCATTTGTGGTTCAGGTGGACATGAGTGAAGTGGTGGTGGCTGCTGTTCTACTGCAAAAGAACGCCCAAAACAAACTAATGCCGTGTGCTTACATATTGAGAAAGTTAACGGACATTGAGCGCAGATAGGCGGTATGGGAAAAAGAGGTTTTTGCGGTGCGATGGCCTCCCCTATCCTGGAGACACTTTCTAGAGGGAGTTAATGAGCCTTTTGAAGTGTGGACTGACCACAAAAATCTCGAAGCGCTGAAGATCCCGAGGAAGCCCCGAGGATTGCCTCTCCTTCCAATTTAAGAAAGTAAGAACTCTTGAAACCACGTTGTTCAAAGGGATTCTTTCATTAAGCAGAAGTGAAAGCCATCCAGTTAAAGCACGATCTGAATACTCGTAGGCAAGACAAGTAGGATTAAAACAGTAGAGACCCCTCCCTTTAAGTCAGAATGCAGATTTTACCCAATATACAAGTGTGAAGATGTTTTCTTTTCCAGCTTCCCTGAGAACCCGAACAAACATGCATTCTCACTGTTATCCTTTAAAGTAAAATAACCCACATGGCTATCATAAAAATTCCTCCAGGTAAAGAGGATCTCAGGGCTCTTTGGCACCAGGATATAGGTTGTAAAATATCTCTTGACACAGGCAATGCTAATAAATTGAATCCAAGTCTCCCCCATCCTCCAATTGAATGGCAGTATCACTTTTAGGGATCTGACATGCTACCCTCCTTAGAAAATGAAAGGGTCTACCTGTAAAAAAAACCAAATATACACAAGATTTCATGATAGTATATTAATAAGGTTTGTTAGGGTATTGGGAGTGAAATTTTCTCAGTAATATTGGAGCCCTAACATGGTGTTTAGCGACCCATTCATTGTGTGCTGATGGTAAATGTTTCCAAGCGACTAAGTATTGGATTTTCCCTCTGTGGATCCTAGAATCAAGGATTTCCTTGATTTCAAAGTGTTGTTCACCTTCAATCATGATGGGAACAGGAGGTGTAGATGCAGGTGGTCTGAGGGATGAGTTTACTTCTCGCTTGAGTAAACTGATATGGAATACTGGGTGGACTTGCCTGAGTGTCTTTGGAAGGAGTAGTTCAACTGCTACTGGATTGATGACTCTAGTGACGGGGAAAGGTCCAATGAACTTTGGTCCTAGTTTCTTTGATGGTTGTAATGATTTCAGGAATTTTGTAGATAAGTATACTCTGTCTCCAAAATGAAAAGGTTTGGGTTCCATCCTTTTCTTGTCAGCTTGAATCTTAAAAGCTTCTCTAGCTTCCTGTAAGGCTAATCTAACCACTGGCCATGTGTTTTGCAAATTATCCATCCACTCCTTAAGTGAGGGGATGGTGGGTTTTTCTGTGGGCAGTTCAGGCATGGGACTGAAATCCTGGCCTGTCGCTACTCTAAAAGGGGTAAAACCAGTGCTTGAATGTACAGCATTATTAAACGCAACTTCAGCAAAAGGCAAAAGTTTGGTCCCGTTATCCTGTTGAAAATTAATGAAACATCTTAAATATTGTTCTAATATCGAGTTCAAAATTTCAGAATTACCATTAGTAGCCAGATGATGGGAAGAGCTCAACACCTGGCCAGTACCAAGTAAGTCCAAAAATGCCTTCCAAAAATTGGAGGTGAATTGAACTCCTCTGTTGGAGATGATCCCTTGTGGAGCACCATGAAATTGATAAATGTGTATTAGGAATAATTTGGCTAAACCTTTAGCAGTTGGGTTCTTTTGGCAGGGTATAAAATGTGCCTGTTTTGAAAACAGGTCTGTCACAACCCAAATAACAGTATTTCCCTCACTGTTTGGCAATTCTACGATGAAATCCATAGCAATCACTCTCCAAGGTGAAGGTTCAGCTACCTTCTGCAATAGACCTGGGGTTTTCCCCTGATGTCTTTTTGCTGCTGCACAAATGGGGCAGCTAGCTACATAGCTTTCTGTGTCCACCAAAATTCTCTTTTAATCAGGTGTAAAGTTTTCACAAACCCAAAATGTCCAGGTAATTTGGAGTCCTGGCACCTTACCATAGTCTTTGGCTGGCAGGAACATACAACTTCCCTCCCATCCAAGCCAAGTCTTCTTTCATCACAGCTGGATTTGTTGTTCAAAAACCATTCATCAGTGGCCAATGTTTGTTTAAAAGTTTGGGTGGTGTCATTGTTCATCAATGTTTCTCGTTTTGCCTGGAATCTGGTAACTACTTTAGCGGCTAGTTGATTGTTTTGTACTATGGGTTTGATTACATCTGACTTTGCACTATTGTATTGCGGTTTTCTGGATAGCGCACCCACCAGAAAGTTTTTTTCCTCCGGGAGGTATTTTAGAGTAAAATCAAACCGTTTTAAGTACTGAACCCATCGTACTTGTTTTGGGGAGAGTTTCCTTGGGGTCTTTAGGGCTTCTAGATTTTTATGATCGGTCCAGATTTCAAAAGGGGTCTTACTGCCTTCTAGGAAGTGCCTCCAGGTTAACAATGCCCAACGAACTGCATAAGCTTCTTTCTCCCAAATGACCCACCATTGCTCAGTCTCATTCAACTTTTTGGATGTGTAAGCGCATGGTTGTAGTTGGTCTTGCTCATTCTTCTGAAGCAGGACTGCTCCTATTGCTACATTTCTGGCATCTGCTTGTATGACAAATGGTTTCTCAGTGTCTGAGTGTTTTAGAATTGGTTCAGCCGAGGACAGCCATTTAAGTTTTTCAAATGCCGCCTGGCATTCCATAGTCCAGTTCAACGGCTGCTTTGGTTTAGGGTTGCCCTCCCCCTTCATTTTTAAGAGCTTGGTGATGGGGAGGGCAATCTGAGCGAATGCAGGGATAAATTGGTGGTAAAAGTTGGCAAAACCCAGGAAGCTCTGTAATTGTTTATGCATGTGTGGTGGGTCCCAATCAAGTACAGCCTGCACTTTTAGAGGATCCATCTCAACCCCCTGGTGTGAAATACGGTACCCCAAATAGTCAATCTTCTCTTGGTGGAATTCACATTTGGAAAGTTTAGCATAAAGTTTGGCAGAGCGGAGTTTCTTTAAAACCACCCTGACTAGTTTTACATGTTCTGCTTTGGTCTCAGTATAGATTAAAATGTCATCTAAATAGACCAGGACCCCCTTATATAAATGCTGATGTAGCACTTCGTTTATTAACTGCATAAACACTGCAGGGGCTCCTTGTAACCCAAAGGGTTACATCGGTTGAATTGGTAGCAGCCGAGGAGGGTGTTAAATGCCATTTTCCACTCGTCCCCCTCTTTAATTCTGACACGGTAGTAAGTCCAGTTTTGAAAAAAATTTCCCTTTAGCGAGGTGTGCTAGCATATCCTTCATAAGGGGAAGGGATACATGTTTTCCACACTGATCGTAATCAGATTTTTTTTTAATTGAAAAGTTTTTAAAATTTTACAATTTCCCCATCCCTCCTCCCCTCTCCCAACCCAACCCTCCCCCCCCCCGGACTTCCCAGAGCAAAATACAAGGTATAGCATTTACCAAACATAAGCTAACATATACAAACTATCTATAGACTCCTCTCTCCCTCTTGCCCTTTAACTCCCTTTTACATAACTAAATATTAAAATTCCCTTAAATGTCTTCTTTTCTTCATTCATAAACTATTTGAAATTTCTTTGTCCCATATTTATTTTGAATATAATCAATCCATCTTCTCCATTCCAATATATATCTCTCATTTGAATGGTCCTTCAAATATGCTGAAATTTTAGCCATCTCCACTAAATTCATTACTTTTAATGTCCATTCTTCAATGGTAGGTAGATCTTCCTTCTTCCAGCACTGCGCCACCAAAAGTCTAGCTGCAGTTATTAAATTCAAGATCAAATTAGTCTCTATAACTGTATAATCTGTAATTATACCCAATAAGAGCAACTGTGGAGTAAACTTTATCTTTTTTAAAGAATATTTTGCATAATCCACCATATTGGGTGGTGATCACCTTTAAAGCGCTCCACGGCTTAGGGCCAAGGTACTTACAGGACTGCCTTCTGCCATCAATTGCCTCCCATGGCCAGTTCACTCCCACAGAGAGGGCCTCCTCAGGGTGCCGTCAGCCAGACAATGTCGGCTGGTGACCCCCAGGGGGAGAGCCTTCTCTGTGGTGGCACCTACCCTCTGGAACGATCTACCCCTAGAGATACGAGTGATTCCAGACCTCCGGACTTTTCGTCGGGTCCTTAAAACCTATTTCTTTCAATTAGCCGGGCTGGCCTGATTTTACGTTTTATGTTGGTTTTAAAATTGATACTGATTTTAATTTAATGTTTTAAAATTATGGGCCAAACTTTATTTAATTATCTTAAAATTATTTTAACTTTTGTACACAAATGTTTTATTCTGGCTGTTCACCGCCCTGAGTCCGAAAGGAGAAGGGCGGTATAAAAAATCTAATTCTAATAATAATAATAATAATAGTAATAGTAATAATAGTAATAATATTTAACCCAAAATGCCTTGATTTTCTTGCATGTCCACCATATATGATAATACATGGCATCATCACACTGACATCTCCAACATTTAGATTGTAAACTTGGATACATACAAGCTAACTTTTTAGGATCTAAATGCCATCTATAAAACATTTTATAAAAATTTTCTCTCAGGTTTTGGGCTTGCATAAATTTTACATTTCTAACCCATATTTTTTCCCACGTTTCCATCATTATTGGTTCCTCAATATTTTGTGCCCATTTTATCATACAGTCTTTAACTAACAGTTAAACAGTCTTTAACTAACTCCGTTTCCGAATCTGTCTCTATCAATTCATTATACAACCTTTTTATATGCATTTGACTTTGGTCTCTGATTTGTTTTACCAAGTTTTACTCATTTTGCAAAATACCAATTTTCTGATCATGTTTCTATCTAGCTTGCAGCTGTCCATACTGAAACCAAATTTGAATTATCCTTTCTTCTTTTAATACATTCAAAGACTTTAACTGCAATGTTCCTCCTTCCATAATAAGAAGCTTTTTGTAAGTGATCACATCTTGTTTTTGTTCTACACTTATATTTTCTATCACATGTCTGGGTATCGTTTTTATTGTTTAGTTTTTTATTGTTATTTTATTGTTTTTATTGTTTAGTTTATATTGATACTTTTTCCAGACACGTAATAACGCATTCCTTAATATATGACTTTTAAAAGTCTTATCCACCTTTTTATCATATAGTAAATATGCATGTCGTATACCAAATCATATCCCTCAATATTCAATATTCTTTCTTCTGTTGAGTTACTCCAATCGCTAATTGCTGAAAGGGAAGCTGCCTCATAATACAATCTCAAATTGAGCATTTTGAGACCTTTTCTTTCACATATATCTTGCATTATTTTTTGCTTTATTCTCGGTCTCTTCCCTGCCAAAACAAAATTACTAATACCCTTCTGCCATTCCTTCAAATTTGCATCTTTTTTAAGTATTGGTATCATTTGGAAAAGAAATAAAAACTTTGGCAAAACATTCATTTTTACTACTGCTATTCTTCCTAACAAAGACAGTTGTAATTTTTTCCAGTTTTCCATCTCTTTCTGTATTTTTTGCTACAAGGGTTTGTAATTGTACTTATATAGTTTCGCATTTGAAGTCATGATATAGACCCCTTCTTTACTATTTCAAATCCTGTTACTCTTTCTATTTCTTCTTTTAGTCATATTTTTAGTTATTATCTTTGTTTTACCTGCATTTATTTTAAAACCAGATACATGTCCACATTGATTAACTATATCCATTAAATCTACAACTGATTGTACTGGTTGAGTTAAAGTAACAACCAAGTCATCTGCAAATGCTTTTAGTCTGTAGTCATAACGTCTAATTTTAATTCCCTTTATTTTATCTGAACTGCGTATTTTATTCAATAAAAATTCCAAAGTCAAAATAAACAGTAATGGAGACAAAAGACATCCTTGTCTTGTGCCTTTCTCAATATTAAAAGTTTCTGTTAAACTACCATTTATTATTATTTGTGCTGTTTGTTTCTGGTATATTGCCTTAATAGATTGTGTAAAATACTCTCCAAACTGCATCTTTTCTATTATTTTCAATAAAAAATTCCAATTCAATCGATCAAATGCCTTTTCCGCATCCAAAAATATAAGCACTGCAGGGACTTGGTTGTTCTTCCCCAAATATTCCAGTATATTAACTATTTGCCTTACATTACTTTTCATTTGTCTCCCATTTATAAAACCAGTTTGATCATTGTGAATCAATTGTTCACAATCAAATGTGAAACATTAACCTATTTGCTAATATTTTAGCAAAAATCTTGTAATCTGTATTTAAAAGCGATATAGGCCTATATTTTTTTGGCTGACTATGATCTTGATCCATCTTTGGGATCAAAGAGACAAATGCTGTTCTCCAAGATGGAGGTACCTCCCCTCCAGATTGTATTTTAGTAAATAATTCTTTAAGTGATTCCACCATTTCTAGATGCAATTTTTTATAATAAACAGATATCAATCCATCTGTCCCAGGAGCTTTGTCCACTTTCAACTGTTTAATTGCTAAGACAATTTCTTCAGAAGTTATCAGTTGGTTCAAACCTTCCCTTTGCTCCTCTGTAACTATAGAAATATTCTCTTTCTGTAAATATCTGTCTATATCTATGCCTTGAATTTTATCACTAGCATACAACCTCATATAAAATTTTAAAAATGCTTTTTTAATCATGTCTTGCTGATACAACTCTTTACCTTTATATTCTATCTTCTCTACAGTGCGTGACTTTTGTTTTTTCCTTAACAAATATGCTAGCCATCTGCCTGGTTTATTAGCGTTACAAAAAGTATTATGTTTAGCATATTGCAAACTAGTTGCAGCCTGGTCTGCCATCAAAATATTAAATTGCCCTCGCAATAAATTAATTGCATCCTTTGTTTTCTTATCTGCTGGATTCAATGTTAGTAGTTGCTCTTTCTTTTTTATTTCCTCTTCTAAATCATTCCAATTTTTTTCCTGTCTACATCTATGTTTATTATTCAGGTATATTAAAATACCTCTCATATATGCTTTGCTTGCATCCCATACCACTTCCATAGATGTACCTTTATGCATATTCATGGCAAAAAATTCTTTCAAAAATTTTTTACATTCTTTCACATTTTCCTCATATCTAAACAAATTTTCATTTAACCTCCAGGACCTCCCAGGTCCCTTTTCAGATTCCAGTTCCATCCAAACCGGGCTATGGTCTGTTAATATTCTTGGACATATCTTCGTTTTCTTCACCCTAGAAAGAAAATCATTACTAATTAATATAAAATCAATCCTAGAAAAAGATTGGTGTCTATCAGAAAAAAAGGTAAAATCTTTTTCTTCAGCATTCCTTTCTTGCCAGATATCTCTTAGCTCCATATCTTCCATCATATCAAAAAAAGATTTAGGCAATCTGGCTCGCGTTTGAATATTTTATGAAGGTCCTTTTTTGTCTTTTTTAGTATCCAAAACTCCATTCCAATCCCCCAGTAGTATACACGATTTGTAATCCCATTGTATTAGTTTGGTATGTAAAAGCTTGTAAATTTTTTCTTGTTGTTGGTTAGGTGCATATATTCCAATTAAGAGTATTTTTTCCCCTCTATTAAAATTTCAATTGCAATATATCGTCCTTGATCATCTGCTTCAATTAATTTAGCTATTAAGTTTTTTTTTAACTATATAACTATGCCATTTTTCTTTTCTGGTGCTGATGCTACAAAGTGTGTTCCCAATCCGGCATTTATCAAATATTTTTGGTCTTTCATTCTAATATGTGTCTCCTGCAAACAAATTACTTCATTTTTGTACTGCTTCAAATAATGAAATATTTTCCTCCTCTTTTGCGGTGAATTTAAGCCATTGACATTCCAGGTTAAAAATCTAGTTGCCATTTTTGGCCCCTTGAAGCTTTTGGAGCATTAGCTGAAGATCTTCTTTCACTCTCCTCTTTGGCCTAGCTCCTCCCACTGCTTCTGTTTTTGTAACTTCTTGAGTTTTCATCTGAGTTTGCTACACCTTTAATTCTTCTTTATGCTTATTTGCAGCGCAGGTCTGTCTTTGATCTTTTGGTTCCTCTATTTTTTCAAATAACTCCAGAGCTTGAACAGCACCTGAAAGTTGTATTAAATCTTCTTTCTCCCCCTTTCTTGCCTCCACTACTACCTTTCCTCTTCTGGCCTCTGGAGAAGATGGACATCCAGCCTTTAATACATTTGTGTAAAAATCTTTTGCCTTCCATACTGCATTAAAATGATATCTTTCTCCTGCGTAATTCACCACTAATCCAGCTGGAACCTCCCATCTGTACTGTATCTGGCGTTTTCTCAGTTCTTCCACCAAAAAAGCATAATCCTTCCTGGTTCTCAACATTTGGGGGGGCCTTCTTTCAATATCACAACCTCCTGCCCTGCCACTTGAAGTTTATTTTTGCAGGAAGCTTAATTTTGTATTCTCCTTGTTGCAAAGTAAATTACAATATCTCTTGGTAAATGCTTCTGTCTGGCAACCCATTAATTAACACGATAAATTTTGTCAATTTGCCCTTCAAGAGCTGCCTTTTGTTCTCCACTTATCTGTGCAAAGGCTTCAGCAAAGATCTCTCGCAAATTCTCTTGATTATTTTCTCTCAAGCCTCTTATTCTCAGGGCAAACTCCATTGCCCTATATTGTATCATTATCACTTCTGAGTCAGCTCTCTCCATCTTTGTCTGGACCTCACCCATTTTATTTTCCAAATTCACATTGGATTGGTTAATTTCCTCCACTCTTTCATCCAGCTCTTCAATATGGCTTGCCAGACCCTGAAATGCCAAAATAATATCTTCTCTAATTTCTTTATTTTGAATTTGAATTACCACTTTAATTTCTGCCATCTCTTCAGCTACATCTTGCATTTTTTCTTCAAAGACAGAGGTAATTTTTTGCTCTAAGGCAGAAGCTTGCATCTTTAAAGCTCCCTGCAAAGCTTCCAATGTTAGTATTTGTGGTTCCATTGGAACTGACAAAGATTGCAATTTAGATGGTTGGGCAGGTGATCCCCCAGCACTTTTAGGCACAACCATTTTTATTTGCCTTGAGGCCATTTTCAAATGTTCAATTATAATTATTTTTGCAACAGCCAGAACAATAAATCCACTAAGTCCAGTTAATTTCCAGTCCTCAAAAAGATTTTCTTTTCTTTTTTTTAATTGTCTAAAGTCAATTTTGAGTCTTCATTCTTTTAAAATAAAGTCCAGAAGTTTTAAATGGGAACTGTCAGCGCTAGATGAAACTTTGCTTTTAACTTTCACTTCCACGCCCCATTAAAGCTCTGGCACCATTTCCTTTCACTTTCTTCCCTTAATAGTCCAGAAGGAAGTATATAATACACATTCAGAGTTAAAGTTTAGTACTTGTAATTATAGTTGCTTCTGCCTTTGCTCTGCCTGCTTTTGTATCCAATACTTTGAAAGATTGTTGCAGGGGTGGTCACGGCATCTTGTTCTGCTTAAAGCAGAAGCGTCCCGGATCCGGACATTGTTAGGTTTACAGGGAGCTCTCACCCTTCAAGTCCCAGAACTGTTCCTGGGGCTCTTGGGGAGCTCTACCCATGCCCGGCTGCTCTCTTTCCCCCTTTTTCCCAGGGGGAAAGTTTCCAAGCCGCTAGACAGCTGATTTTTGCTGTTCTAGGGCTTTAACGAGATTGCGGGGCTAGTGCTCACAAAGGAGCGACCACCGACGCCTACGGTACCACTGGAAGTCCGTAATCAGATTTCTAAAATTAACACATAGACGTTTTGAGCCATCTTTTTTCTCTCTAAATAGCACTGGAGCTGTGATTTTTGGTCGGGCTGGCTTGATGAAACCCCTTGCTAGGTTTTTCTCAATAAATGTTCTCAGCTCTTCCAACTCCCTCGGTGACATGCTGTACATCTTGGGTTTCGGGAGTTTTGCACCGGGTAAGATTTCTATCACACAGTCGGTGGCACAGTGGGGGGAGCTCGTCTGAGGCTTTTTCGCTAAAAACCTCAGCCAAATTTTTGTACTCTATGGGTATGCCCTCAGTTGGTATGGCGCGACCAGGCATGGCTGTTTCTCAATTCTCTGCCCCCTCAGTTCCTTTATGTGGACTCTCAGCAAAAGTCACATTCATCTGAAATTTTATGATGTCTTGTTTCCAATTGATTTTTGGGTTCCATTTTTTCAGCCATGCAAGGCCCAGAACCAATGGCCATTCCATACCAGGTGCCACTATAAATGTAAGCCTTTCCTCGTGGCTTCTGATGCCTATATGTAGAGGCTCAGTGGCAAAAGAAGCTGGCGCCCCTCCTGCTATTGACCCATCTAGTTGGCAGAAAGCGATGGGGTTTCTCAGCTTTCTTACTTTAATCCCTAACTTCCCTACTAGGGTTGGGCTGATCAAACAACGGGTGCACCCTGAATCCACTAGAGTGGAGATATTTATCTCCCTATCCTGGTTTGGGATAAATAGTCTTAAGGGGAGGGTAAGCGGTTTAATTGGTTTGCTTACCAGTGGTTCATCATCTGGATCGCTTCCGAATGAGTGTGATTCCTCCTGTTCAGATGCCAGGGTTTTCTCCCCAAAGAGGGGAGGGGATTAAACTTCTATGGTCTCCCTGCTCCTCAGGGCAGTCTCCTTCCCACGCTGACCCAGTTTTGCAGGGTTCTCCCCTGGTGGGTGGTTCTGGGTGGGTGTTTGCAAACGACACTCTGCAGCTCAGTGCCCTGCTTTTCCACACTTGAAACAGGCTGAAGATCTCGGAGAGAATGCGGTTTGTGGTTTGAGGGGCTCTTCAGTCCATTGGGGTGGGGATTTCTTCTATGCTGTCCCCGCTCGATACTGGTTTCTGGCCATATCGATCTCAGCTTCTTCGGTGGTGACGTACTATTCATGTAAGTTATTCGGTGCACCTCAGGCCACACAGGCATTGTATAGATCATCACTCAGCCCGTCCTTGAAGTAGCTCACCAAAATATCTTCTGGCCAGTGCACATGACACGTGAGGTCTTGGAATTCTTCAGTATACTCTGCTACTGGCCGTTGCCCCTGCCTCACCACCTTAATGTGGTTGCATACTTTGCAATCTGCCAATGGGTCCTCAAACCGACATCGCAGGGTCATCATGAAACGATTGAAATCCCATAGTTCTGGTGCATTGGCATTATGCAGGGTCACCATCTATCTGGCAGCGGCATCCTCTAGGGCTAGAGTCACAACTTGCACTCGGGATCCTTGGGTTTGGAAATCATACCTGTACTCTTGCATGTAGGTTAGCATATGTGCCATGAAGAATCCTAATTGTTGGGGATTCCCATCAAACTTCACCCCAAGGGAAGGAGTTTCTCTTTCTAGTTGCGGGACTCGGGCTGGTTGGGAATGGGCGCCGGTGTGCATGCGGCCTGGGGAGGAGGGTTTTCTGGGTCTTCTCCCGCTGCTGTTGTGGCATCTGCTTGATAGGTAGGCTCCAGAAGGGGGTTGCCTTCCATGGCATCATCTGCGACTGCTGCCCTTTCCGCACCCTTTGGTTGTTGTCCTGACTCCCTTCGGATGTCGAGATTTTCCAAAGTTTCCATCACCAATTGGGTTATATGCCTCTTCAGATAATCCTTCCTCAGTTGTGCTTTGGTCAGTCCCCCCTGGTCAGCAAGGGCTTCTAGTTCCAGTTTCCACCCTGGTTTATGGTTACCACGGCTGAGGGTGAGTCCTCTGGTTCTTTTACCCCAGCTATCTTTCTTCCCAATGCCAATTGACCAGGGGGGCTTTTCAGGATTCTCCAGGGTTACCTCATCCTCTCCGATAGGGTGTACGAAACAGGTATCAGTTGTTGCCCCCCAGCAATCGGTTTCTCCGAGTTCTCTGCTTCGTTCAGACATGGTTTGCAAGGTCCCCTCAGTAGAGCGAAGATTGCTTCTCTGGGTTGAACATTTTTCAGATCATGCTTTGTGTAAGGATTACCTCTCCTTCCAACTTAAGAAAGTAAGAACTCTTGAAACGTGGTTGTTCAAAAGGGTTCTTTTATTAAGCAGAAGTGAAAGCCATCCAGTTAAAGCACGATCTGAATACCCTTAGGCAAGACAAGTAGGATTAAAACAGTAGAGACCCCTCCCTTTAAGTCAGAATGCAGATTTTAGCCAATACACAAGTGTGAAGATGTTTTCTTTTCTAGTTTCCCTGAGAACCTGAACAAACATGCATCCCTACTGTTATCCTTTAAAGTAAAATAACCCACATGGCTATCATAAAAATTCCTCCAGGTAAAGAGGATCTCAGGTCTCTTTGGCGCCAGGATATAGGTTGTAAAATATCTCTTGACACAGGCAATGCTACTAAATCAAATCCAAGTCTCCCCCATCCTCCAATTGAATTGCAGTATCACTTTTAGGGATCTGACACCCAAGCAGGTTTGCTGGGCTCAGTATTTCAAATGCTTTAACTTTAACCTGAAATACATTCCGGGGGGGGGGACCTTTTAGCTGATGCCCTCTCCCGTAAGCCCCAGTTTGACAGCCAACGAGAAGAGATAGTTCATGCCATGATCTTGGAAACTTAGCCAGCCGCCCAAGCCTGCACCAAAGTGCAAACGCAGCATGGTTCCAACCTCCCCGAAGACAAGTTGACAGCAGAGCTAAAAGCGGCGCTCTCGACTGATTCAAGGAAAACCAGATGGACCTAACCCTAAGAGAGGGGTTGGCATAGAAGGGGAGTAAGATTTATGTGCCCCGCATCATGCGACTCCTGGTGCTAAAGTGGAGTCATGATTCTTGACTAGGGGGCCACTTTGGATTTTTAAAAACCCTCCATTTGACTAGGAGACAATTCTGGTGGCCAAAGATGAAAGCTGATGTAGAAGACTATGTGAGAAGCTGTGCCATCTGCGCCACCATGAAGTCCAGACCAGGGAAGCCCCCGGGACTTCTCCAGACTGTGGCCGAACCCACCAAACCCTGGGAGGAGATTGCAATGGACTTCATAGTTGAGCTCCCTGACAGTGGAGGGAACAAGGTGATTTGGACTGTCATTGATTTATTCTCTAAGCAAGCACGCTTCACTGTCTGCAACGGACTACCCTCGACCAAGAAACTGGCAAAGCTTTTTGTGAAACATCTACAGGCTACATGGGGTTCTAAGGAGAATAAAATCAGATTACGGGGTCCAGTTTACCACTAAGTTCTGGAGAGAGTTTCTATGGTCCATTGAGTCATCCCAGGGGCTTAGCTCAGCTTTCCACCCATCGACTAATGGATCAACTGAAAAATTGAACTCAATGGTAGAACAATACATTAGATGTTATGTAAATTATCAACAAGAAAACTGGGCGGATTTACTACCGTTTGCAGAAGTGGCTTATAATAATGCAGTATCCAGTAGTACTGGGTTGACACCTTTTCAGATAACTATGGGCATGGATTTTGTGCCAATGCCTGAGTTGCCTAGAGAGCCACCCACTTCCATATCCCTAACAGAATGTATGACCTCATTGAAAAAGGGTTTGGAGAATACTAAGAAAGCTTTAGTTGAATCAGCGGAAAAATATAAGGCCCAAGCTGACAAACGCCGGTCTCTCCAACCACCTTTCTGAATAGGAGATAAGATGTATTTGTCAACCAAGTACCTAAGATTGAGGTTACCTAGCAAGAAGTTTGGACCCAAGTTCATAGGTCCCTTCCCTATAGTGAAAGTGATTAACCCAGTGACTGTCCAAGTAAGCCTCTCTTGCTATTAGGGAAAGTACTCCCTCGATATTAGGGAAAGTACTCCCTCGATATTAGGGAAAGTACACCCCATTTTCCACAGTAGTTTATTGAAACCAGCAAGATAATCTAATTTAAGGCCCTTGCCTGCTGCTCCCCCACTCCTTTGGTAGTGCAAAGAGAGACTCATTATAAAGTGAAGAAGATCCTTGACTCTAGACTCTACAGGGGCCGCTTACAATATTTGGTATACTGGAAAGGGTACCCATTATCTGAAGCTACTTGGGTGAAAAGTTGGGATGTGAATACTGATACTCTAATGAGGCAATTTCATGATAAATTTCCTGAGAAACCAAAAGGTCCCCCTGGAGGGGGGAGGGGGTTAAGGGGTACTGTACAAGGTGTTAATCCCTTCTTTTGTATTTTGTCTGTTTTATTTTTCAGGATGTGGGTTTTTTTGTGGGGGGGGGGGGGATGCCTGTCAGCTTTGGAAGCCATATTAGGCTGGAAACTTCCATGCTGCCACCTTCTCATGTGTGGGAAAATAGGAGGTGGGATTTAGTAGACGGATTGTTGGTAGACATAATAGCATTCTTCCTGTCGGTCAAGGTCAGGGCAATCTGGCATATGGAGAAGGAGTGGTCGGAGTGCTGAGTCGAGATGGAATGGACGTTGATTGGAGCATGTGATCGACTGAGGAGTGACTGAGGATTGAGGGGATGGTTTCAGGGGTTTTGATTTACTGAGGGAAAACCCGGACCTTTCAGATTCGGGTTTTCCCAGATGTGCCAGTTTACCTATTCTAGTAAAGAGAACTTTGTAAAATGCTTTCTCATCTTTACTCGGAGTTGGGGTTTTCTGGAATGCTGACATTAACCCGAATCTCTCTTAAAGCCTAATGACACCCCATAAGGGGGCTGTCAGGGGTGCTGAGCCCCAGCATCTACCTAAACCTCGGGTGGTGCGAAGACTCAGTGAAGATGGAGGAGAAAGGAGAAATTGCAGAGGGGGCCATGGGGATGGATGCTCAAGGATTTACCAACTCCTTGCTTTTTCCTTCTGAAGAAATGGTGTCTTTACTTGGAGTTGGGGTCTTCTAGAATGCTGATTGTGGAACCTTTTGGGTCCCACTTTCACCCAGATGTTTTCCAGGGGGCTCTTTGTTCAATTAAAGTTAAAAATTAAAAGTCTCTCACCCAGATTGATCACACTGTCATTCAAGCTTCCACGCTTCTTTTCTTTTCTTTTTTTTATTGAAAAAGTTTTACAACAATTATTATCACCCTTCCTCCCCCCTCCCTTCCCCCCTTCCCCCACCCTCCCTAACCCCCCCTCCCCCCACCCACCCTGACTTCCCAGAGCAGAATACAGAGTATTGCTTATAACAATCAAGAACTAAATTAATCTAACTTCAATTATAATAACAAATCCCCCATAGAACCATAACTCCGCTACAGATAATATACACCTAAAGTTTACATTCATCCATAAGCAATTTGGTATTTCTTTGTCTGGTATTTGTTCTGAATATATTCAATCCATTTTGTCCACTCTGCTATATATCTTTCTTGAGTAATATCCTTCAAGTAAGCTGAAATCTTAGCCATTTCCGCCAAGTTCGTTACTTTCAGTATCCATTCATCAATAGTAGGCAAAAAGTCCTTCTTCCAATATTGCGCCACCAGCAGTCTAGCTGCCGATATTAAATTTAAGATCAATTTAGTCTCTATTGCAGTACAACCTGTTGTAATACCCAGCAAAAATAATTGAGGAGTAAATTTCAACCTTTTTTAAAAAACATTCTGTGTCACCCACCATATTTTTATCCAAAAAGCTTTAATTTTCTTACAAGACCACCAAATATGAAAATAAGTAGCATCATCACAATCATATCTCCAACATTTAGGTTGCACATTTGGATACATACATGATAATTTTTTAGGATCTAAATGCCATCTATAAAACATTTTGTAAAAATTTTCCCTCAAATTTTGTGCTTGTATAAATTTAACATTTCTAACCCAGATCTTTTCCCGTTTCCAACTTTACTGGTTCTTGAAAATTTTGTGCCCATTTTATCATACAGTCTTTTACCAGTTCCGTTTTCGAATCTATTTCCAACAAAACATTATATAACCTTTTAATATGCATTTGACTTTGGTCTCTAATCTGTTTTACCAAATTTTCCTCATATTGCATTAAACCAACTTTTTGATCTTCCCTCCATATAGCTTGTAGTTGACCATATTGAAACCGTGTATAGATTATACCTTCTTCTTTCAATACATTTAAAGATTTTAACTGCAGTTTACCCCTTTCCATAAACAGGAGCTCTTTATAAGTAATCACCTCCTGTTTCTGCTCTGTACTTATATTCTCTATTGCATGTCTAGGATTTGTCCAAATTGGAATTTTATAATTTAACTTATATTGATACTTTTTCCATACCCTCAATAAAGCATTGCTAAGTATATGACCTTTAAAAGCCTTGTCCACCTTTTTTTCATATAACAAATAAGCATGCCATCCATATAATAAGTCATAACCTTCTATATTTAAAGTTCTCTCTTCAGTTAAATTGAACCAATCACTAATTGGTGTTAAAACAGCTGCTTCATAATACAATCTTAAATTTGGCATCTTAAGACCTCCTCTCTCCTGTACATCCTGTATAATTTTCATTTTTATTCTTGGCTTTTTCCCATCCCAAATAAACGTGTTAACCCCTTTTTGCCACTCCCTCAGGTTTCCATCTTTCTTAAGCACTGGTATCATTTGAAACAAAAATAAAAACCTAGGTAGTACATTCATCTTTATTGCTGCTATGCTACCCAGCAAAGACAACTGAAGTTTTTTCCAAGTTTCCATTTCTCTCTGGATTTTTTGCCAGAGCACCTCATAATTATTTTTGAAAAGTTTCGTATTTGAAGCTGCAATATAAATTCCAAGATATTTAACTTTTTTAACTACTTTGAATCCCGTTATTCTTCCTAATTCCTCACATTGAAATACAGACATATTTTTAGTTATCACTTTTGTTTTATGCTGATTTACCTTAAAACCAGATACCTTACCATATTGAGACAAAATATCCAACATAGATGTAATTGATTCAATTGGTTGAGATAAAGTAACTACCAAATCATCCGCAAACGCCCTTAATCTATAATCTTGTTGTCTAATTACAATTCCCTTTAGCTTATTCGAATTATGTATCCTATTCAACAGAACTTCTAAAGTCAAAATAAACAACAATGGAGACAGGGGACAACCCTGTCTCGTTCCTTTCTCAATTTTAAAAGTTTTTGTCAAACCTCCGTTAATAACTATTTGTGCAGTTTGTTCCTGATATATTGCCCTAATTGATTGTATAAAATAATCTCCAAAATACATTTTTTCTATTATCTTAAACAAAAACTGCCAATTCAATCGATCAAATGCCTTCTCTGCATCCAAAAACACAAATGCTGCAGGAGTTTGATTTTTTCCCAAATATTCCAATAAATTTACAACTTGCCTAACATTGTATTTCATTTGTCTCCCTTGTATAAATCCTGACTGATCAGTATGAATTACTTGTTGCATCACTAGCATTAATCTATTTGCTAGTATCTTCGCAAAAATTTTATAATCAGTATTCAAGAGTGATATTGGCCTAAAGTTTTCTGGTCTAACACAATTTTGATCTTCTTTTGGAATCAATGAGACAAAGGCCGTTCTCCAAGATGGCGGAACTCCCCCCCCCCCAAATTGAATTTTACTAAATAAAATTCTAAGCGGTTCTACCATTTCATCTTGTAGCTTCTTGTAATAAACAGCTGTTAATCCATCCATCCCTGGAGTTTTACCTATTTTTAACTGTTTAATAGCTGCAGCAATCTCCTCAGACGATATTGGACAATTCAACCCTTCTCTCTGTTCCGTTGTTAAATCAGGAATATTCTTGTCTTTTAGGTACTTATCTATATCTATGTCTTGAATTAAATCCCCCGAATATAACTTTGAGTAAAATTCTAAAAAAGCATTTTTAATCATATCCTGTTGATATACTTCCTTACCTCTAAATTCAATCTTTTCAATAAGATTCAATCAGTATCATGCTGCACCGGTTGGAAGAGCTAGGGGTGGGAGGCACTGTGTTACAGTGGTTCTCCTCCTTTCTCTCCGACCGGTCGCAGTTGGTGTTGACAGGGGGGCAGAGGTCGACTCCGAGACCCCTTATATGTGGGGTGCCTCAGGGGTCGGTCCTCTCGCCCCTCCTGTTCAACATTTATGTGAAGCCGCTGGGCGAGATCATCCGTGGTTTTGGGGTGAGATATCACCAGTACGCTGATGACACCCAGCTGTACATCTCCACCCCAGACCACCCCAATGATGCCCTTGAAGTGATGTCCCGGTGTCTGGAGGCCGTGCAGATCTGGATGGGGAGGAACAGGCTCAGACTCAACCCATCCAAGACCGAGTGGCTGTGGTTTCCGACGTCCCGATATAGTCAGCTGGTACCATCGCTGACTATCGGGGGTGAATCATTGGCCCCGGCAGAGAGGGTGCGCAACTTGGGCGTCCTCCTGGATTCGCGGCTGTCTTTTGAGGAGCATTTGACGGCCGTGACCGGGAGGATTTTTCATCAGGTTCGCCTGATCCGCCAGTTGCGTCCCTTTCTGGATCGGGACTCGTTACACACGGTCACTCACGCCCTCGTCACCTCTCGCCTGGACTATTGTAATGCTCTCTACATGGGGCTCCCCTTGAGGAGCACCCGGAGGCTCCAACTGGCACAGAGTGCGGCCGCGCGGGTGGTGATGGGAGCGACATGGCGCTCCCATGTTACTCCTCTCCTGCGCGAGCTGCACTGGCTCCTGGTGGTCTTCTGGGTGCGCTTCAAGGTGTTGGTTACCACCTTTAAAGCGCTCCATGGCTTAGGACCCGGGTACTTACAGGACCGCCTACTACCACCAATAGCCTCCCACCGACCGGTACGTTCCCATAGAGAGGGGCTCCTCTGGGTGCCGTCGGCCAAACAATGTCAGCTGGCGGCCCCCAGGGGGAGAGCCTTCTCTGCGGGGGCACCCACTATCTGGAACGAGCTCCCCCCAGAGTTACGGAGGATCCCGGATCTTCGTGCCTTCCGCCGTGAGTTAAAAACTTTCCTGTTCCACCAGGCGGGCCTGGCCTAATTCTTCCCTTTTCCCCTTCTGTTGTAAAATAATTTAGAAATTTTAAATTGTAATATTTTAATTTGGGGGTTTTAATATTGTAAATCGGGATTTTAAATATTGGGGCCAACATTTAATTCGGTTTTATTTGGTTTTTAAATTTTGTATATATGTTTTTTATTTATGGCTGTTCACCGCCCTGAGTCCCCTCGGGGAGAAGGGCGGTATATAAATTTAATAAAATAAAATAAAATAAATAAAAATAACTCTTGATCTTTGTTTTTTTTTCGTAAAGTATAAGCCAACCATCTATCTGGTTTATTAGCATTGCAAAATGTGTTATATTTAGCATATTGTAAGCTAGTCGCCACTTGGTCAGCCATAAGCATATTAAATTGCTGTCGCAATATATTAATTGTCTCCCTAATTTTACTATCTCCTGGAGTAACCACAAGTAATTGCTCTTTCTTTTTAATTTCCTCCTCTATCTCCTTCCATTTCTGTTGTTGTTTCACTCTATATTTATTGTTCATATGTATTAAAACTCCCCTCATATAGGCCTTACTAGCATCCCATACCATTTCCATAGATGTACCTTTATACATATTATTAGTAAAAAAATCCTTCATTTGTTTTCTAAGTTCATTCACATTCTCTTCATATCTAAATAAATTTTCATTTAATCTCCAAGACCTCCTTTCTCTCCTGTTCTAATTCCACCCAAACTGGACTATGATCCGTTAAGGTTCTTGGACATATCTTCACCTTCTTCACCCTAGAAAGGAAATCATTTGTAGTTAATATAAAATCGATTCTAGAAAAAGATTGATGTCTGTCAGAAAAAAAAGTAAAATCTGCATCATCCGCATTCCGTATTCTCCAAATATCTCTTAGTTCCATATTTTCCATCATTTCAAAAAAGGATTTGGGTAATTTAGAGCATGCTGATATTGTAGACAGACTTCTTTTATCTTTCCTAATATCGATCACGCCATTCCAGTCTCCCATCATTAAAAAAGATCTATAGTCCCATTGTAATATCTTGTTGTGCAAAAATTTATAAAATTTGTCCTGTTGTTGATTAGGGGCATATATTCCAACTAAAAGCATTTTTCCATTCTGAGTCAAAAGTTCAATTGCAATATATCTACCTTGAGTATCTGCTTCAATTAAACTAACTGGTATGCCCTTCTTGACATATATAACAAGCCCATTTTTCTTTTCAGTTGTTGAAGCAATAAAATGAGAACCTAATCTTGAATTTATCAAATATTTTTGATCTAAAGTTCTAATATGTGTTTCTTGCAAGCAAATAACATCATTCTTAAATTGTTTCAAATAATGAAATATCTTTTTTCTTTTTTGTGGTGAGTTTAAGCCATTAACATTCCAAGATAAAAATTTAGTTGCCATCTTTGGCCCCTCGAAGGTTAGTGAGCATGCCCTGAAGTTCTTTTTCAATCTTACTCTTGGGCCTTGCTCCTCCCACTGCTTCTGTTTTTTGAACCCTTTGAGCTACTACTTGAGACTGTTGTTCCTTCAGTTTTTCTTGAAGTCTATAAGTTGCTCGTGTCAGTCGCTGATCTCCTGGATCCTCCAATAGTTTAAGTGGACCTGCTTGCCTAGCTTGGGTTAAATCCTTCTCCAGACCACATCCTCCAGCCACAACTTCTGCATAAGTTTGAATCTGCTTTCCTTCTACGTCTTGTTGAGAGATCTCCTTCTTTTTTCCCCCCTTTCTACCTTCTCCAGACGAGGGTGGGTGTCCAGCCTTTAAAATATTAGCATAAAAGTCCTTTGCCTTCCAAGGTGAATTCAAACGATATCTCTCACCTCCATAATTCACTATTAAACCAATTGGAACATCCCATCTATATTGAATTTGTCGATTTCTCAACTCATTGACCAAAACTCCAAAATCTTTTCCATCTCTCAGCATCTTTGAGGGAATTTCTTTCAAAACAATTATTTCTTTTCCATCTGCTTGAAGTTAATTTTTGTATGAGGCTTGTAAAATGTCATTTCTAATCCTCCTAGATGTGAAGTAAATCACAACATCTCTTGGTAATTGTCTTTGTCTTGCCACCCAGGAATTAACCCTGTAAATCTTGTCAATCTGAATTGCAATGTGGTCTGGTCTTTCCTCAATTATCACATATAGGGCTTCAGCACAAATATCTCTTAAATTCTCTCCAGTGTTTTCTTTCAGCCCTCTCAACCTCAAAGCAAACTCCATTGATCTGTATTGCATCATAATTAGCTCCTCATCCACCTTTTCTGTTTTGGCCCCAATCTCTCCAACTTTATTTTCCAGATTCAAATTAGCCTCATTGAGTTCTTCTACTCTATCCTCCAATTCAACAATGGATTTTGACAATCCTGAAACAGCTGCAATAATATCTTTTCTTATTTCATCAATTTTTGTTCCACAACATCTTTAATTGCTTTTATTTCTTCTGCAAACTCTTTAAGTTTTCCATCTATAATTGTTGTCTGATCATTCATGGCTGCAGTCTGACTAAGCATAGCTTCCCTTATAAACTCCTTAAGATCTTTCAAGAAGGTCTCCTGACTCTGTGATTCCACCAGATGTTGTACTTTTCGTATCACTACTGGAGAACCTCCTCCCCCCTTGGGAGCCACTGTTTTAACTTGTTTAGTAGCCATCTTTAACCAACAGAAGAAAAGAAAAAAAAGAGAAAAAAATCCTTTTCTTATTCTTTTAAACTTGCCAAAGCCTCTTTTACTTCCAATAATTTGTAGTTTGTCAAATAAAAAAAAGTCTCTCTTCTATTTCAACAAGTCCACAATCCGGCAGCTGTATCTTTAAAAACACAATTCACAAACGGCAAGAGGCACTTTTGTTTCCACTTTCACTTTCACAGCCAGTTCAAAAGTGCCATCTTTAAGCCTCCATTCACAAAGTTTCCATTCATAACAAAGTAACCTCGGAGCTAGGGATAAATACTTGCAAATACTTGTCTCTCTGCTTCCGCTCCGTCTGCTGCTGTAATCAATTGGTTACTTTTGAAAGCAGAGTTGGTCACGACGTCTGGCTCTGCAGTTTACAGAGTCGTCCCGGATTCGGAGTTTCAGCAGGCGAAGAGGGGGGCTCTCACCCTCCAAGCCCCTGGAATTAATCCAGGGACTTTCGGGGAGCTCTACCCACGCCCATCGGCTCTCCTCACCTTCTTCTCCCGAAGGTGAGGATTAGAAGCCGTCAGACAGCTGATACGCACTGTCAAAATGGCTTTACGAAATCGCAGGACTGGCGGTCTAAGAAAGACCGTCCACAACGACGGCGGTGCCAACTGGAAGTCCTTCCACACTTCTTTTCTATTGGCTGTCACAGCGGTCTGCCACATAATGGCCATCTTTTCCTCCCCGTTGAGTTTGAGAGTCTTCTCCGGATCAATCAGGGAGATTGTGGGCTCCCTGAGATCAGCAGAGTGTGCCTCTTTATTCATCACCCCTCCAAGGTGATTTATTATTATTATTATTATTATTATTATTATTATTATTATTATTATATTATATTTATATACCGCTCTACTCCCGGGGGACTCAGGGCGGTGTACAGACAAATGATAAAATACATATAATACAAATATTTTAAAGAATTGATTAAAATACAATTAAATAATTTGGTCTTAAACCTAAAATTAAAACTCTAAATTTATGAGATTAAGATTTAAAAATATAAGAGCAATTTTAGAAGAGGTTAGTCCAGGCCAGCCTGCTGGAATAGAAACGTCTTGAGGGCACGGCGGAAAGCGCGGAGATCTGGGATTGTCCGTATCTCCGGGGGGAGCTTGTTCTACATGGTGGGTGCCCCCACAGAGAAGGCTCTCCCCCTGGGGGCCGTCAGTCGACACTGTTTGACCGACGGCACCCTGAGAAGCCCCTCTCTATGGGAGCGTACTGGTTGGTGAGAGGGTACTGGTGGCAGAAGGCGGTCTCGAAGATAGCCCGGTCCTAAGCCATGGAGCGTTCTAAAGGTGGTAACCAAAACCTTGAAGTGCACCCGGAAGAACACAGGAAGCCAGTGCAGCTCGCGCAGGAGGGGTGTCACATGGGAGTGCCACATCGCTCCCATAACTACCCGCGCGGCTGCATTCTGGACCAACTGGAGCCTCCGGGTGCTCTTCAAGGGGAGCCCCATGTAGAGAGCATTGCAGTAGTCCAGGCGGGAAGTGATGAGGGCATGAGTGACTGTGTTTAATGAGTCCCGATTTAGAAAGGGGCGCAACTGGCGTATCAGGCGAACCTGATAAAAAGCCCTTCTGGCCACAGCCGTCAGGTGTTCTTCTAAAGATAGCTGTGAGTCCAGAAGGACGCCTAAGTTTCGAGCCCTCTCCGTGGGGGCTAATGACTCGCCCCCAATAGTCAGCGTTGGCACCAACTGACTATATCGGGATGTCGGAAACCACAGCCACTCGGTCTTGGATGGGTTGAGCCTGAGTCTGTTCCTCCCCATCCAGATCCGTACAGCCTCCAGGCACCGGGACATCACTTCAAGGGCATCATTGGGGTGGTCTGGGGTGGAGATGTACAGCTGGGTGTCATCAGCGTACTGGTGGTACTTCACCCCGAAACCACGGATGATCTCACCCAGTGGCTTCACATAAATGTTGAACAGAAGGGGCGAGAGAACCGATCCCTGTGGTACCCCACATATAAGGGGCCTCGGGGTCGATCTCTGCCCCCCTGCCAACACAGACTGCCACCGGTCAGAGAGAAAGGAGGAGAACCATCGCAACACGGTGCCCCTCACTCCCAACTCTTCCAGCCGGTGCAGCATGATACCATGGTCGATGGTATCAAAAGCCGCTGAGAGATCTAATAGGACCAGGGCAGAGGAACAACCCTTGTCCCGAGCCCTCCAGAGATCATCAACCAATGCAACCAATGCCGTTTCCGTGCTGTGTCCAGGCCTGAAGCCCGACTGGAATGGATCCAGATAAGATGATTCATCCAGGTACTGAGGAAGCTGTTGTGCTACCACACTCTCAACAACCTTCGCAACGAAGCAAAGGTTGGAGACTGGACGGTAATTAGACAATATTGCCGGGTCCAGGGAAGGCCTCTTGAGGAGAGGTCTCACCACTGCCTCTTTCAAGGCAGCAGGAAAGACACCCTCACTCAGAGAAGCATTTATAATCCCCTGGAGCCAGCCTCGTGTAACCTCCCGAGAGGCCAGCACCAACCAGGAGGGACACGGGTCCAATAAACATGTGGTAGCATTCAGCCTCCCCAGTATCCTGTCCACATATTCGGGAGTCACAGAATCAAACTCTTTCCAGGTGGTATTCTCAAGACCTGCCTCCATCCTTTCCTCTGAATCTACTATGTCAGAGTCCAGGTGTTCCCGAATCTGAGCGATTTTATCATACAGATATTGAACAAAATCCTCGGCTCTACCCTCCAAGGGGTCTTCCCGCGCTTCCTGAAGGAGCAGGGAGCGGGTCACCCTAAACAAGGCGGCCGGGCGGTTATCTGATGATGCAATAAGAGCGGAAAAATAGTTATGTTTTGCTGCTTTTATCGCCACTAGGTAAGTCTTAATATGAGATCTTACCAGTGTTCGGTCAGATTCAGATCGGCTGGCTCTCCAACTGCTCTCCAGGCGTCTTTTCCGATGCTTCATCTCCCTCAGCTCCTCAGTGTACCAAGGAGCCAGGCGAGATCGGCGTCGAGTCAGAGGCCGCAAAGGCACGACTCGATTCAAGGCCCCGGCAGCCTCCCTATCCCAGGTGGCCACCAGGTCTTCGATCGAGCCATGTGCCAGAGCCTCAGGAAATGGCCCAAGCTCCTTCTGGAACCTATCTGGGTCCATCAGGCGCTTGGGGCGGAACCACCTTATCGGTTCCGCCTCCCTGCGGCAGGGTGTGGTGGTTCGAAGGTCAAAGTGAAGGAGGGAGTGATCCGACCATGACAAGGGCTCAATCACTATATCCCCTATCTCAAGATCACTCAACCACTGACCAGAGACAAAAACCAGGTCCAGCATGTTTCCCTCAGTGTGAGTAGGGCCATGAACTAACTGGGTCAGGTCCATGGCCGTCATGGAAGCCATGAACTCCTGAGCCATCTCAGACGCCTCACCAACGGATGGCAGGTTGAAATCTCCCATGACTATAAGTCTAGGGATATCAACCGCCACCGCGGCTATAACGTTGAGTAGCTCAGGCAGGGCTGCCGCCACGTAGCAGGGAGCCAGGTACGTAACTAGCAAGCCCATCTGTACCCCATGACCCCACTTCACAAGGAGGGACTCACATCTGACCGTCTGAGGAACAGTGGCCTCCTTCGGGCCAAGACCTTCTCTAATGATAACTGCCACCCCCCCCACCCCTCCCCTGTGACCTTGGCTGATGAAATGCTCGGAAACCAGGTGGGCACATCTCTATGAGAGAAACCCCTCCCTCCTGGCCCAGCCAGGTCTCCGTAATACCTGCCAGGTCCGCTCCCCCCTCTTGAACAAGATCACAAATGAGGGGGGCTTTGTTTACCACAGACCTGGCGTTGCATAGCATCAGCCGAAGGTCCAGGGCCTGAGGGTCTGTGCAACCTGGGGAACGAGCAGAGCATTGGGGGCCGGAGCATGCCACCGCTTGAAGACAGCGAGCGTGTACTCCCTTCACTTGATATGGCCCCCTACTCCCGCCATATCTGCCCCTCCCACCTATAGTACTGATGTAATGTCTACCGATAGTATAAGCTCTAACCTAATTTAGGTCCCTCTGGACCTCCCGGCAGCTTGGATTTCAGTGCAATCCCACGGAGCCCCATGAATGTGTCATATCGCCATGACAACCAGCCATACCCCTCCTAAATAAAGAGAAATTTTCTAACAGTGAGAACAATCAACCAATGGAACAGCATGCCTTCAGAAGTTGTAGGAGCTTCATCACTGGAAGCTTTCAAGAAGAGACTGGACTGCCATCTGTCAGAAATGGTGCAGGGTCTCCTGTTTCGGCAGGGGGTTGGACTAGATGACCTACAAGGTCCTTCCAACTCTGTTAATCTGTTTGTTTGAATATGTCTGTTTGAATTTGAGCCAGGTCAAACTACTGGCTGTGAGCAGAGTTAGCCTGCAATACTTCATTCTAACCACTGTGCCTTAAGCTCTTAAACTATTTATTATTAGTGAGATTGACTTGCATAATTTTAAAATAAGAAGTTGGGCCTTGGACTTTCGCCTCATATATCAGGACTATATACTCTACTTCACAACACGTTAGAGAAATTTTCCTTTTTAAAAAAGATTTTTAGTAGTAAAAAAATAACACTAGAAATATGCAAAAATGGGGGCACTTGTAGAAAATGTGTATTGTCTTTGGATCCTGATCACATTGACAACAGGAGGGAAACATTCACTATATCCTAGGCTTTCTCTTTTCCCTTCCTCCTCCTCCCTTGATATCCAGGTTATGCCTTCCTCCTTTTCCAAGAGGAGAGCTTTGTTCAAGCTCTGATTGATGCTTGCCTTGAAGAAGATGGAAAGCTTTATTTGTGTGTTTCCAGCCCTACTATCAAAGATAAGCCTGTAAGTTAAAAAAAAAAGCTATAGCAGGAATGTCATCATGTTGTCATGTGATGTATCACAACTCCCCCCCCCTTTGCTAAAACAGGGGTGGGCATGGCCAACATGTGATGCATCTGGGCTGTGGGCTGTGAGTTTGTTATCCCTGGATTATAGGAAGAGAAACCTGAGTACTTTTTTAAAAGTTTCCAGAACAAGTTGTAATATATCTGAAGACTTTTTCTTAGTGGATGGTGATTCAAACAGCTTAAAATGAAATTTAATTTTATCATCAAAAATTTAATGTAATTACTAAAATGAGTGAACACATTTCATTTGCCCCAATGAATAAAATGGGGAGAATTTAAGCAACATTGTTGTACAAAAAAGGGAGTTAATCCACCAACCATCTTGCCCCCCCCCCCCGAAATAAAGTTTTTTTTCTCTTTCTATTATGGGTTGTAGACTTTACTGGCATCTTATATGGATTCATAATGGCAGCATCTCATAAATGAATTTACAGTCATGCAACTGCTTTGCTTTAATAGGTTCAGATCCGTCCCTGGAACTTAAGTGATAGTGACTTCGTAATGGATGGTTCACAGCCTTTGGATCCTCGAAAAACCATTTTTGTTGGTGGTGTTCCTAGGCCGTTACGAGCTGGTAAGTGTTAAATCAAAGTGCCAAAATCTTCCAGTGTATTTTTTTAAAACTGGAGCTAGGCCTGAGAAGAATCATACTTTACAAATTTCCCCAAAAGTTCAAACCAGAGTCCAGTGGACAATTCCAGAAAAACCCTGATGGTTGTGGGCAGCTGAGGCTGACATAAAGAGCAGGGAGGCAACTTCTCACTGTAGTTTTACATACATTACAATATATGTTTGATCAGTGCAGCAGAATAATTGATTGGCTTTAAACCAATTTCGTTGTATACATGATGTACAATGACAATAAAGGCTATACTACTATAAACCAGTGTGTGTATTAATGAAGTCAATATGGCTAGGTATGATGGAGACAGTACAAATGCTATTGTTTATTGAGTTATACAAAAACAGGCCTTTTTCTATAGAGAGGTACTTTTCTATATGTGTCATCTAATGTCTTGCTTCCTGTTTTCACTATCCCCTTTAGTCTGTATTGATTAACATTCTTTAGTATCTAAATGTTTTATGGTTGAGTCAACAATTTATTACCCTGGGAAAGAATTTGGGGGGTGGGGTATCTATCCTAATGCAATTTTCCCAGTTTAGTGCCATTTACCCTAAATAAATTTCAGTCCACCTACCAAACAAAACGATGATAGAACCCTGCAATCCGATAAAGACTTTTCATTGGAAACAAATAACAAATCAAATTCAGATTCAAAACTATATCTCTCAGTAGGAAGGATAAGTCTGCCCAGCTCCACACAACTCATGAAATCTGGGCTCTAACTTTGAGACAACTTTCTTATCCCCCCCCCCCCCACATCAAGTTCCACCTGGGTCTTCAATAGCAGTAGCAGGAAATCTCAAACCTACAACTGGTCTCTGTGAGCATAGTGAGAGCAAATTTTTACAATATCTAATACATAATGAAAATTCTATCAGCCCACACTCCCATTTCATGTAGACAATAGCATGTGGAAGTAGGCCAGGAACAGGTTCTGGTAGCAAACTTTTCTTCTACTCAGAATTTGGTCATCAATCCCCACTAGGCTGTAATTTACTGAGAATAAGAGAACATTATAAATAATATTTTGATATTATAATTGAAATATATAGATTATATAATATAAAATCATCAATTAATATGCACATATTTAATAAAGGATTTGGTATTGCAGCTAAAACGGCAGGCTATCCCTTTACAATTTAGAGATACTGCAATTTTTACTTGTTCTAATCTCTATTGTTGTAACACTGGAGTTTGGAATAAAGCTTAAAGATATAACAAAAGAGATTTTACTAGAGATTTTCTATTGTGTATGAAACATATTCAATATTAGACATGCACTGTTGCCTAGTTCATTATTACCTGAATTTACAAAAGTGGAAACTGAAGTACTTTCTTGGGCGGACCATAATACAAAAATTATAAAATTGTACACAAGAATCTCCAGGTCAAAATGACTCTATTACTACTGGAGACCCAAATATAAAAACAAGGAAGTTTTCTTAACTAAAGGGACCCCTGAGTGTTATGCTAGAAGATTGAACCTGTAAAGGGGATGTAAAGAGGCTTTGGGTAACTTTTGGGATTATCTAAATGGAACTGACTGTTTATCTATGGGATATAAAGAACTGGGACTAAGTTCTTCAGTGCACTAAGTGCACTCCCTGAAGGGTAACTTAAGGACTGAATAAATAGTTCTTAGATTGTTGGACAAAAATTGTTTTTTTTTAAAAAAATAAAACAAGATGCTTCATGAGGCAGAAATGGGTGGAATTTTGAAGGAGATGGCGTTACTTTTCCAAAACACAAAAGACACCATAGAGAAAGGATTTAAGGAGATTATGGAAAAAATGGAAACTATCATACAAGGGATGATGAGTAAAGAACAAGAGGCCCAGGAAAGGGAGGAGTCAGCAGAAGAAATGAAGGAAGAAGACAAAGAGGAGACAACAATGGAAATAACAATGATTGATGAATTAAATCAGGGGGGAAATGTATTAAGAGAGTTGGAAGAGACGTTTGAAAGAGAGATAAGGCCTGGGCAGAAATTTTGGGAACTAGGCAGTGGAAGAGGGAAGAGGTGGGAGAAATACCCAGATTGAACAGAAAGAAAGACGTTCAAAAACAGAAAACTATATTATTAAATGATTTGAAGCAAATAAAATCAAGATACATGCAGAATCCAGTGTTGAATATAAAGCAGTAGGTTAAGAAGATGGATTTTGTTAAGCAGAGCTACTTTGAGACAGTTCATAAATGGTTGGTCTGTCAGCTGAGAACATGAGAAACAGGGGTGAAATCCAGCAGGTTCTAACAGGTTCTGGAGAACTGATAGTGGAAATTTTGAGTAGTTCAGAGAACCGGCAAATACCACCTCTTGCTGGCTCCAGAGTGGGGTTGGAATGAAAATTTTGCAATATCCTTCCCCCAGGAGGGGAGGGAATGGAGATTTTGCAGTATCCTTCCTCTGGAGTTAAGTGGGAATGGAGATTTTGCAATATCGTTCCCCTGCAACACCCAACAAGCCACACCCACAGAACCGGTAGGGAAAAATTTTGGATTTCACCCCTAATGAGAAAGGAACTATTACTTCAGTTTGGGATGAAAAGAAGTCTGCATAAAGCTCAGATTTGTTGACTAATTAATTTGTCAAATAATATTCTCAGCTGTATGGAAAACAGGTATCATGGACTTCCGCTGTTGCCGTGAGCCATCGCTGACGGTCTTTTGAAGACCGCCAGCCCGATCGCCCATAAAAGAGCCGTTTCGGCAACTGAAACGGCTCGAAAAACTCTGAGACGTGAAGGGCTTGTGAGGAGAGCCGGCGGCTGCAGGTAGAGTCCTCTGTGAGACCCCCAGAAAGTTTTTTTTTGCTTCTGGGGAGTTAACAGGGTGGGACTCCCTATCCAACCCGCTAAAGCTCCGGACGACTGGGAAACTCTGCTTTAAAGCAGAGCAAGACAGCGCGGCAGCATTACCAACAACAACGAAAAATAAGGAAGATCTGAAACTTCTTATTAAACAGCAAGTATTGGAAGTTTTCTGAACTATTTTAAAGAGTTCTCAAAGTGAAAGTAATCTGGGTCTGAGAACGGGAAAAAAAATGGTGCTTGCTTTCAGTGGAGAACAGCTGAAAGCGAAAGTAATCTGATCAGTGTATCCGGCTACATTTTAAAGTAACAAATCCGGCTGGAAGAGGCAGAAAAGTAACCAAAAATAAAATAAAATAAAATAAAAATACTAATTGACTTTTATAGACCTGATTGAATCTGGAGAACTTTTTGGGAAAAGTTGCTAGAGTTTGTGGAAAAGGAAGATCTTTAAGAGGCAAAATGGCAACAAAGCAACCAGGGGGGGGGTTCCCCCACACATAAACAGAAACAGCCTCAAACAGCGCAGTTGCAATCTCAGACAAAGGAAGAAAGTCAATATGACCTTATTATTAAAGAAATTCAAAGATCAGAGAAGGAGGTTAAAGGAATGGTTCAAGAGAAATATGATGCAGTTAAACAAGATATTCAAACAGTGGTTAAAGGCCTGTCTGAGGTAGTGTTGCAGATTGATAAAAAAGTGGAGAATCTTGCCTCAGAGATGGAGACCAAATTTAGAGCTTCTGATTCAAGAATGATAGAAATGGAAGAAGTTACACAAAAAATGCAAAATGAGATTACTATGATGCAATTTCGATCAATGGAATATGCTATTAGACTGAGAGGTGTAAAAGAGAACACCAGGGAAGATCTCAGGAAAATTTGCGCAGAGGCTTTGGTAGTTATGTTGAAAGTGGAACCAGACGTGGTTTTGTGCAAGATGGACAAGGCCTACAGAGTTAATTCTCGTGTGGCGGTACAAAGACAACTGCCTAGAGATGTGGTTATATACTTTACAGACAGAAGAATGAGAAATGAAATCTTGCAAAATTCCTTTGTTACAACAGTTCAAGTTGATGGAAGTGAGATTGGAGTTTTTAAAGAATTACCACCCAAAATGTTAAGAGATAGAAAGGATTTTGGATTTTTGGTGGCAGAATTGAAAAGACAGAACATACAATTCAGGTGGGATGTGCCAATAGGTGTAATATTGAGGCTGCGAGGAGTGAGATACCGCCTTAACACTATTGAAAAAGCAGAAGAATTTTATTATAACGTTTTGAAAGCGGGCTCTCCTCCTCCACGCACATCTTCACCAATAGATAAGGAAGTTCAACTACAAGCTGAGATTGATCAAGAAACAGAAGCACAAATAAGGCAGTCGCAAAGGGAGGCAAGAGAGTTAATGGGAGCAGTAGGTGGTGTTGTGGTTGACCCTTTTGCACCATTTGAAGCTTCTCCTTTGGAAGAAATGTCTAAAACCATCACAGAGGAGGCGATGGCTTTGGAAGTAACAACATCCAAAATGGAAGAGCAACGTATAACCAGAGCAATGTCTAAACAAATGAAGCAACAGCAGCAAGAATATATTAAGCCACAGCGTGAAAAAAAACCCAAAGATAAGCAGCAAGCTGAAGTCATGGGAGGAGCTAAACCGAAGATTGCTACCGTAGGAGAAAATCTTCAACAATTGCTCTCAAAACTTCAGACAGGGTCAAATGGCACTTAAATTTTTGTCCTGGAATGTTAATGGACTGAATTCTCCGCAAAAAAGAAGGAAGATATTTCACTATTTGAGACAATTTCATAATGATGTTATTTGCTTACAGGAGACTCATGTAAAATTGCAAGATCAGAAATACTTGATAAATTCAAAATTGGGAATGCAATTTGTTGCTTCAAATTTGGAAAAGAAGAATGGAGTGGTGATATATATAAACAAGAGATTTGTAGCTAAAACTATAGAAGTAGATAAAGATGGAAGATATATCGCAATTGAAGTTATTACAGATGGTGGACCAATCTTGTTGGTTGGAATATATGCTCCAAATCAACAGCAGGAAAATTTTTACAAGTTGCTTCATTTAAAAATTCTGGATTGGGATTATTCAAATATTATAATAATGGGCGACTGGAATGGAGTAATTCAACCTAGACTGGATAAAAAAACTACGGCCAAAATAGGGAATAAACTACCACAAGCTTTTTTTGAACTGAAAGAGGATTTGGAATTGAAAGATATTTGGAGAATTCGAAATCCAAATGAATTGGACTCTACTTTTTACTCAGATAGGCACAAATCCTTTTCCAGGATAGACTTTTTCCTCTTAACTTCTAACTTACTTTCTAAAGTAAAGAAAATAAAGATATTTCCTAGGACTTTGACTGACCACAGTCCGGTCTGGATGGAAGTCGAGATGGGCAAAAGAGAAAGAAGATCCTGGAGAGTAAATGAGAATCTATTTAGATATGAAAAAAATATAATTGAACTTAAAAAGCATTTAAAGGAGTTTTTTAAATTTAACCTGAATAAAGGTACCCCTATTGAAACAGTTTGGGACGCAGGTAAAGCATATATGCGGGGAGTACTAATTCAAATGAACTCTAAACATAGACAGAATCAGCAGAAGAAAAGACTACAACTGGAATCTGAGATAAAAAAGAAAGAACAACAACTGATACAAAAACCAACAGATGGAAAATTGCAAATGGCTATAAAACTTTTGAAGGATCAATTTCAAATGCTTATAGCAGACCAAACGGCAACTAACTTACAATTTGCAAAGCATAATACCTTTTCCAATGCTAACAAACCGGGCAGGTGGTTGGCGTATACTTTGAGGAAACAAGCATCGACACGAATTATTGATAGTACTGAATATGCTGATAAACAAGTTTATCAACAAGATCTAATTAAAAAAGCCTTTTTGGAATATTATACTAAGTTATATGCTAAAGATGATATACAGAATATTACTATAGATGAATATTTAGAAAAAAAGAGAGTTTCAAAAATTTCAACGATTCAAAAGAAAAGTTTGGAACAATTGATAACAGTGGAGGAGATCAGTTTTGCTATAAAACAATTAAAATCAGCTAAAGCTCCAGGGACGGACGGTTTGACTGCAATTTATTATAAAACTTTACAAGAAGAGATGATTGAGCATCTTAAAGATTTATTTCGTAATATACAACTAGGAGGTAAGATACCTTCCTCATGGAAAACAGCTTTTGTTTCATTGATTCCGAAAGAAGAATCAGGTCCTAAGAAACCAGAAAATTACAGACCAATATCTTTATTAAACACAGACTATAAAATCTTTGCAAAAGTACTAGCCAACAGATTGATGCCAGTTATTCAAAAGATAATTCATCATGACCAAGCAGGATTTATTGAAGGCAGATATATGAAGGAGAATGTTAGGCAAGTTATAGACTTAATGGACTATCTAGATAAGAATAAACAGATCTCTGCAGTGCTGGTCTTCTTGGATGCGGAAAAAGCCTTTGATCGAGTGAATTGGAACTTTATAATTAAGACTTTGGAAAAAATGGATTTGGGGGAGCGGTTTATACAAGAGATTGGTGCAATTTATCAAGAACAATATGCACAACTTATTATTAATGGATGTTTAACATCGAATTTCAACATACAAAAAGGCACCAGACAAGGTTGTCCATTATCCCCGCTATTATTTATTCTAACTTTAGAAGTCTTACTTAACGCAATACGGGATTCGAACTCTTTGACTGGAATAGCTATAAGGCAAGAGGACTACAGAACTAAGGCATTTGCAGATGATCTGATTGTTACCCTATCACAACCTATGAATTCAATAATCCAGATGAAAAATATCATAGAAGATTATGGCATGGTATCTGGTTTTAGGCTGAATCAGAAGAAAACTAAAATGATTGTCAAAAATTTGACGGAGAGCAAAAAAAAGGAACTGGAAAGAATGGCAGGCTTTGAGATTGTTTCAAAGGTCAAATATTTAGGAGTACAAATCACAGACTCCAATGCTAAACTGTTTCAAAATAACTATGAGGTTCTGTGGCAAAAGATACAAAAAGATATGCAAAACTGGAAGAAACTGCAGTTATCACTGCTTGGAAGAATATCAGCAGTAAAGATGAATGTTTTACCTAGACTGATCTTTTTATTTCAAATGATACCGGTGCTTAAATCAGACAAACCATTGCTAGAATGGCAAAAAGGACTGAATAAATTCATTTGGAATGATAAAAAACCAAGAGTTAAACTGAAAATAATGCAAGATACTCGCGAGAGAGGTGGTCTTAAACTCCCAAACCTTTGACTATATTATGAAGCAACTGCATTGATACAATTAAGTGATTGGTTTGGGAAAACTAAGACTGATTTGTTGAATATAGAAAGTCATGACCTGGTTTGGGGTTGGCATGCATACCTATTTTATGATAACAAAGTGGACAAAGTGTTCAATAGTCATCTACTCAGAAATGCCTTGTTGAGAGTCTGGAGAAGGCACCGAATTAATTGGGATTATAAGATTCCGTTTTGGCTGGATCTTGCTGATACCATGTGGAATACAAATATTAAGTCACTCGGGGGGTTTTTATATAAAGAGTTACTTTACTTTGAAGAGGGCAGGTGGCGATTGAAGACTTTGGATATGCTGTTGGAAGAAGGGAAATCGTTGACTTGGTTGCAGTACAATCAATTACAGATGAGATGGAAAGAAGATCAACAAACTGGTTTAATGGAATATGAAGTAGAATTGGTTGAACAGATAAAGCGGACAGGTCCAATGCATATTAAGAGAGTTTATAATGTTTTGTTAGAAAGGGATTCAGAAAATGAGCTAGTTAAAGATTGTATGATTAAATGGGCACAAAATTTCTCTCAACCACTTATGATGGAAACATGGGAAAAAATATGGGTTCAGAATGTTAAATTTACACAGTCACAAAATTTACGAGAAAATTTTTATAAAATGTTTTATAGATGACATTTAGACCCCAAGAAATTGTCTTGCATGTACCCTAATGTGCAGCCAAAATGTTGGAGATGTGATTGTTTAGATGCTACATATTATCATATCTGGTGGACTTGCAGGAAAGTGAGGGCTTTTTGGATAAAAATCTGGTGGGTTATGCAAAATGTTTTAAAGAAAAAAATACAATTTTCTCCGCAATTTTTTCTATTGGGTATAGCTAAAGACTTTACACTGGGTGAAACTAAATTGATTTTGTATATGGTGACGGCAGCTAGGTTGTTGATTGCCCAACATTGGAAGAGTGATGTTTTACCGACTGTTGACCAATGGACCCAGAAGATGGCTGGATTTGCAGAAATGGCAAAGGTTTCAGCTTTTTTAAAAGACCAGACGCATGAGAAGTATATACAGGAATGGAAATTATGGATTGAGTATGTACAGAATAAGTATCAGACTAGAAAATATTATATCGCTTTTAGCTGAGATGATTATGTTAGTCTGTTAGTAAATATAGAAAAAAGATACGGAAGATTGAATAACATATATATTGTTTGGGAATATTAACATTGCATATAATGGAAGTCAAGGGGGGGAGGGAAGAGGGAGGAGGGGGAGGGTTAGGGTGGGGACGGGATGGAATTATATATTGTTTTTATATGTATCTTATAATGTTGGGTTGGGGGGAGGAAAAGGGGGAAAAATTTGTATTGGTAAAACTTTTTCAATAAAAAAAAAAAGAAAACAGGTATCATGCTTCGACAAGATTACAGAAGACTCAGAGTATTAACAGTAAATAGAAAGCCAAGATAATTGTAAATGGATTTCTATCACAAGAATCTACAATTATAAAATAAGAAAAAGATTGCCCCTTTCCCCTTTTCATTGGCATTAGAACCACTGGCAATATGCAAAGATGCAAAACTCAGAAACGTTGTATATTATCTACTAGTACCGTGATGGTGAACCTATGGCACACATGCCACAGGTGGCACGCGGAGCCCTCTCTGCAGGCACGCGGGCCATTGTCCAGCTCAGCTTCACCACGCATGTGCGCGTGCCTCCTGCTGGCCAGCTGATTTTCGGGTTTCTGGTGCAGGGACAGGGCATATATGGGAGATGTGCGTGCATGCGCAGGGGTCTCATGTGCATGCGAGGGGCAGGAGGGGGTCTCACACGTATGGGTGGGGGGGAGTGTGGAGGGTTGTACGTGCATGCACAGGGAGTGCAGGGGGGTTGCACACATGTGCAGGGGGTGGGGGGAGTGTGGGGGTTGCTCACGCGGGGGAGCATAAGGGGGTTGTGCTGCATACTCAGGGGCAGGGTGTGCGGGGGTGGTATTGAATTATGGGTGTGGGCACACATGCATGAGACCCCCCTGTGCTCTCCCCGCTTTTTATTTATTTATTTTATTTTTTATTTTATTAGTTTGATTTATATGCCGCCCTTCTCCGGAGACTCAGGGCAGCTTACAATGTTTTTAAGCAATAGCCTTCATACTTTTGTATATATCTGCTTAGTAGGGCTTTTGCCCCCCCCCCTCCAGCGGTGTTCTATTTTATACAAAGTCAGCTTATTGCCCCCACAAACTGGGTCCTCATTTTACCTACCTCGGAAGGATGAAAGGCTGAGTCAATCTTGAGCCTGGTGAGAATTGAACTCGCAGTAATTGCAGGCAGCTGGCAGCTAAATACTACTGTAACAGTAGTTTAGTCCACTGCACCACCAGTCTCTTCCTTTTGGCACATGACGGCAAAAAGGTTAGCCACCACTCTACTAGTACAACAAATTGGCAAATATTGTAGTATGCTAGAATCTTCTGCTTATTCTTTAATAGCAATAGCACTTAGACTTATATACTGCTTTACAGCCCTCTCTAAGATGTTTTACAGAGTCAGCATATTGCCCCCAATAATCTGGGTCCTCATTTTACCGACCTTGGAAGGATGGAAGACTGAGTCAATCTTGAGCCTGGTGAGATTAAAGACTGTCAAATTACAGGCAGCCGGTAGTAAGCAGAAGTAGCCTGCAGTACTGCATTCTAACCACTGCGCCACCACGGCTCAATTTACCTCTAGCTGCTGGCAGGAGTTTCTAAAGATGTTAGGCACCCATCACCCTCAAACTAATGGAGCCTGTGAGATCTATCACACCTCTGCAGGCTTCTGTCCTCTTTGGAAAAGGCTTTTCCATGGACATGGAGGCCTCCAAGTACTTGAGATCTATCACATCCCTGGAGGCCTTTGTACTCCAGACAAAAAACCTTTTCCAAAGAGAACAGAAGTCTGCAAGGGCACGATAGATCTCAAATCCCTGGAAACCTCCCTGCTCCGCTCAAAAAGACTTTTCCAAAGCACACAGAAGCCTGCAGGGGTGCAATCATCCATGGAGGACTCAGCTCTGCACAAAAAGCCTTTTCCAAAGTGCACAGAAGCATATATGAGTACAAGATCTAACCAAAACAGCTTCACCAGTAACTGAGAAGACGACTACTTTTCTGTCACATAGCCCTGAGTTCTGCAGATCTTCTAAATATAAGTAAGCAATTGATGACAGGATGGATAGACTGGCAAAACAGGCCCAGTGCCTGTACAGGCTCGGGGGGGGGGAGGGGAAGGGGGGAATAGACAGGGGGCATGTTGCAGCATCTCTGCAGTTGGTTATAAGGACAAAACTGCTGTGATGTGGCAACATTCATAACTTCAGAACCATCATAAGTACTTTGGGGGTATGTGCCATGATTTTGAACCATCACTAAGTGAACTGTCGTAATTCAAGGACTACTTGCAAAGGTGGGGTTAGAAATGTGAAAATAAGGAGATATAGCAATTTCACCAAAATTAATTTGGTTTTGTATTCTCAAAATATAACCAGTGCATAAATTTACTATGTCTAATTAGTACTTATATAATATTTCATGGTGCTTTACAACCTTCTCCAAGCAATTTACAGATTCAGCATATTGTCCCCAACAATCTGGGTCCTCATTTTACCAACTTCAGAAGGATGGAAGGCTGAGTCAACCTTGATCCAGTGAGGATCAAACCCCTCGCAGTCAGCAGAAATAGCCTGCAATACTGCATTCTAACCATTGCGCTCCCATGACTAATTAGTGGATGGTCGTACAATTGCATCTCTGCAATAGGTACAGAGGTTTATGCTAAGTGGATGATCACAGACTATTTCCTAGCATTACTTCCTAACAGACAGGAAGCAGCAGGTGAAGCTAAGCAAAATCACATCAGATACCTGTACAATTAGCACAGCCCCCTCCCCCCCAAGTATGTGTGCTTTCTCCACTTCTCTTTTTTCTATATACCAATGACTGCATCTCAAACAATCCATTTGTTAAACTACTAAAGTTTGCAGATGATACAACATTGATAGGTCTCATTTGAGACAAGAACAGTTTTTCCCCGAATGTCATCACTCTGCTAAATGGATAATTCCCTTAACACTGTCAGGCTATTCACATTAGGCTGCATTACTGTTGCTATTGGTCTTCTCATCGTTCCTGTCACCCATCTCATCCCACTTGTGACTGCATGACTGTAACTTTGTTGCTTTATGTTGATATTGATTGTTTCCTAGTATGATTTGATTGCTTTTTGTACCGTATGACTGTCACTGGGTGTTGTGCCTTGGGATTCTTCACAAGTGTATCTTGTCTTTTTATGTACACTGAGAGCATATGCACCAAAGACAAATTCCTTGTGTGTCCAATCACACTTGGCCAATGAAGAATTCCTATTCTACTCTACTCTACTCTACTCTACTCTACTCTACTCTACTCTATCTACTCTACTCTACTTTAAAACAGTGTTTCTCAATCTCAGCAACTTTAAGATATGTGGACTTCAACTCCCAGAAGTGGAAAATAATTTTCATTGATCTGCAAAAATACAGTGGCAGATATTTTAGATACAAAAGCTACAACTATCTTGGCTTGGAAGAATATCAACAATAAAATGCCCATTTTATCAAGATTTAAGTTTTTATTACAAATGATTACAATAAGAATTGAAAAGACATTGAATGGCAAAGACAAATAACTAATTTAATTTGGTAAAATAAAAGACAGAAGATCAAACTTTATATTCTACAAAATGCAAAAGAATGAGATAGATTAGCAGCATCTAATTTTAAATTATACTCTCATATTACACCACTGTATAGTTGGATAATATAATATAACATTATAATATAATAACATTATATTTTATACTAAAATAGGAACAGGATTCCTAGAAAACCTGCAGAAATATCTTTGGTCTAGTACAAATACAACTGTCCAAATGATTCTACAAAATCATTTAATTGTACATAGCTTTATTAAAAGTATTGAATGGGACAAATATAAAAAAAGAATAACTCCAGGCTTACTGCCTCTGCCCTCAGTATTAAATATTTATTTTTATGAAGGTGTATATTTAAAAAAAACATATTTCAAAAATCTTTCCTTGGAATATCTAAAAAAGCATCATTGATTTTAGTACCTTCAAAATTTTGGTCTATCGAAATTACAAAAACAGTATGGAATACTTAGAAATTGATCAAATCTGAAATGATCAAATTTGAAAACAATATCTATTAGGGCAATGAGTTGCAACTGAAATATGAGTCAGAAACTGAACAAGTCAGATTACATGATAGATACAAAATTTAAATAGGACAATTGATATTCAATGAGGGGAACATCACTAGAAATCCGATATTAAATTTGCTCAAAGAAAACATGTACAAGATGTTTTTTCAATGATATACTGCTCCAGCATTGATTTTCAAAATAGATTATGCATATTCAAAAACCTAATGGAAATGTAAAATGTAGTATGATTACATCATGTTAAGGATATTGATGTTGTATGACCAACCAGCAGAGTAACTGCACAAGGAAACGTTGAGAGCAATGAATAAGAAAACTGGTTTAGCAAAAAGTTTACTTTATCATAGGAAAAAGCAGTCGCGTAGTCATAAACAAATCCCAAGTCTTCACCAATAAATCAGTCCAGTAAATCAGTCCAAACAACTCACTCTGGTTAGCAAACCACGATGGTAGCAGATCCATCAACAGATAGCAACTCCTTCACAATAGCAGCTTCTTCACAATAGCAGTTTCTTCACAATAGCAGTTTATCCACAATAGCAGTTTCTGACCAGGTTACAATACTTTGTTTAAATATACTCCCAACTAGTCATTATCCAATTACAGCATGACTCAGCAAGAACATAACATTTACAGCTTAAAGTTACAGTATACATATATTGCCTGGACAACTGGTTCTAACATTATATACACCATATCCTAACATTCTCCCCTTTGGACAGGTCAATATATACAGTTTAGATTCTTAATCCATAGCTTTCACAACATGTTTTATGTTTTATAGCACCTTGCGCTTTGGTAAAAGCATCAGCAATATTGTCTTCCGACACACAATATTCTAACGTAACCATGTTGCTTTGGATACATTGACGAACATTAAGATACCTAATGTCAGTATATTTAGTTCTAGTTTTGACTGCTAAATTTGTTGCCATTTTTATAGCAGCTTGGTTGTCCTCATGTATTACAATTGGATAATCCATCTTTAAACCAATATCCATTATTAATTGTTTGTAATAAATCAAATCAGTGCAAACGAGTGACAAACAGGAAAATTCTGCCTCCATAGTCGAAAGACTAATATGTTTTTGATGAATTGATTTCCAGCTAATCAAACAATTGTCTAACATGATAGCTATACCCGATGTGGATTTCCTAGTGGTCACATCAGTAGCAAAACTGGCATCAGCATATGCACTTAATACTAAATCATTGTTAGGTTCTAGATACAATGCATAATGCATCGTCATCTTCAGATATCTTAATATACGTTTTGCGGCTTGCCAATGTCTATCAGTAGGCTCTCGTTATATCTCGCTAATTGGTTTACTGCAAACGAAATATCAGGTCTTGACCAATTGCTTAGATAAGATAAACTACCTATAAGAGACTGGTAGATCTCCCTACTAAATTTAGGACTTTGGACCTCTCCTTATTGAAAGTCCTGTGCCATTGGCGTTTTCGCTGGCTTACAGAGCTCCATGCCGTAACGCTTTAACATTTGGCTTATTTTGCTAGATTGAGATATTTTATAACCCCTAGCTGTTTGATTAATATCTAGACCTAAATAATGCCTAATATTTCCCAAATTTCTGATCTTAAATTTGGTTTGTAACTGTTGAACAATATCTATGGCTTCTTTGTCAGTTTTCGTTATTATAGCTATATCATCTGTGAACAGTAACAAAAAAGATACTAGACCATTAGTTTCTCTCTTAAAGAGACACTTATCTGCTACACCTTCATAAAAACCGATCCTATTTAGCTCTTTCACAATACATTGGTTCCACTCGAACCCTGACTGTCGCAAACCATAAAGGCTTTTATGTAACTTCCAACAATCAGTGTGGTTTTGTGTTTCAACTCCTAAAGGCTTCTTCATATAGATGGTGTGTCTTAATGGAGCATTTCAAATATGCTGTTTCTACATCTATATGGTTAATACTATAATTATACTTAGCCGCCCATACTAGCATTGTTCTTAAAGTACTTGCACGTAAACTAGGAGCAAAAACTTCATCGAAATCTTGTTCAGTCTGAGAAAAACCTTGAGCTACAAGGCGAGCTTTATGGGTTACGGTACCATCTATGCTTTTCTTAACTTTGTAAACCCATCTACAACCTATTAATTTTTCACCAGGTGGCAATTTCACAGTTTCATAAACACCTAACTTAGTTAAAGAATTAATTTCCTTACTCATTGCCTCCTTCCAAGCATTTTGCTCCTTATCAGGATAAAGTTTGATATCTTCATAACTTGAAGGCTCAATGTTAATCTGGCAAACCACAGTCGCTTTATAACGATCAGGTGGATGCCTTTCCCTAGTAGATCTTCTAGGTAAAACAGGACTTACAGCAGATGATTCCTCTGACTCCTCCCCTAAAACTACATCCTCTAAACCTATTTCCTGTTCTTCCTCCTTAATAGAGGATTTTACATCATCTAAATCCTCCAGGAATATCATCAGGAATTTGATGCTTGATACTAACAGTATTATTATCATGTCTATAGTCTGCACACTTTAGTCTATCCCATCCTTCATGTTCTAGAAATTTAGCACTAGCACTACAGTATACACTCGTAGTTCCCTGTGCCCAAAATCTAAAAGATCTATGATTTGATTCATAGCCAACGAAAAACATTTTTCTGGCTCTTTGTTGATCTTTTCTTCTTAAACTAGATGGAATATGTACCCAAGCTGGGGCTACAAATGTGTGTAAATAACTAAGATTAGGTTTCCTCCCATGCCATAAGGTGAATGGAATTTCACCTGTAGAGGAATGAACCACGTTGTTTAACACATGGTTAGCACACATTGCAGCTTCACCCCATAAATTATTAGGCAAACCAGAATCTGCTAACATAGTTCTAATCATGGCCTGTAATGTTTGACCTCTTCGTTCGATATACGAATTATGCTGTGGTCTGTACGGAGCAGACCGCTTATGCTGGATCCCTGCATCCTGCAAAAACTTTTCCAACTTTTGGTTGGTAAATTCCGTACCATTATCAGTAACTAAGCATTTAACCTTGAATTTCTGTTTCCTTTCTACAAAACGTATCCAGTTGGTAAGATGCTGGAATGTTTCACTTTTTGTTTTCATAAGATAACAAAATCCGTACCTTGAATAATGGTCAACCATGCTTAGAATATAGCAGGCACCGCCAATGCTAGGTTTCTTGGGTCCAATTAAGTCTATAAAAACTACTTCTAATGGGTTTGTAGTTTTAAAACCATTAACACGGTTTGCTGGTGTTATCCTACTCTTCTGTTGACTACAGGCATTGCAATTTAGATATTTACTACATGCTTGTAGTTTTATTCCTTCAGATAATTGTACTGTTTGTTTTAACGTTCTGAAGTTTAAATGCCCAAGCCTCCGGTGTAACAGATGAATACATTCATCGTGTGGTTTAACATTATTATAAACAGACTTAGACTTAGCCATCAATACTGGGTTATCTTGTAAAACAAATAAATCATTTTCTAAACTTGCAGTAACAACTTTGCCATCTTTCTCAATAGAACACTTATCATTTTTGAATGTTACTGTAAACCCAAATTTCAGTAATGATTTAACAGATAATAAATTAAATATTAACCCAGGAATATATAACATAGGCAATGGATCATTGCTAAATGACCAACGAGCAACACCCTCTCCTGCTACCTTAACTTTCCAACCATTTGCAAGTTTTACATGCTGGTTACTCTTCTCCATTTTAACAAAAAAATTTCTGTTTCTAGAAATAGATTGAGAAGCACCACTGTCAACAACCCAGCAATCCTGGTTAACATCAGTAGTTGAATTTGATATAGCTAAATTACAACCCTTCATGGGTCTAATATTGTCCCTAACAGGCATTTTCTTATTTTTACAATACTTAGCTATATGCCCTTTAGCCCCACAAGCAAAACAACGTTTTACAACATAGGCAGTTGAGTACATTTTTTCTTCTTTTGGTTGTTGCACTCTCAACTGATCCCTTTCTTGTCTTCTTTTGGATTCTTCCAATAACCTACCGGTTATGCCAGCCAATGTCAGGTCATCTCTGGACAAAACCTCTAACGAAGAAACATAGTCATCATAACTATCGTCTAATGAAGAAAGAATTATATAAACTTGTTGTAGTTCCGAGAAAATCAGTTCCTTTTCATGTAGCTCCTGGAAAATTCTGGTCATGGATTCCAAATGAGCCATCGTATCTCCACCCTTAAGAAAGATGTTGTTTAAACAATCTTCGTGTGAGATAAATATGAGCACCCACAGTGTCTCGAACATATAGTCTCTTCAACTTGGTCCAACACCTAGCAGCAGACTCTTCGCCACGAATATGGACAAGCTGCTGGTCACCCAGTGTTAGTCCAATAATGCAAAAAGCTCGTTCATTGTCTCTGTTAAACTTGGTTATCTTCTTCGCATCTTCTTCATCATCAGGATTCCATGCTGTTACATCCGGTGGATTATTAACTATGTCCCAAAGTCCTTCTCTACGCAGACGTAAACTACATTTTGTAGACCAGGATACATAGTTTGTTCCATCCAGCTGGGTTATCATGGAAAAATTTGCTGCCTGTTCTAGAGCCATCTTCACTTGGATTGTTTATCACAAACACAGTTTGTACTATTCACATTAACTCTCAGTTTAGCTTTTAACAATCCTTGTTAGTTATGGTTGGCTCTGGGCCCATAACCCATGTTAAGGATATTGATGTTGTATGACCAACCAGCAGAGTAACTGCACAAGGAAACGTTGAGAGCAATGAATAAGAAAACTGGTTTAGCAAAAAGTTTACTTTATCATAGGAAAAAGCAGTCGCGTAGTCATAAACAAATCCCAAGTCTTTACCAATAAATCAGTCCAGTAAATCAGTCCAAACAACTCACTCTGGTTAGCAAACCACGATGGTAACAGATCCATCAACAGATAGCAACTCCTTCACAATAGCAGCTTCTTCACAATAGCAGTTTCTTCACAATAGCAGTTTCTCCACAATAGCAGTTTCTGACCAGGTTACAATACTTTGTTTAAATATACTCCCAACTAGTCATTATCCAATTACAGCATGACTCAGCAAGAACGTAACATTTACAGCTTAAAGTTACAGTATACATATATTGCCTGGACAACTGGTTCTAACATTATATACACCATATCCTAACACATCAGTCCATAAATAATGGCAATATCACAAAGCCCAGCAATTTGGCAAGTTGATTTATTATGCTGTATAATGAAACAAATGTTAAATACTTTTCCTTTGCTGCTAGCTGTTTTGCTATTGAGCATCACTGATCCTTATAGTTATACAAAGTATACAGAATTAGCTTTGTACATGGTAACAGTCAGTGGTTTCAAAATTGTTTACTACCGGTTCTGTGGGTGTGGCTTGGTGGGTGTGGCATGGCTTGGTGGTATGTGGCTTGGTAGGCGTGGCAGGGGAAGGATACTGTAAAATCTCCATTCCCTCCCCACTCCAGGAGAAAGATACTGTAAAATATCCATTCCCTCCCCACTCCAGGGGAAGGTTACTGCAAAATCCCCATTTCCTCCCGATCAGCTGGGACTAATAATAAACAGTCTATTATCTATTATAGACTGATAATAGACAGTCTATCCGATCAGCTGGGACTGACAGAAAGATGGGGGCGGGGCCAGTCAGAATTTTTACTACCGGTTTTCCAAACTACTCAAAATTTCCGCTATTGGTTCTCCAGAACTGGTCAGAACCTGCTGAAACCCAGCTCTGGTAACAGTTGATATGATACTGTATGGTTTCCATTAGAAATAATGGAATTATTACTCAATTCCTACATTAGAGGACCAGCAAACCAAGCTCTGGGAATACAGATCATTATTTTAAAAGCTTCATACAGTAATTAAAAAATAAATTTGGTACAGTGTTAACTTGGAAACATCTTTTGGGACCCAGGAACTGGATCTTGTCTGACACAGTTCTGGAATGAGATGCTCCTTGATAATCTGTGTCACTCTCCTCCTGATAGCATTCTGAAAAGTGTTGAAGACCTAACCTAATCAGGATTGAGGCCATTTTAGATCTGTTTCGGGGCAGGATGTTAGTCAGTCTTGTGATCTGTTTTTGTTTGTTGTCTCTTTTATTATCACTTTGTTATTACACTGTATCTTAATTTTTTATTTTTGTATTTTGTTTGGTTTTATTGTATGGTGCTAGTTGGGATTTGCTTGGTGCCTAAACTGAACAAATTAGTTTTCCAAATCCCATACTAGGAGATTCCCTTCTCCTAGTCCTTATTTAATGTTTTATTGGATTGTAACATTGATTATGCATCACATTGCAGATGATATTCTACACTGCATACCAATATTATATGTTATAACTTTTCAAGTAGTTTTTGATTTAAAATACATTTATTTATTTAAAGATTCTTTAGCCAGTGTGTTTTGTTTCTTTGTAGTGGAATTAGCTATGATAACGGACTGTCTCTATGGTGGAGTGTGTTATGCAGGAATTGATACCGACCCTGAACTAAAATACCCCAAAGGTGCTGGATGAGTGGCTTTTTCCAATCAACAGAGCTACATTGCAGCTATCAGTGCTCGGTTTGTTCAGCTTCAACATGGTGATATTGATAAACGAGTAAGTTTGGAGAGAAGGAATAAGCTTGTCTGCTTTTCACAAGTTACACAACATGATCATTGATAAAATTGACTATTTTATCTATTTTATCAAAACTAATTAGTAGCTGGATGTTCATCATAATCTGTTTCCTAGTAGCTGCACCTAAGTAGAATTCTTGGAGCAACTGTTTAGATGGTAGAGGTGTAATATTGCATATAATTTTAAATAATATAAGAAAGAATTTTTTTCTTGTTTGTGCTCATAATACCTAACTTTACAAAGTTTTCTTTTCCTACTTAACCTATTTCTGATTATCACGTGTGGCAATATGTTTTCTTTCTTTTTTTAAAATAATCTTTATTAAATATTTACAATAAAATTAACACACAATAATGGTTGAAAAGCAATATAGGAAGCAAAACATAGAAACACCTAAACACAGGACTAAAACCAAACAACAAACAAGACTAACCGAGTTAAGCTCACTCTCCAATTAATATTAACTAATATCATCCTAGCCAAACATTTCAATGCAATGAAGTTCTTTTTAATAACTACAAAACAATTGGTCTGTTTTTATCAAAATTATAAAGAGTTATAAAGCCTAGTAAATATCTAGTTAATCTAATTAGTCTAATTAATAATCTAATCTAATTAGACGATCTTATCACCCTTCTCCTAAGTTTAACCTTCTTTTGAGCCAAACAAAATATCTGTCCCAACTTCTATTATATACTGAATCTTTCTTGTCTTTTAAAATATATGTTAGCCTGTCCATCTCAGCACATTGAAGAATCTTGTTTATTATCAGATGGTCAGGGGGCATGTCTACATCTTTCCACAGTTGAGCAAATGCCATTCTCGCCGCTGTTGAGACATGGACAAATATATACCAATCCTTCTTATCGATGTCCGGTCTTATCCCGAGTAAGTAGAAGTCTGGGTGAAAAGGAAAGCTCACACCTGTTATTTCCAACAGCCACTGCTGTATTTTCCCCCAATAGCATCTAGTTGACGGACAGATCCATCATTGATGGAAGAAAGTACCCTTGGCCGACCCACATTTGGCAATATGTTTTCTGAAGCTTTTAGGGAGGCAACAGCTGATTTTTTGTTTCAATATCAGTTGTTTCTGAAATGTATTATTAAAATAAAGAGCTGTCACCAAATAGGAATCAAGCCTGGTTGATCACAAGGATAAATTTGCAGTGCTGATCATCTCTAGCAGTAATTTGGAGGTCTTCCAAGGATACATTTTTTAAAATTAGAAATAGGATTACGGGTTAAATTAGTAGTGATATTTGCTGCCTTGATACCTAAATTCTTTATTTGCAGTTTTGTAATAATTGTGAATTATATTTACCAAAAGAGAAATGACAAAGCAAGATGAATAGGAATTTTTTGTTACTTCTGATAAAAGGTTCAAACCTCATAACAGACTTGTCATTCTATTTTATTCCAGCGTTAGTTACTTTATAATATTATTAAGGAGCATAACCCTGTAGCATTACTTAACTGATGTGGGATTTCTTCAAGGGGTTTCCAGTATATTATCCAGGAGGAGGGGAAAACAATATTTCAGAGTCCAAATATTCAGTATTAATGTTTCTTTGCTTTCTTCTTCAATTTCTGTTTTTTTAAAACAGATGGAGGTGAAGCCATATGTGTTGGATGACCAGATGTGTGATGAATGCCAGGGTGCACGATGTGGTGGAAAGTTTGCTCCCTTTTTTTGTGCCAATGTTACTTGTCTACAGTATTACTGTGAATTTTGCTGGGCAAACATCCATTCTCGGGCAGGGCGTGAATTCCATAAGCCATTGGTTAAGGAGGGGGTGGACCGGCCACGGCAGATCCACTTCCACTGGAATTGAAAAGGAAGGAAGGAAGGAAGGAAGGAACGAAGGAAGGAAGGAAGGAAGGAAGGAAGGAAGGAAAGATGGATTCCTTGAAGATGCTGGCATGCAGAAGAAATAAGTGCATTCTTCTGCTTCTCACTCCATCTCTCTTAGATATACATCTTTTTTCAGCAGCCAAAATGCTACAAAGCCTCTTGTTCTTCACCAAAATGCTACATCTCAGGCTTACTAATTTTTTCTGATATTTTCATGTTAAAATAATAATATAAAATAGTTTTTTTTTAATTTTTCCAACTTATTTTTATATGTAGAATTAATATTAGATGAGAGAATGTTTTTTGCATGGGGCACACTGTTTGCTGCTATAGTTAGTGGGTGAAGCGTGCACTTATTTCTAAACATGGGTTTTTAAATTCAAGATCTGTCCCACAAATTTACCAAAGGTAGCAAAAATAGAGACGAGGGAATACGGCTGCTACAAAAAGCTTATTTTTTATTATTGTTGCTATTTTCAGTGTATACATCATTTTTTTTAAAAATAGGGTTGGTTTTTTTGCTCTCCATCTTGACTTGCAAGAAATAATACCTCAAGATAATCTGATTTATTAGGTATTTTTAAACATTTATAATCACAAGCTGTATTAGCTTTGCTGCTATATAGGTGTTATATGTAATGCCACCTATAAAAACAGGATAAAAACATTTTAAGATATTCTGCATTACCGATTAAAATGCATGTAGCACAATATGGCACAAACTGCCATAATTTTAGAATGTGAAAATTGCATGTTTACTTACCTGTATACAGCATATGCATGCACTAGATTTAAGGAAATAAGTTATTGCCAATTTTTAAAGTAAGGCTCTGAAATCTAGATAGCATGAGCACACTGCAACATTTGTAACAAAGGACTTGCATGCATTATTGTGACTCTCAAGCTTTTCCCCCCTAAAAATGTCCTACATGTATACAATATGCAAATTAGTTTTAGATTAGAAAGTGCAGCTATTTTGTGACCAGGTTGATGGAGGAATTCAATTTTTACAGATTGGATATAATGTTGTAGTTGATGTGGTGTGAGGTTATGTGGAGTAATATAGCATAGACACAGATTTGGTTAAAACATTAGAATATTTTATTATTTATTTCAACCCCATTGATTGTTAAAATGTCCTCTCCAAAACAAAGATGGGGAGCCCACTCCTAATGAGTCACCAAATGGGAAAGTACTGAAAAATGAACACTGAAATATGCTAATACCAAGAAAATGCTTTACTAATAAAAATCTAAATAAAGTCAAAATGGAGATGGTATAATATTTCTACAGCTAGTTGCAGAAGGCAAATCTTACCTTGAAGACAATAGTGAAACCAGGCTTAAATTCTCTTACCGTATATACTCGAATATAAGCCGAGTTTTTCAGCACGTTTTTCAGGCTGAAAAAAGCCCCCTTGGCTTATATTCGAGTCACGAAAAACAATGCCTTTTTCCCTGCAACCGTTTTGGCTCCCAGAATTGCAGGGATGCTCGCTCACCCCGCCTCCCTCCACCCAGTCACTCCTCACTTGTACTGTGTGGGTCCTCGCTTGCAGCTTGCCTGCCTGAAGTCCTGCGCCTGCCAGGTAAGCCTGCGAGTCGTGACCTACCTAGCTGCCCCTGCCCTCCCCCCCGCCCCACCATCCCAGCCTGCCTCCCCTACTCCCTTCCCTGCAGCCCATAGCCCTGCCATGCTTCCCTGCCTTCCACGCGGCCTTCCCAGTGTCCCCGAGACCAGCTTGCAAAGGCAGGCAAGCGGGCCTGACCACAGGGACCGCCAGGAAGGCAGGCAAGCCTGGCAGGGCCACCTGGCTGTGGGGAAGAGAGCTAGCAGCTTCCTTCCTTCCTCAAAGCCCTGCCAGGCTTGCCTGCCTTCCACGCTGCCTTCCTGGTGTCCCCATGGCCAGCTTGCCGCCCACCCCTACCCCGCTTCCCTTTTACCTTTCCTTAACGCGCCCTGCTTCCCTCCCCAAACCTTGGGAGGCAGCATCCTCCGTGCCACAAAGCTCTTGAGGTGGCTGCAGGAGGGGGAAAAGAAAAGCCTCGGCTCTCGAAGGCTTTGAGTGAGTGCGTGTTTGTGTGTGTTTGGCGGCGCTGAAGTGAGCCATGAGAAGGGAGCTCGCTGGGTAACCACGTCGGCTGGGAAGAAGTCAGAGGGGAAAAGTCGGAGATAAGAGGAGAAGTGAGAGGGGAAAAGGCAGTTGCTTCGCCGAGCGTTTCTCCGCATTTCATTCCAAGTCACCCCAAGTCAGCCACCCTCACTGGAAATGCGGAGAAACACTCAGCAAAGCAGTTGGCAGAGAGAAGGGAGAGGCAGAGATGGAGCCAGCAGGGGAAGGCAAGGGGCTGATTGCATGGCTCACTTCAGCGCCGCCAAACACACACACACACACACGGACTCAAAGCCTTCAAGAGCCAGCCGAGGCTTTTCTTTTCCCCCTCCTGCAGCCACCTCAAGGCTTTGTGGCACAGAGGACTCCTGTTCTGTCCCCTCCCTGCTTCAGGAGCGCAGACAAGCACACACACAAACAGAAGTGTACAGAAGTCGTTTATTCACCATTCATAAACAACAAGCTGGCAGCGAGCCCGGGAGAGATAAAGACAGCTGTTATTTTGAGTTGCCACAGCCAGTCCCTGATAAGGCTCTCCGGCATGTCCAAAAACAAACAGTCTTAAGATTAGCAAACACTTAACTGATGCAGTACTTCAGGAAACAAGCAGCCAAGTTAATAATTTGTTCGTCACAAAAGCCAACAAGATAAGGTCAGCTCCTTTTATACTTTGTGGGGCGTTGGCTTTGTGACTCATCACCTCGTGCTCGGCCCCACCCACTCCTTTGCTGAGCCAGTCTCTCTGATTGTCGCCACCTGGGATTAATCCACTCCCTCTCCTCATTAACGTCTGACTCAGAGGAGCTTTCCTCCTCAGGGCTTTCAGCTGGGGCCTGGGGTGGTGCCAAACCAGACGGGCCAGGAGAGGGGGGCCTTGCCTCCTCCTCCTCTTCACTTTCGGAGGGTTCTTCCTCCGAAGGTCCGGGCTCGGGAGCCGAAGACACAACAACTCCGCCTCCCAAGGTTTGGGAGAGAAGCAGGGGCGTTAAGGAAAGGTAAAAGGGAAGCGGGGTGGGGGTGGGTGGCAAGTTGGCCATGGGGACGCTGGGAAGGCAGTGTGGAAGGCAGGCAAGCCTGGCAGGGCCACCCGACTGTGGGGAAGAGAGCTAGCAGCTTCCTTCCTTCCCCGAAGCCCTGCCAGGTTTGCCTGCCTTTCACACTGCCTTCCCGGTGCCCCCATGGCCAGCTTGCTGCCCACCCCTGCCCCGCTTCCCTTTTACCTTTCCTTAACGCCCCGGCTTCTCTCCCCAAACCTTGGGAGGTGGAGTCCTCTGTGCCACAAAGCCCTCGAGGTGGCTGCAGGAGGGGGAAAAGAAAAGAAAAGCCCTTGGTTTCTGAAGCCTCTTGAAGGCTTCGAAGGTGTGTGTGTGTTTGGCTGCAGGAGGGGGGAAAGAAAAGCCTCAGCTCTCGAAGGCTTTGAGTGAGAGAGAGAGAGAGAGAGAGAGAGAGAGTGTGTCCCTCCCCAAACCTTGGGAAGGCAGCGTGGAAGGCAGGCAAGCCTGGTAGGGCTTCGGGGAAGGAAGGAAGCTGCTAACTCAGAGGCAGCGCGGAGGACACTGCCTTCCAAGGTTTGGGCAGGGAAGCGGGATGCGTTAAAGAAAGGTAAAAGGAAAGCCGGGTGGGGTGGGATTTGTTCCCCCCCTCACAATCCTCTTCCAAGCACAGATGGTTCCTCCTTTAATACCTGGTCCTGCACTTGACCTGGCCGGACAGCATCCCCCCAGCGCCCTCCCTCCTGTCCCTCCTTCTCCAGTCGTAAGTTTGAGGACTGGTCACAAGTGCGGGGACCAGTCAAAAATTACTTTTTCAGCCCTCTGAGTAGTCCATATGCACAAAAGGACTACCCAGAGGGCTGAAAAAAGTGATTTCTGACAGGTCCTTGCACTTTTGACCAGTATTTTTCTTTTTTGAAATTTACCAGTAGCCACTGCATTTCCCACCCCCGGCTTATACTCGAGTCAATAAGTTTTCCCAGTTTTTATGGTAAAATTGGGGGCCTCGGCTTATATTCGGGTTGGCTTATACTCGAGTATATACGGTATATTTGACCTCAGTATATTGGCAATATATTTATCCAAATAATATCACTGTTGTGTGAAGTCCAGTTCATTTACTGACAGTCAAGTTTAGATTTTAATGCAGGTGAAGCCATTTCAAGTCATTACTTGAAATACATTACTGAATTGCAAGCAAGATTCTGGATGATATAACCAAGTAAACAAAACATTTTCTTAAAGAATGTCACTAGCAGTCTTTGCGTCCATCTTGGAACATGTCAGTGCAACTAGCTTTTTTGTTCCAGTGGAAGAGCTACTGTGCAGTTCAAACACCTGATAGAAGCAAGTTCAGAATTGCAGTCCTTTTTACAGAGAGCAATTAACCAGGGTTATGCTCTTGCCATGTCCTCGGGGACAATCCTTTATCAAAGTATAGTTTATTCTTAAAATTGGTTAAAATTTTAAAATTGGTGAGCTCCTTGTACTGCTCAGTATATGTTTCATGTCTACCACTACTGTTTTGTTGTGATTGTAGTTCAGAGTTTTAAAGTTTTAAAGTTGATGCTGTTTTTTTAAAAAAAACTTTTTAACTGATTTATTTATCAATGTACTGTATTTGTTACTTAACTATGCTCCTTCAGACTTCTTGGAGTATTTTTTTCTAACCTTAAGCCCTGCTAAACTTTGATCCATTTTTGACATTTGTTATGCACTATTTTTATATCTCTATAAGAGATTTTTTCCAACTAGTCAGCTATTTTGAGGCACAGATTTTTTTTGACAAATGACATCTCCTTTGCTATACCTCAATTTTTGGAATAAAAGAAACAGTTTTGAAGTGTTAATTATTTAAGTATAATTTAATTCTGCAAATGTTTTTAACTTTATTTTCATATTTCTTGCTTGAAGTTTAAAATTGAAGCACCTTTATATGTTTTAAATAATGAAATTAATATCAACAAATAGTACACAATTAAAATAATGGAGATGTTTTTCCCTTCTCTACAATATAGCTGTCAAATAGGATAGTGTTATCCTTTATTTGACATGGGTAAACTAATCAAATATCAAGCTTGTTACTTCATTTCTGGGGCTATTAATGCTAATATAATTTACATCTCCTTTTTTTGTCCTTAATCCATGAATTTTGGGTGTAATCCAGTAGAAGTATTGACCCCTTGTATTAACAAAGCAGTTGATCTATTAGCCTCTCTTCATCTGTTGGGGGAAAGGTGGTATCTACGGATTTTATGCATATCTTCTGCTTATTAACAGATGGTTGACATAAGAGATGTGCTGCTGGATTGCATGCTTGTTTTCTCTAGTATTCAATACTGTATTGCTTTTGCTTTATAAATCATATTTATTTTACTATTTTTGTAAAAAAAAGTTAATTTTATTGTATTTTAAATTTTTTAAGCTTCTTAACTTTTGATATCCCAGATGTGCATATTGTTTTTCAAATGTATGATGTGGAAGGAAAAATGCTTTAAAAAGTCCACACTTTTTGTTAAGAAGGAATCATTTAGCATTTATATATTTGTGTATGGAAAACACTTGATCCTTAATTCCATGTTTGCATCTGGTTGCCCAAGGCTTCTCCTCAAAGATGCTACAAAACTTGAATATAACACATTTTGGAAGGCTGACTAACCTCGATTCTGTGTTGTGATGTGCAATACTGTTTCTAATGTTTGTATAAAAAAATACCCATGTAAACCTTTTTAATGCAAATTTTATTTTTTCATTGCATCTTTTGCAAATTTTATCCACAGTATCATTTTTTACTGTCAGAAAAAGAAAACCCCTTTTGTCATTGCAACTATTTTTTAAAATTCAGAAATCTTTGTACTGATGTAAATGATTGTATTTATTTTGGATAGTGTTTTGCTAACAAAGGGATAGACTTTTTGCATGCATATTTCTATTTTGTTGTCATTTTGGGTTTTGTTTCTTTGTTTTGTTTAAAATAGCAAAAGTGCTTGGAATGATTTTTCATATTCTTCTCATTAATATTATTTTGTATTTTTATGTGGAAATCTATAATTTTATGATGCTAATTGCTAAAGGTTAATCTTATGTTGAATTATTTTTGGAGCTGAAATCTTTGTAATATAAAAAGCAATTTGTTTCTAAATTCAAGTTTCTGTAAAGAATCGCACAAGTGGTTTACAGAGTTTGGATTATAATTATAGATTGTTCTTTGATATGCAAATTAATATCTTCTGTTAAGATTATTTTGTATTTGTAATGGGGTATTAAAATAATTTTCTCTTTTGTACAAAAAACCCATACTTTTGGGAAAGCAATGCACCAACATAACCTCCACAATGCCATGCCCTTCAGATCAAATTAGGACATTCAATTTCCAGAATTTCCAGCCCCTGTAACTTTTGGTGATTTTAAGGTTGGAATTATGGGAATTGATCCAACACATCTGAAGGGCACCAGTGGAAGATAGTTGGTCCCAGTGCTGCTGGGATTGAGATCAGGGGAGCATCAAAACTCCCCTGCAGAGAAGCAAATTTCCCAATAGTGTAACTTGGAGAGAATGCTCCCTTGGTTGCTCACCTTTAGCTTAAGAACTTTCTGTTCATTTTACTATTATCTTCCAGGTATCTAAATCTCCAGTCTGTTTGATGTACTGGTAATTTAATTCTGTAATGGAATAGCTGCCAACTATTTATATAATAAGTCATTTTAAAATATTTGTAATATTGTTGACTAATAAACTTAAGTTATTGGCATATTTTTCCTCAGAATTCTATCACTTTGTACCTACATCATCAACAAAAATTAAAAAGCCATTCACTGAAGTGGAGTGCCTTCTACAAGTTTCATTGCCTTCACATGTAAAAAAAATCCTCTCTTATTCCCCTGTATTAGTTGAAAATCTGGGAAATCTACTTAGTTCATTTAAATGCTTTTTCAATCAGTTATTTCCAATTCTTTCAAGACTAAATACCTTTTGAATTCACATTCTCTCACATTCTGCTTTTGTGCTATTCTGCATATAATGTTGGTATGTAGCTGAGGGTAAATCTACATAATTAAATTCTAATATTAATCTAAAGCAGTATTTTTCAATATTAGCCACTTTAAGATATGTGGACTTCAACTCTTAGAATTCCCCAGCCAGCATGCTTGCTGGAGAATTCTGGAGGTTGAGGTGTACACATCTCCATGAAGCTAAGGTTAAGGAACACTATTCTAAATGAATATTTGTGTGCCTAAAATAATGAGGGAAACCATTTTATCTCAGCCCATCCTTCCATTATTTTCATAGGACACTTTAGCTCCAAGCTCCAGAGTCTTATATAGTTCCAATGTCAGGGAGTTGATTGATCCCATCCTGGCTCTGGGATAATCGCACCCCGGTTTAGAGGTTTGGACTGTGGCTTCTCCTTGAAAGTATACATTAAGAAAATAAAACCCGAAGAAGTATTTCTAAGAAAACTCATTTTATTGTAAAAGTAAAAATAAAGATAACTCTTATTAGCTAATTGGCTACATCTTTAGCAGCGTTCCTGCCGGACCTCTTGGCAGAGAGAACAAAGGAGTAAGAAGGCTAGAAAAGGAATGTGAGAAAATATGTAGGCATGCGCACTTAATACTGATAACAAAACTTGGCAAAACTACAGTAAGTCTATTAGTCCAAAAATGAGAGCTCAGCTGGGAAATACAAGAACGCAGTGACAATCCCCTTCTTTGCCAGTTGAGCAAACATCAGGTACATCATCAAATAAGGCACATCTTCTTACGCAGATACTCGTGCTGAGCTGCTGGAAGTGGTTTGTTCAGTATGTCAGCAATTTGATCACGTGTAGATACATATTGCATTTTAACAAAACCTTGTTTCACCAATTGTTTTATGTTCTGATAACGGATGTCAATGTGTCTGGACCTAGAACCTGTGAAATGTGATTCAGAAATATAAACCACCGATTCATTGTCTTCCATCATGGTGATTGGTCGGATCGGACGTGTCCAGATATCTGTGACTAAAGCATCAAACCAAGTTAGAGAATTACATGCATCTGAAACACAAGCATATTCAGCTTCAGTAGATGAACAAGAAACAAAATTCTGTTTACGCACTTGCCAATAAACAGGACATCCATTTAAGAACATCATATAACCTGAAGTACTTTTGCGTGATTTCTTATCACTCGCCCAATCAGAATCTGCATAACAACATAACTCTGCATAATCAGTATGTGTTGGTTCTAACAATAACTTCATGTGTTTTGTGTGCCTTAGGTATCTCAATAATTTCTTAACGCATGTCCAATGAAACTGTTTTGCCTTACCTACGTGTCGTGACAAGAGATTAACACTAAGTACAATGTTGGGTCTGGTCCAACTACAATGTACAACAGTGACCCAATGACTGAACGATAAAGTGTTTGATCCTCGAACTCAGGACTTGGTTCTTGTGTCAAGTTGTGAAAATCTGTTTGCATGGGTGTCTTTGTTGTGTTAGCATCCTTCATGTTGCAATGGTGCAAAATTTGTTCAATTTTATCTTCTTGTGAAAGACTAAACCCCTTCTGTGTTTTGTCAATCTGAACACCTAAATAAATGCTAATATGACCTAAAGATTTCAATGTGAAGTATCTCTGCAAAGCTTTAGCAAAACTTTCACTCATCTGCTTATTTGGACCAATATAAACAATGTCATCAACATAAACAAGAACTATTTCATATGTATTGTTAGATCTTTTTGTGAACACGCATTCATCAGTTTCGGACTTAATAAAGCCCATTGAATTTAGTTTGTCAGTAAGACATAAATACCACATTAAACCAGACTGTTTCAGACCATAAAGACTTTTTTGTAGAAACCAGGTATCCCCTTCTTGCTGTCGGAACCCTGGAGTACCTCTCACATAGATCTCTTCATCTAGGTCAGCATGTAGATAAGCCGTGTCAACATCGAACTGGAAAACTTCTAAGCCAAGGATAGTTGCAGTTGCTAAAGCAATTTTTACACTCTCAGTTCTGACTGTCGGTGAGTAGGTATTTGTGTAGTCCTCAGGATAACGTTGAGCAAAACCCTGAGCTACAAGTCTGGCCTTGTACAATGACTCACCATTTGGCTTCTTTTTGATTCTGTAGACCCATTGAGTGCCAATGATTCTTTTGTTTGCTGGAGGTTTTGCAGGAGTAAACACCTTAAGTTTCTTTAGACTGTCCATTTCAACCTGCATTGCATCATACCACTTCTCTTGCTCTGAATCAGGAAGATACTTGATTTGTGTGAACGTATCAGGTGGAAGTGTAACATTGCAAATCAAAGGCAAGGGTGCTTTTGTCAGTTGCCACGAAAATCATTGTGGAGGGATTCCTTTTGTGGCCCTCTTGGAACGTCTCGGAACAACAGTCCATTCTTCTTCTGCTTCGTTCTCGTCTTCACATTCATCGCTAGCATCAGCATCCGTGGCTTGCGAAGATGGAACATCAGGTGGAGAAGAACTGGTGGATGGAACTTTCGCCTGTGAATCTTGATCATCAGGTTGCGTGGCATCAACAACATCATCTCTAGGAAAATAAACTCCAGGATCATTGGAATGAATCCTGGACCAGTCAACATCTTCCTCAAAATTAGCAGATTGGGAAATCACAATTACGTTTAGAGTCAATAAATTTGCTCCATTTTGAGTTATCATCAATACCCATAAATCTCAGTCTCTTTGCTACTGGACCTCCTTTTCTTCTTTGAGCTAAGGGAATGTTCACCATAGCGTATGAACCAAAAATATGGAGGTTTTTGAGATCTGGCTTGTAACCATACATCATAAAGAAAGGAGTCTGATTTATTACACTGCTCCAAGTACGGTTGACAATGTAATTTGCATATTTGATAGCTTCACCCCAGTATGGCATACTAAGGTTGGCGTCTTCTAGGAGACAACGCATCATGGTTTGCAGGACCCCTTGACGTCGTTCTACGACCCCGTTAAGAGCCGGTGTGTAAGGAGCTGAAGTCTGATGGATAATTCCATTCTTACACATCCAATCCTGGAAACGCTGAGACATGAATTCGGCACCAAGATCACTCTGGATTCTGGCGATGCGAACTTGGTGTTGGGTAGAAACAAGGGCTGCAAAGTCTTTAAAAATCTGAAAAGTTTCAGATTTTTCTTTCATAGGATATACATATCCATATCTGGAATAATTATCAACAATTGTTAAAAAATATTTTCTTCCACCAAGTGTTGGCGGAAAAGGACCAACTATGTCAGTGTGTACCAAATCAAAAATGCGTGTTGACAGGCGTGTAGCGTGTTTGGGAATGGCTGCTGCTTTGGATTTGGCCTTGTTGCAGACAGCACAATCCAAAAACACCTCACACCCCTTTAGAGCCAAACCTTTTGCAAATTCCGGCATTTTTCTAAGAACACGGAAACTGGCATGCCCCAATCTTCTATGCCATTTGTGGATACACCTGTAATGCAAAGGTTTACCAGTTAGTGAATTTTCAACATTAACAGTTTTATGAGGAACCTCAGGCTTGCTCTGAGCAACCTGTTTCCTAATTTTCTTTTTGTTGGCTTTAGGAGCCTTTGGAGTAGCAACAGGATCTCTCTCTGGAATATCTCTATCTGGGCCTGCGCTCTCCTTTGGAGTTTGTATACTTGCCTTTGCTGGTGATTTAGGCTTTGGCTTTAAGTAATAAACACCACCAATCAACATGGTTTCAGCAACAATATCTCCATTTTTAACTATGTAACTTGCTTTTTCGAGGTGGTGAACCTGGAACTTTAAAACTCTAGACAGGTGGGCCTGACTAAGCAAACTGCTATTTGCTGTTGGTATGTAATAAACATCAGGGATGAATGTATCGAGCTCTTCAACATAAACAGTTCCTTTTCCTATGACCTTACAAGGATGATTGGAAAAAGAATAAAGTTCTCGTAGCTCAGGTTCAGGCTCGTGCATCTCTGTGAAAAGTTCCTTTCTGTAGGTAACATGCAATGCTGCACCACTGTCCAAAGTCCACAAAAGCCGTCTATCGTATTCTGGATGAGGTTGTGGATCATTGGTTAAAGCCAATGTAGCAAGTGGAGCTTGTGGATCACGCCTTGGACCACGACGATCTTGTCTTCTGCCTCTGCCTCTGGAGTCTGTTCCTCTGGGCTGGTATGATACGGGAGCTGGAGTTCGTTGGGGACAATCTGGGGTGGCATGTCCCACACGATTGCAGATGTTGCATCTTGGCATCCTTGGAACGTAGGCCCTTCCTCGGAAGGAACGCCTCGCTGGAGCCCTTGATGCGGGTGGTCCTCTCAAATGTGGTGTGGCTAACATGAATGCCTGTTCTTCAATTAAAAGTCTACATATATTGTCGACTGTGTGTTGAGCAATAGGGACTTGGTTAATTTTTGTAACAGCATCTTTCCAGTCATAGTTCAATGAGTTAATGATAATGCTGATCATTTGAATATCATCAATATTATGACCTCTTTCTCTCAATTCTGTTCTGATTCCTTTCAGTTTGGTCATATGTCCTCCAATTTGATCACCAGGTTTCAATCTCGAACCGTGGAGCTCAGACATGAGCAAACACGAAGATTCAATTGAAACGGGCCTGTAGCAATTTTCCAATTGGGCCCAAATTTGTTGGGCTGTTGCATCAGGCGGAAAAGTGACCTGCAGTTCAGTATCCATGGACATCAATAATGTTGTGCGAGCTCTAATCTCTAAGTCTCCTATTGCAAAAGTCCATGGCTGAGCAGGAGGATTAAAAATCATGCAGTGAGTGCCTTCTCTGAGAAGCAATAGTGTAATCTCACTGACCCAGGCTTTATAATTGCATCCTGACATTTTTAATTTGGATTCACCAGTTAGTGGAGCAACAGAAAATGCCTGCTGAGGAACATGCATTTGGTATGCTGGCTGTGCCATTGGAGGTGGACCAGGAGCTGGTCTTGGTTGTGCCATGGCTGGGGGCACATATGCAGGCATTTGTGGCTGTTGCATTGGAATCTGCTGCATTCCAGCTGCCATTTGTGCTTGAGCTTGCCTTTGCTGCATTAAGCATTCTTGTGTTCCATCTATAGAGACACCAACACCACCAGGGGGTGTAGAAGATCGGGTCTGTGGAAACACTTGTGGCATTTCAGCCTGAATATTTGAATGACACGTTTGCTAACGTCTGCTGCAACAATTCAAAATGTTCATGTAAACTGTGTTGCCTTTCAGCTTCCTCTCGTAAATTACTTTCACCAGCAGATGGTGCTGCACCTATAGTTTTGGGCAGGTCTGCTTGTGTGGCACTTGTAATTTGATCAGGGAGGATTTCATGTGACGTGTGCATTGCTCTCTGTTTTAAGAATCCACCAGGGGGTGTGTCTTTGGCTCTGAAGAAGAAGCCAAAATGGTGCTTTTAGAGATTTTTAAGTCACGAGACTCTCCCTTATCTTGCTTAAGCATAAGCAAATCCACCTTAGCCTGGGATAGCTCGTATTCATAAACTTGTATTAGATCACGATAACTTTTAATGGCTTGCTCAGAGCTTTGAGGAGAATAACAAAACTTTTCTCTCTGTGTGTGGGAGGAAAAATGCTCCGTGGTTTGTGAAGACTTTGGCCTTGCACCACACGTTTCAAAATCTGAGGGCTCTGGGAGGACAGTTTGGGGGCACGCATATTGAGAAAAAAAAGCTACTGGCCTCAGTTGTAATTCATCATCTTCAAAAGAGGCTGTACTGTTATCTCTCCCTTGATGCCTTTCCGAAAACATTTTTTCAGTTTCAGCAAGTGGCTGGAAGTTTGAAAACCTCCTTTCTGTCTCCTCTTCGTTGGAAAGATCAATCACATCACTTACGAAGCGTGGTCTTTTTTTCTTTTTCTTCTTCGGCATGTTAGTAGATAACTAATTAGCGTCCTGCAGTCGCAAAATAATCATTCTAACTAACTAGCCTAGAGGTCTTATCAGAAGTAACAAACAAGGAAAAATCCATAACTTTTAACCATCCTCTGCTACCAGGTGTCAGGGAGTTGATTGATCCCATCCTGGCTCTGGGATAATCGCACCCCGGTTTAGAGGTTTGGACCGTGGCTTCTCCTTGAAAGTATACATTAAGAAAATAAAACCCGAAGAAGTATTTCTAAGAAAACTCATTTTATTGTAAAAGTAAAAATAAAGATAATTCTTATTAGCTAATTGGCTACATCTTTAGCAGCATTCCTGCCGGACCTCTTGGCAGAGAGAACAAAGGAGTAAGAAGGCTAGAAAAGGAATTATCTTTACATAATATCTTTAAAAAATATGTAGGCATGCGCACTTAATACTGATAACAAAACTTGGCAAAACTACAGTAAGTCTATTAGTCCAAAAATGAGAGCTCAGCTGGGAAATACAAGAACGCAGTGACATCCAAGAATTTCTGAAAGAAAATAGTGAGAGAAAATCCCTGGTATTGCTATGTCCAGGGATCTACAGTGTTATTAGGTTCCAGCCAGGGGTGAAATGCTCCCAGTTCGGACCGGATCGCCTGATCCAGTAGCGATGGCGGCGGGTGATTCGGAGAACTGGTAGCAAAAATCCCTGCCCCCTCCCCATGCCCAGCTGAGCCACGCAATCATCAGAAGCTTTTTTTTATTTTTAAAAGCATTTTTCTACAACCTCTTCCGCTGAAAAAATGCTTTTAAAAGTTAAAGCTGAGTTGGGATTGTCAGAGGCTTTTCAAAGCATTTTTTCTACAACCTCTTCATCCAAAGAGGTTGTAGAAAAAAATGTTTTTAAAGAAAAAAAGCCTCTGCCGATCAGGCAAGTCAGCTGGGATCGTCAGAGGCTTTTAAAAAAAAGGAAAAAGCCTCTGCAGATCAGGCAAGTCAGCTGGGATCGTCAGAGGCTTAAAAAAAAAGAAAAGGCCTCTGCCGATCAGGTAAGTCAGCTGGGATTGTCAGAGGCTTAAAAAAAAAAAAGAAAAAACCTCTGCCAATCAGGAAAGTCAACTGGGATCATCAGAGGCTTTTTAAAACACTTTTTACAACCTCTTCAGCCAAAGAGGCTGTAGAAAAAATGGTTTTAAAGGTAAAAAAAAAAGTTGGCCACTCTCACTCAGTCATATTACCCACCACCACCAAGCCACGCCCACAGAACCAGTAGTAACAAATTTTACATTTCACCACTGGTTCCAGCACTCCATTATAGGTAATCTTTGACTTATGACTGATCACTTTGTGTTACAACAGACCCCAAAAACGTGTTACAACAAAAACATTTTGCAACCCATTTTCAAAGTTACGGCCACTGCAGGACCCCTGTGGTCTTTCATTTTTATGATTGATTGTAGGCATGCTATAGCAGCCTTCCCCCATCATCCTGCCCCACCAGGTCCCTGAAGGCCTTTGGTCTACTTCCCACATGATTGGATTCCACATTCCTCCATCACTGATTATGACCACTTCCTGGATCATGGCAAGCAATCTGCCCTCTTTCCTAATGTGAGCTCCAGAGCTCTTCAAAAGGTAAGTGCATGGGCACCATCTAGACTTTTTTTTAACCACACTCTGTGGACACTGGTATCAGTATCAGCCCATCAAAACGCCTAATTCTTTTGCCACAGTTTGTTTTGTTTAAGATGCTGCAAAGTCAGTCTATAGCAGTATTTCTTAACCATAACAACTTAACATAAAATACAATGTTCAATATCATGGGTGGCTGGGGAATTCTTAGTTGAAATTCACATATCTTAAAGTTACTATGGTTGAGAAACACTGGTCATAGTCTTTGAATTGCATTTGAATTTCCCCAAAATTCCCCACAATTCAAAGAAGTGTGATTCACTGGGACTTCTTGTATCAGTGTGAAGATACAATTCAAAGAGGTGATTTAAATGAATCTGTCTCATAGTGCTTCTCTGAAGTTTGCAAAATTCTAGGATTTTACATTGAGCTCTGAATGGTTAGGGAGGTGCAGTTAAAAAAAGGCTGTGAAGCCACTATTGTACTGTCAGCTGCTGAACTCTGCTTGTCATCTTGTCAACTGTCCAGTTAGCAAAACCAGAAAAAGGAACTCCTGTGACATTATTTTACCAAGAGTATAAAACTACTGAATAAACCACATTGGCACAGAAGAAGCAAAACCAGCTCTGGGTTTCCCACTCAAAAGCAAGCATAGTTAATTCCCCCTTTTCCCTACGGCCACCCACAGTCAAAAATATACATCAATCTCCTCAGTTCATTTTGTTATGGAAAACAGCCAGCCATGCTGGGACATCTGTTTGGTGTATCCTTGAGATGATAGCAATGTCTTGAATACATAGCTTGAATACCATTCTCCCATCCATGCATTCCATCCACCCATTCCTTGTTACTGTCAAGCTGCGAGTGAAGGAAAAATGTAGGTGAAAGTGCGAGTCACATCCCAAGCGGTCCAGCTCTTGAATTGATTTTAAATGAATATTTAAAACCTTGATTTGTTGGTAGTGAACTACAGTCTTTAAAGTCTGAAAAGCTAATGATATAATGAATTTAAAGCTTTGAGCAGTGCTGTTGGTAAAGCAAAAGGTAATTATTGAACAATGGAACAAAGCTGTTGTCCTGTTTATATAGATATCACTTCTTGCAAATGCAGCTGCTCTGAAATGCCCCAAGTTGGGATCACTGCCGCTGTCATGCCCTATTTAGAGCAGCCACAGTTTAAAATTCTGTGGTTTTGGATTCTTGGCTGTGATTGCTTCAGAACCCACCCACTCCTTTCCTTGTAAGCACACACTTGCTTTTTTTCCTATCCCCTGCCCATCCATGTACTAGAGAAAGTGAGGAGCAACCAGGTTGGCCTCTCCTCCTACAACTGGTTAGGTGAACAGACCTCAAGTGATAGCCAGAGATAAGAATTTGCATGACTGTAGTAGAATTCCAGTCTTTAGAACGGGATTTCTCAACCTCAAGAACTTTAAGATGTGTGAACTTTTAATTCCCAGAATTCCCCGGCCAGCCAACAATGTTCCCTCTTTATCTATACCTGATCCAGCTCAATCAAATGTAGCTAGTTCAGGAATTAAAGGAACTGCATCTGTACTGGAGTTGTAGGGTTTATTTTAGGGCAAATGGTGTGTTTCCCATCCCATTCTCACAGATTTTATGTGCCTTTTTAAAACCCTCCATAAACAGCTCCAACTTCAGGAACAACATTAGACATCTGAAAAGTCCAGAGTTTTTGGATGCTATAGGGTTTTACACAAAGATGACAAATGGCTGGTTTACCCTGCAAATTATTTGGCAGTGCTCACCTACCCCTCCTCCCCCATCTGTAAAATGGAGGTCAGATTATCTCTTATTATCAGATAGACTGTCAGATCCCTATCATGATACTGCCATTCCTGTGGGAAGATGGGCCTGGATCATTTATTCACTTATTACCCTCTTCCTGTTTTCCTACATATCCTATAACCCCTTAGTTTATAACTGTAGGTCTGACACCTATCTCCCCTGTGCTTTGATTTATCTTTGGGGAAAATGTAAAGGGGGAGAGCCATCTGTTTTATCTCAGTTCTGAAGCCTCCGGAGAGAAGTGTCTGGGAACACTCCCTTATCTCCTTCCCAGGATGACCGTCTTCACAACATCTTCACACCTGTGGATTGGCTCATTCAACATGGAACTGAGGGGAGGGGTTTCTAACTCCTTTCTTCTAACAGAATTGCCTAACGGGACCTTAGAGCCTGCTCTGCTTTTGTCTGGCAATCACTTCCTTTCAATAAAAGGTTCTTTTTGAAATGCTGCTGTTACTTTCTTGATTTGGGGAGTAGAGGCAGGATCTTACATAAAGCAGGCTCTGCAAAAGTGGTCAACTCAGAGAAGCAAACTCGCTGTACCGAGGGGACCCTGTACACAATGTCCGAGCACAGCAGTGACCAAGGAGAGGGAGTATGCTGGGGTGAAACCTCTACCATTGCCCAGCCAGAAGCCAGTTCCTTCTGCCCTATCGAAGACATCGAAGCCGACTTAGAGATCCCCAGGAAGCCCAGATGGTCGTTCGGAGTGGGGAAGAAGGACAACTGGGACGGAGGAACCCAAGTAGTCACCCTCACCCGGGGCAGTCAACTGGGCTGGAAACCTTGTCCAACCAGTAAGAGCCCATTGAAAAACGGGGCGGAAATGACTGCCTCAAGAGAAACATTGTGCGGTTTGTGACGGAGGCTCTTTTTTTTTATTGAAAAGTTTTACAAAAAAAAATTTCCAAACATTTTCTTCCCCCCTCCCCCAATCCCCCCTCCGTCCTCACATTTTTAATATATTTATATAACTTCTTTCCCCCAACCCATCCAACCCCCCCTCCCCCCTAGACCTCCCAAAGCAGAAACAGGGTATTGCAATGATAAACATATGCTAAAATATGCCAACACACTGTAAAATTCAAAATTTCCCATAGCTCCTTTAACTCCCCTTATTTAAATTCATCAACCTCCCTAAAAATATTACAAACATTAAAGAAAGAGGGGAAAAAAAGAGAAGAACCCAACTAAATATCCCTCCCAAATTCTCCAGCACATTCTTTTTAAACATCTATAATAACATGTTTCCATTAATATAAGTTCAACACAAACAGTATTCATTTACAACATTTCTATAATAAATGTTAAAATTAAACATTTTTTAAAAAACCTTAAACTTTCTATCTCATAAAATCATCAATTGGGCTTAAACCATTTCTACTAATATAAATTAACAGGTTTCCAAAAAATATCTTCCAAATTTTTAATTAACCATTATAGTACCTTCAAAAATTAAAAAAAAAATTAATCATTTTTGTATAGTAGATATAGCCTTTAAAAATTACAATTTATTTAGGCTCTCCATCCTTTTTGTTAAAATTAAACATTTTTAAAAACCTTAAACGTTATCTCATAAAATCATCATTAGGACTCAAACCATTCCTATTAATATAAATTGAAAACTTTCCAAAACACATCCTTCAAGTTATTAATTAACCATTATAATGCCTTCAGTTCAAATTTAAATTTAAAAAGTTATCCTTTTCATATAAGTCCTTGCTTTAAAATAACAAATATTAAACAATAATAAGGAAGGCTTTCTTTACTTTAACCATTATAATACCATCATCTCATTAAACAAGAAAGTTATCCTTTTTACATATAAGACATCCATACTTGACATAACCTTTGAGACTACCAGTTTAATAAAAGTTTTACATCTTCTTCTGAAATCTTTTCCAATCCTTTTCTTGCCTTAATTCTTTCAAAATTCCTTCTATGCCATCTTTTCTTTTTAAAAGTTTTTTAAACTTGTTACACTGAGATTGATATATCATAAAAGTTCCCTTGAATTTTGCAATCTTCCCACTTAGCTTGAAGTTAAAATCCTGATTCCGCCATTTCTTACTTGTAAAGTCCAGCACAACATTCCTTTGTTTGCCAAATAGTTCCTCCATTTGTAATTGCTGATTCAACTGCAAATCCTCTGTAAACAAATTGGAAATGTCTGCCAAATCTTCCATTTGAATCATATCCCCCTGCATTCTGGACCCTGCAGCTTGTGTTTCAATCTCCAAACTCCACTGTATATTGTCTTCTGGTTTCCCCACCAGCACTTCATTATCAGATTTCTTTTCATTTAAAGCCCAAATGTTAAAAATAATCAAGTCTGAAAGTTCTTGAAAATTTTTTGCAATTTCATTTCGAATATCTCCTAATTCACAAGGTAATAATCCTGCAGGTCCACCTCCAACCATTGTTTCAGCTTTTACTTCCATTCCAAATCAGCTCTGAGCGTTTTCCAGTAGCTCTTTGTCTGCTACAAATGTAACAAGCCTAATAATCACTTTCACTAGGTGCCATTTTTTGACGTTTTAAACGGAGTGAAAGATTAAGCAATCTTATTTTCTTGTCTCCTGCTCTGCTCCGCCAGCATCTAGCTTTCAGTTAAAATAAAGTTTAAAAATTTGTTGTTTTAAAATATTTTACCCTTCAAATGATTTTAATGGCTGGTTGTGGTCGCGACGTCTGGCTCTGCATTAGCAGAGGCATTCCAAGTCTGGAGCTGCTTGGCTGGTTTCTGGGGAGTTCCCCTTCTTCGCACCCCAGAACTTTTCCTGGGGGGCTTTGGGGAACTCTACCCCCACTAGCCTGCTCTTCACTCTCCCCTTTGCCTGGGGACAGCCTTTCCAAGCATCCCGACAGCGTTTGCCTGCTAATCGGGAGCTTTTACAGCACAAGGAAACGGGCGCCCATTTCTAGGTGTCTTCGACAAGCCGCGGAGCCACCGGAAGTCTGACGGAGGCTCTTGAAAACCTCAGAACCAGGGGGGAATTGGATTGACACCAGAGAGGGGGCAAGACAGCAGCAGCAGCCAATGAGGCCGGACCGCCGCTCTGGATCCAGAAGCAGCAGGCTAAGCAGATGCAGCAGGGGGGAGCAGCAGCCACCCAGGTGAACTCACCCATGCAGCACCAGCCCTTGCAATCATCCCTGGCCAGCCCAGAGTGCCACAACTGGAAAGGGAGACACCCCACCGGGAGTGAAGTACAATGGCAACCCACAGCAACTGGGGTTTTTCCTGGCACATGTCCTCATGTACATGCAGGAGTATGGGAGGGGTTTGCAGACCCAGGGTGCCTGGGTCCAAATCGTCACCTTGGCCCTGGAAGGGGCAGCTGCCCTTTGGATGGTGACCCTCCACAACACAGGTGCCCCTGAACCACAGAACCTTGACCGATTCATGATGGCTCTCTGCCGCCAATTTGAAGACTCCCTGGTAAACCACAAAGCTCGCAATCACATTAGAACTATGAAACGGGCACAGGCCAGTAGTTGAATACACTGAAGAGTTCTGAGACCTTGCCTGCAGAGTGGACTGGCCGGAAGACATACTAGTGAGCTGGTTCAAAGATGGCCTGAATGACGACCTCTACCATGCCTGCCTGGCTCGAGGGGCCCCAGACCGCCTATACAACTGGTACTTCCTGGTCGAAGAATTGACATGGCCAGAAACAGTACCGAGGGGGAAGAGCCTGGAAGATACTCCCACCCAAGGGGAAGAGCGGGCCAAACAAGCTGCAACCCCCCCTGGCACTGAGATCATCTGCTTGCTTCAAATGCGGAAAGGAGGGGCACCATGCAGCTGAGTGTCATTCAAAAACTCCCGCTTGAAAGCCAGAACGCCTGTCTGGAGGAAAGCCCATGAAAACAACTCCCCGAGGAAAAGACACCACACTGAGAAATGGAGAGGCTGCAGAGTTTCATTCCCTCACAAAATTGGGGGAAGGAACTCCACCATCACCTGGGGAGGAACTGGGCATGTCAAAGAGTGACCCTGAAGACGACCTCCTGGTAAGTGAACCAATTGAGCCATTCACTCTACCCCTAAGACTATTCTTCCCCAGATGGGGGGGGGAGAGTGAAAATCTCAGCTCTCCTGGTCTCATGGTGCACCCATTGTTTGATTAACCCAACCCTGGTGGGAAAATTGGGCATACGCTTGCGGAAGCTAAAGAACCCCATCGGGTTCTGCCAGTTAGATGGGTCAGTCCAATGGTGGGTTTCAACATTTTTTACTACCAGTTCTGTGGGTATGGCTTGGTAGGCAGGACATGGCTTGGTGGGTGTGGCTTGGTGGGCGGGGCAGGGGAAGTATAGTGTAAAATCTCCATTCCCACTGCACTCCAGGGGAAGGGTACTGCAAAATCTCCATTCCCTCCCCAATCCAGGGGAAGGTTACTACAAAATCCCCATTTCCTCCTGATCAGCTAGGACTTGGGAGGCAGAGAATAGATGGGGGCAGGGCCAGTCAGAATTTTTACTACTGGTTCTCCAAACTACTCAAAATTTCTGCCACCAGTTCTCCAGAACTGGTCAGAACCTGCTGAAACCCACCTCTGGGTCAGTCAGGGGGGGGGGGGGAACCGGCCATTTTTGCCACAGAACCCCTGGACATAGCAATGGGGACTCATGATGAGAGACTCACTTTCATTGTGGCACCTGGAATGGAATGGCCACTAGTCCTGGGACTCATTTGGCTAAGGAAATGGAACCCCAGAGTAACCTGGCAGCAGAGAACCCTAAGGTTCCAGTGGGGAGTGAACAAACCAGATGGCTGAAAGGAGGAACTGGGAGGAAATCCAAACAAAGAAACAGCTGTGGCCGGGGAAGCCGCACCAATGCAGGGCATTCCCAGGAAATATAAGGATTTAGCTGAAGTGTTCGGCAAAAAGTGTTCCGATGAGCTCCCCCCTCCCCCACCATCACACAGACTGCACCATTGAGATCCTCCCAGGTACTAAACTACCAAAGCCCAAGATGTATAGCATGTCCCCCATAGAACTCGAGGAATTGAGGATCTTCATAGATAAGAACCTGGCTAGACAGGTCTATGCAGCAGCAAAAAGAAGGCAGGGAAAACCCCCAGGACTCTTACAAACCATAGCCAAGCCTTCAGCACTCTGGAGAGAGATTGCTATGGATTTTATTGTACAGCTGCCCGAAAGTGGGGAGAACACTGTCATTTGGGTCATAATGGACCTGTTTTCCAAGCAGGCCCATTTTATCCCCTGCCAAAGAATCCCCACTGAAAGGCACTTGCCAAAATGTTCCTACAGCACATTTATCGACTGCATGGGGCCCCTCAAAGAATAATATCTGATCGGTGGGTTCAATTCACTTCGAAGTTCTGGAAAGCTTTTCTGGGCCTCCTAGGTACCAGCCAGGGCCTAAGCTTCTCCCACCACCCAGCTACTAAAGGATCGACAGAACGTTTGAACAGCATTCTAGAACAATATTTGAGATGCTTTATTAATTATCTGCAAGATAACTGGACAGACCTCCTGCCTTTTGCAGAAGTGGCGTACAATAACTCTGTGCATTCCAGCATGGGATTCATCCTGTTCCAAGTTGCAACAAGCCAGGATTTCACCCCAATGCCAGAACTACCAGTAGAGGAGCCAACCATGCCCTCCCTTAAAGAGTGGATACAAGAACTGCAAAACACCTGGCCAGTAGTAAGATTGGCTCTGAGCGAGGCTAGGGCCACTTTTAAAGCTCAGGCTGACAAAGAATGGGAGCAAAGACCTTTTAAAATAGGGTATAAGATCTACTTATACACCAAGTACCTACAATCCTTGCAACCTCCAAAAAGTTGGGACATAAGTTCATAGGACCTTCCCCCATAACTAGACTCATTAACCCCATGACAGTGGAATTACTACTCCCCAAAACACTTAGGAAAGTCCACCCAGTGTTTCACTGCAGCCTGCTGAAGCCAGAAATTACCTTACCCCTAAGACCACCTGCAGACATTCCTCCAGTCCCGGTCATGATTAAAGGAGAATATCACTTTGAGATTAAGGAAATCCTGGACTCATGAACACACCACGGCTCCACACAATGTCTAGTAGCCTGGAAGCATTTACCACCCTCCCAGAATGAGTGGGTAGCTTAAAAACATGTTAGGGCCTCTGCATTACTGAAAAGGTTCCACTCACAGTACCCTGATGAACCCAAATAACTCACTGTTGTTTCTCTTGTGCTTTCTTTATAGCTGGACCCCTCATTTTTCTAGGGGGGGAGCATGTCAGATCCCTATCATGGTACTGCCATTCCTGTGGAGGGGGGGGGCTGGATCATTTATTCACTTATTACCCTCTTCCTGTTTTCCTACATATCCTGCAACCCCTTAGTTTATAACTGTAGCTCTGACATCCTGTGCTTTGATTTATCTTTGGGGAATGCGTAAAGGGGGAGAGCCATCTGTTTTTTCTCAGTTCTGAAGCCTCCGGAGAAAAGTGCCTGGGAACAGTCCCTAATCTCCTTTCCACAATGACCATCTTCACAACATCTTCACGCCTGTGGATTGGCTCATTCAACATTGGACTGAGGGGAGTGGTTTCTAACTCTTTTATCCTAACAGAATTGTCTAAGGGGATCTTAGAGCCTGCTTTGCTTTTGTCTTGCAACCACTCCCTTTCAATAAAAGGGTAGTTTAAAGACTAAATAAATAATTCTTGGACTGTTGGACAAAAATCAATTGTCCAGATGGATGTACCTTATCAAAATATAAAAGACATTATGGACAAAGGATTTAAGGATATTATGGAAAAAATGGAAAACACTATACAAGAGATGAGGACTACAAACTAAGACGTCCAGGAAAGGGAGGAGCCAAAAGAAGAAATAAAGAAGGAAGAAGACGAGAAGGAGATTATAACAAAAATAATAATGATTGATGAATTAAACTGGGGAAAAACATATTAAGAGAGTTGGAAGATATGTTTGAAACGGAGGCAGGGGCCTCGGTAAAATTTTTAGAGAATAGGCAGTGGAAGAAGTTAGAGGTGGAAGGAACACATAGATTGGACATCCAAGAAATAGATATAGATGGAGATTTAAGAGAGGAATGGGAGAGCCAAATTAAAAAAAAAGCATAGCAATTGAAATATCGAAGTGGACAAGAGGTGATGGGTAGATGATTTCTTTTTTTTTCTTTCTTTGTTGTTGTTTTGACTTCTACCCCTCTTTCTTTTAAAGTATAACAATTAAAGTATAAAGCAGGCAAGAGATGATGGATGGATGATTCCTTTTCTCGGTTGCTGTTTTGAATTGTCTTTCCATATCTCTTCCTCTCTATTCTTTTTCTTTTTTTTCTCTTTTTGTAGGCAGATGATATGATTAGAAGTTAGACAGGAAAGAAAGAAAAAGCTTTTTAATATAGGGGGATATGATTAAAAGCTAGAATAAGTGATAGAAATAAAGGGAATATTAATGTATTACGTTTTTATTTGATAAAATGAAAATAATAATGAGAAATAGGTGGAATAATTGAATAATGATAGACTATAATCTAATATAGATGTGTATTGTTATGGGAATTTCATAAGTTGATTTAATGTAATAATTTAATGTAATGTAATGTTTAATCTGATCAGTTTTGTTTCTTTTGGAATGTATGGCGCCCAGGTGCCACACTGTTCATGCATTGATTTGAAATTTTTATTAAAAAAATAAAATAAAAAACTTTTTAAAAAATAAGCCAGCAGTGTGTTGCAGCTGTGAAAAAAACTAATGCAATCGTAGGCTGCATCAATAGAGAGATAGTATTAAGATCACGTGAAGTGCTAATATTACTTTATACTGCTCTAATAAGATCACATTTGGAATAATGTGTCCTGTTTTGGTCACTACAATACAAACAAGATGTTGAGATTTAGAAAGAGTGCAGAGAAGTGCAACAAAGATGATTAAGGGTCTGCAGGCTAAAACATATGATGAACAATTGTAGGAACTGGGTATATCTAACCCAATGAAGAGAAGAAGTAGGGGTTACATGATAGTTGTTTTTTGGTAGTCAAGGGATTGTCACAGAGAAGAGGGGGTCAACCTATTCTCCAAAGTATCTGAGGGTAGAACAAGAAGTGACAGATAGAAACTTATCAGAGCTCCAACCTAGAATTAATTTGAAATTTCCTATTAGTGAAAACAATTGATCAGTAAAATGGCTTGCCTCCAGAAATTGCAGGCGCAGTTGTTTTTGGAGTTTTGACAGCCATGCACACACACACACACACACACACACACAAACACACACACACACACATACTTATGACCAGTTACAACATCCCACACAGTCATGTCCCTGAGGTTTTCTGTGTTTTTTACCAGTTTCCAACAATTCCTTCTGGTTTCTGGTTAAAAATGCCCATTGGGGGAAATGGACTTGTTTAACAACCATGGTGTTCGCTTAATGACCACAAGGTTCACTTAACGACCATGGTGTATGCCTAACTCAGAGGTCTGCAACCTTAAGCACTCAAAGAGCCAATTTTCTATTTTCTTTTAAACAAGTATCTCTCTCTGTCTCTCTTTTCTCCCTCTCTCCCTCTCGCTCTCATCTCTCTCTTTCTCCCTCCCTCCCTCTCTCATCTCTTTCTCTCTCTGTGTGTGTCATCTCCTCTTTCTTTTCTCTCATTTCTCTCTCATCTATTTCTCTTTCCTTCTCCCTCTCTCTGTTTCTCCTCTCTCTCTCTCTTTCTCTCCTCTCTCTCTCTCTCTCTCTGTGTGTATGTGTGTTGTCTCTCTCTTTCCCCCCTCTCTCTGTGTCAGCATTCCAGAAAAACCCCCAAGTCCAAGTAAAAACACTGAAGCAAGCATTTTTCAAAGTTCTATTTACTAGAATAGGTAAACTGGCACATGTGGGAAAACCTGAATCTGAGAGATCCAGGTTTTCCCTCAGTAAATCAAAAAACCCCAAACTATCCCCGCACTCCTCAGTCAATCACATACTCCAATCACCATCCATCCCATCTTGAGACAGAACTCCAACCATTCCTTCTCCAGATCAGCCTGATCTTGACCACAGGAAGAATGCTATTATATCTAAAGACAATCCCTCTACTAAATCTACTAAATTAAAAAGAGCTCTGGTGGCTCAGTAGACTAAGGCAGTGATTAACATCCACTTACATCTGCTGCCTGCAATTACTGCAAGTTCAAATCCCACCAGGCTCAAGGTTGACTCAGCCTTCCATCCTTTCTAAGGTGGCTAAAATGAGGACCCAGATTGTGGGGGCAATAAGCTGACTTTGTATAAATATACAAAAGTATGAAGGCTATTGCTTAACACATTGTAAGCCGCCCTGAGTCTCCGGAGAAGGGCGGCATATAAATCAATTTTTTTAAAAAAAATCTCCCCTCCTACTTTCCCACACATGAGAAAGTGGCAGCATGGAAGCTTCTGTCCTAATTTGGCTTCCAAAGCTGACACTCTGTGTCTCTCGTCTCTCTCTCTCTCTCGCCTCTCTCTCTTGTCTCTCTTTCCTTTCCCCCTCTTCCCCTCTCTTCCCCTCCCTCCCTCCCTCCCTCCCTCCCCCCCTCTCTCTGTCCATGGGGGGGGGGAAGGAACCTCTGAACTGGTGCTGGGTGGTGGGAATCTGAAGTCTGGAGGCCGATGAGTCAGGTACTGAAGACTAGATGGGGGCAATCCCACAGTCTCCCCAAAAATAACAGATGTCACTTGTGAGTGCTTCTGGTGAGGACGAAGAGAAGTACAGTGGGAGGAGGCTTGGCGGGTGTCAGATGGGCGGTGAACATTTCATGGCTCATAAGGAGGGGGTCGAGCCTCCCTGCTCACAACATCTTCACCTGAGGGCATTGCTGGCAGCTGCTTCCTGCGTCAGGAGGTCTGTGCTCTTCTGGCTGCTGCTCTGCCTCCTCGATGCACAGAGGCAGGAGGCAGCAGTTTCTTTCTCTGCCTGGGAGATGTGGGTGGCAAGCAGCAGAGCGAGTAAGCCAGCGATCTGCCAGCTGCGTATAATCTGCAGTTTACCTGTGAGTGAGCATGTTTACTTGTGAGAATGGTGTTCATGAGTAAATTGCAGATTAGAGGCAGCTGGCAGATCACTGACTTACTCTGCTGCTCGCCGCCCACACCTCGCAGGCAGCAAAAGAAACTACTGCTTTCTGTCTCCACATATCGAGGAGGCCAAGCAGCAGCAGGAAGCACACAGACCTCCTGATGCAGGAAGTGACTGCCAGCAATGCCCTTAGGTGAAAATGTTGTGAGCGGGGAAGCTCAACTCCCCTTAGGAGTCTCAGTTTACTCGTGAGTGCCACTGGCCTTTCTCCCTGCCTCTCCTGGCCAATGTTGCTTATGAGTAAACTGCAGCTAGGATCTCCCTCGTGCTTCCCTCTCAGGCCAGGCTGGCTGGGGGAAACACATGGAAAGGGCTTCGGTGCCACGATCCCCCACGTGCTTCCCTCGCAGGCCACGCTGGCTGGGGGAAACACATGGGAAGGGCTCCAGTGCTACAATGTTCCACGCACTCCCCTCCCTCCCCATGCACATCAGTCCACCTGCCGTTGATATCACCCCTCCATCAGCTCTCCCTTCCCTTCCCACCCGCCGGCCCGTACCCTTTGGCCTTACTTTTGCCAGCAGCAGTGAGCAGAAGTAGGCGGCTAGATTCTGCAAGTAGTGGCTGGCCAGGGCAGGATGGGATAGGTGGGCAGGCAGGCAGGGTGAGCATTGAGTGGGTGGGCAGGGCAAGTGAGCATTGAGTGGGTGGGGTGAGCAAGCAGGGACCGAGTGACCGGTTTGGGGGCGTGGCCAGCCAGAGATTGCTACCTGTTTGGTGAACCATGCCAAATTTCCGCTAATGATTCACCTGAACTGGTGCGAACCGGCTGAATACCACCTCTGCTCCAAGGTCCCTTCCAACTCTTTTGTTCTATAATTCTGTAAATTTTCTTCCTAGGCTGATCCAGCCATCTAATACTGTACTAATCCAGCTGTCTAATAGTAATATAGTTTTCTGAGTTCTTGAAAGCCTTACAGCTTAACAATAGTTTGCAATTATGCCTCTTGCCCTCTCTCTGATGAGATTCCTGACCTCTAACGTGTTAACCGTCATAACCAATGTGGATTGGGTAATTTAAACATTTCTAAAACAAATTCATCCTACCTGTTGTAAGACAAACAGTATCTTAGTGCAAACTTTTGAAAAATTTAGTAAAAAATGTTTTCAAATGTCTGATGGGATGCAAATAGTAGATGGGGGGAGGGGGATTTCCCAGAGAGAAAGGATTAGATTCTTGCACTGCATTCCAAATTCAGATCAAGGCCCACCCATAGCTGTTGTTTCTTCCAAAATATTAGAACAATTCCAAGCCCAGATTTAATTAAAGTTCTTCCTGGCTATCTCACTATGTCATCTGCATTTCTCAGCATGGTTGTCTAGAAATCAATTCATTTCACTCTTTGCAGTAATGTAATTCATTGTCTTCCTCCACACAACAAATCACCACATTGCACTATAAAAATACAGCAATGAAAATTGAAAACTCCTAAATTCAGTAGTGGGTGTGTGGGTGTGTGAGGAATAGGTCTATCTATCCCAGAGCATGCATTTGCTAGGAACAATTATTAGTAGAAACTATGTCTATTGTGATTCTATTCCTTTACTTCAAAGACCACTTTTCTTGCTTATTGAGAAGCAACTTCTAGAAAATGATATGTTACACAAAACCCATCATTATGTAATGACATAACTATTTGTGTTGGAGGAGCATTACTTTGCATTATGGATCCCTGATATTTGTGATGTGCCCTATTGAAAAACATTGGAGTAATGGTGCTCAACTATGATACAATTAAAATTACTTAACCAAAGGGTCTGGAATCCCAAAAGCCCATTTTTAAGGAAGATCAATGAAACTATCTCATGGATCTCCTTCCTTTGCCCTGTCTCCTGGACAAAGATCTGAGAAAAAAGATTTGAACAAGTTCTTCCAGCTGTTGTTCACAACTTGGCATCCAACCAACCATGCCATGGGAAATTTGTAACTGAAATGTCTAACAGGTTTTTTTCTCCACTATAAAAAACAGAATTAATATGGTTTGCATTCACTCACTATGGGCTCAATCCAAATTGCCCTAAAAACAACAATTAACTGTAGAGAGTTTTAAAGGGGGCAATGATGGGAAACTAATTACCCCAACGTCTGCTAAGAAATAGACTTTGCCAAGCAGGATACTCAAGACATTCCTGACTTTGGCTTGCTGACAATTCTCTTCTGCAGGGTACAGAAGAGAAGGCACACAGCATCAGTTATTTTTGACTAGATAATGACCAACATAGAAGATTTATCTCAGAAGTAGAAATGAAAGAAGATGAGGAATATGATTCTACAATTTGCAGTTCTTAATTTTAAGGGAAACCAAAGTGGAGTGCAATCAAACATATCTCTTGGACTTAAAAAAAGAAAAAAGAATCAGAACTATTTTTTATTAAATTCAAAGCAGTGTAAAATAGGATTTTATGATAGGAGATCCAATATGCAAATGTATCCCAAATGGGTAGGAAATTATTCTTAACGAAATATTAAAAATACAGTTGCGCTTTGGTGGGACGGTAACAGCGTTGCATGCACCTTTGGCCACATAACCATGGAAATTGTCTTAGGACAATGCTGGCTCCCTCGGCCAAGAAATGGAGATGAACACTATGCCCTAGAGTTGGACAGAACTGACAGGGTCTTTAACTTTTTATTAAATGAATCATATCTGTTGGATTCTGTGAATTACGTAGAGCATGCACTTTAATGTATAAATTATGCCAAATTTAAACCAGCAACAGAGTTTTCCAGAATGAAAACAAAATGTGAGGATTTTGCTGATAGGTTCAGTTTAGCTAGAATAGTGGGGGGGAGGGCACAAATGCATACATCCCAAGCTGAATTATATCTAAGTTCCAAAATTATTTTCAGTATAATGCATGCAAAGCTCAAATTCTTCAGTGCTATCACTGGTCTAGAACTAAGATCGGCAGCCTTGATTAGAATCTGATGAATTTAACAGTATCTTGAGAAAAGAAGCATGAAAAAGCCTAACAAAGAACAATATAGGACAGCCCACAACTGTTCTCCACATGAGCATAAACTGCATTTCTAATTTTCAGCTATCATTTCATCTGGTACAGACTCATCCACATAGTTGAGTAGAAAGAAGATGAGGCTGACAGGAGTAGGGAAGTGAATACAAGAAATTATGGGGGCTAATTTCCACTAGGAATAATCACAAATCTCTAGTAAATAAAAGATTTTTCTGTCTGCTCTGACTTAAATGCCACAATGGCAGGAGTTTCAGATGCCACCTTGATAAAACTTTTGGACATCTTTGGGCCATTTCCTGATGTTATTGATAATTTTGAGTTTGTACATAACAGAAAGAGTCTTTATTATGAATTAGAGGTCTGGCTTTCCTAAATGCTTGAAATAGTGTAATAAAATATCTTAACATTTCACTGTTTTGGAAAATGTGGGGCTCCATTCCAGTCCTGCAAATATTGAAAAGATGACTTTCAGATGATCCTGTTATGTCTTCCGCTCCCTGATAACTTTTGGGAACTACAGGCCCAGTGACTATAAATATTCAGCTTGCAAGATTTGTAGATTGTTTTTAAATTGATTTAAACTTAAATTAATTTGATAAAAATTTACCAAAGTTAAATGCATTTTGTAAATGTACAGTCCAGTTTTATTTTATTTGGTTGTTCAATGTTTAAACATCTTTCCAGGAACACAAACCTCTAAATTATGTTCAATTAAATTTGAAAATAATACCATACTTTGTCTCAAAAGACACTTTAGAAAAATTCCTTCTGGTGTGAGTAAAGTTGCTTCCATCAATTTATTTTATTTAATTTATTAAATTTCTCTGAATAAATCATATTGACTTTTGAGTCAATAAGGCAACTGACGTGATCTTCTCACACCAACTCCTGGGAAGAAGTAGTCCCCTCCTTAATTCAGAACAATTATATGACTCATCTTCAGATATTCTTTGCATTTAATCCTATTCCTTCTCACTGGTCCCTAAGCAGATGAATTCTTTCCCCGTTTTCCTAAAAAGATTCGTCTAATATTTGTAGTTGTAGGCATATACCTTCATAGCTTCTCTCCACCAATTTCTCAGGCTGATCCTACAAATCTTGTTGGCTTCTCTTGTAAAACTTTTCGTTCATTTCATTTCATTAATCTGCTTTCTTTGACAAAATGAGGGGAAATATATATATTTACTTTATTCTTCCCCCTCTCCTCTCTCCCACAAATATTCTCATTCTGATAAGCTTAAAACACTAGGTTCAAACATAACTTTATGAAATATTTTTCCACTGCTCTTATCCCTTCGCCTCACATTAATGCCAAACTGCATGTCAGAATAATAGTGTGATGATATCAACCTGCAAACACGGTTATAACATAGTAGCCATCCAGCTGCAAGTCATAGCATTTGCAGGATGTTTCAAATGCATTTCATCATCTCTCTCTCCCCCTTTTCTGTGTCAGATTCTGGTAGGGCGCGCAAGAAAGAAACGCCAAACAACTCAGTTCCTTGTTTGTAGTGCTTTTATCTTCCATGCTCTGGCATGAACTGACCATCACCCAGTGCTGACAAAGTGAGATGAAGTCGGGGCTAACTGCCCAGTGCTCCCCACCACCTTTTTGAATATTCCCACGGCTCCACCCCCCATTCATGCGTGCCTCCCAACTCTTGCATCTGCTCCTTGTCTGATGCTGGCTAACCCTGCCCATTGCGCGGGCGCTCATACCGCCTCTCAGCTGTGCAAGACGCTGCAGCCTGCCCAGTGCACAGGCACTGGCCCTGATCATCAGCTGTTTCTGGCTTCCGACTCTCAGCTGAGCATGCCACCTGGCTTTAGCGGCAGCTCCGGGGCCAGACAGAATCCTGGTGGAAGCAGCAACAGAGCTGAGGTCTACAGGTACAGGACTGCTACCCAGTCATTTCTCCATGCAATGACCTCAGTGCCATCTGTCCCCACCAGAATGGCAGCCCCAAGCCTCCAGAAGAGCCAGGGCTGATATGCAGCCCCCCTACCACGAAGACAGCATCTGGAAAACAAAGGCTACAGCGAGGCAGGTCCCGGATTCCAAGTACTCCCCCACCTGGCTTGGTCGGGTTCTTCTGGTAGAAGCTAGCAACTAACTGGGCTGCTTTCACATCCTGATTGGGCACCCAGGATGCCTCTGACAGCGGGTAATTCAGGAGTGGGTTCTAAATTTTTTTACTACCGGTTCTGTGGGCGTGGCTTATTTTGTGGGCGTGGCTTGGAGGTCTATTCATTTGTATTCTTTTAACACTGATCAGCTGTGGGGCGGCCCTTTGAAGCCCCACGGCAAGAGTTTAAACAGTTTTTTCCCTCTAGCCATCAGCTGGGACTCAGGAGGCAGCAATAGATTGGGAGTGGGCGGGATAAGTGAATGGCGATTGGGCCGGGAACCGGTTCGGGGGTGTGGCCAGTCAATCTTATTCCCGGTTCTCCAAACTATTAAAATTTTTTACTACCGGTTCTTGCGAACCGGTGCGAACCAGGAGCAACCCACCACTGGGGTAACTCTTCCATAATATGAGGTATTGTAGGCGACCCCAATGCCACTGAGCATCCAATATATCATCCACTTCATAATGTTGTTCCCCCTTCACAGGGGGCAGTGTAGGAGGGCCCCCTCTTAACTGAAATGTCTGGACTGGACGCGAGAGGCTGCAGTGGGAGCTGTAGTCGTATAGTGATAGGGTTTATGACCTTTACAATAGGAAAGGTCCAATGTATTTGGGTGCCAGCTTCTTGCAGGGCACCTTCAGTCTGAGGTATTTGGTAGACAGGTAGACCTTTTGGCCTACCTGGAAGGTGGGTTGTGGCCTCCTTTTCTTATCTGCCTGGTGTTTATAGCTCTGTGCTGACTTCTGTAAAGCCTCTCGGACTTTTCCCCAGACATTTTGCATCCACATCACCCACCCCTGCAACTCTAGGTCCTCGGGGCTCTGCTGGGGACACTCAATTATGGGGATGAAGTTGGTTCTGGTAGCAACCTTGAAGGGGGTAATGCCGGTACTACTGTGGACTGCATTATTATACGCCACCTCAGGAAAAGGGAACAGGCCAGCCCAATCAAATTGTTGGTGCTTAACATAGCAGCATAAATACTGCTCCACCATTGCATTAGTCTTCTTGGAAGATCCATTGGTAGCTGGGTGGAATGCCAAACTAAGCCCCTGAGAGACCAGGAATTTACGCCAAAATTTAGCCATAAATTGTACCCCTCGATCGGATCGGATACAATTCTCTGTGGTACACTGTGGAGGCGATATACAAATGTTATAAATAGTTTTGTCAGCTTCCTGGCTGATGGCAGGCCTGAACATGCCACGAAGTGGGGTGGTTTAGAAAAAAGGTCCATGACCATCCAAATCATGGTATTGCTTTGGCTTTCCGGTAAGTCCACAATGAGGTCCATGGCTACCTCCTCCCATGGTCTAACAGGGGACACCACTGGCTGTAGGAGTCTGGGGAAGTTTGCCTTGTTTCTTCATAGTGGTACATATTGTGCAACAGTGCAAATAGAATAGAACAGAATAGAATAGAATTCTTTATTGGCCAAGTGTGATTGGACACACAAGGAATTTGTCTTGGTACATACTTTTTCAGTGTACATACAAGAAAAGATACATTCATCAAGAATCATCAGGTACAACACTTAATTATAGACATAGGGAACAAATAAGCAATCAAATCATATTAGGAAACAGTCAATATACCAACAGCAAGGTCACAGTCATATAGTTATAAGTGGGAGGAGATAGGTGATAGGAACAATGAGAAGATTAATAGTAATGCAGACTTGACTTCCGGTGGCACCGCAAGCTTGGATGGCACCCTAACAAGAGCGTCCGCTCCGCGGTATCTGTAGAAAACCCCGAACGGCAGTCCAACGCCGTCGGGAGGTTTGAAAAACCTCTCCCTGGGCAAAGGGAGGACCCGGGCTTAGGACCCGGGTACTTACGGGACCGCCTACTACCTCCAATAGCCTCCCACCGACTGGTACGCTCCCATAGAGAAGGACTCCTCTGGGTGCCGTCGGCCAAACAATGTCGACTGGCAGCCCCCAGGAGGAGAGCCTTCTCTGTGGGAGCACCCACTATCTGGAACGATCTCCCCCCAGAGATTCGGCGGATCCTGGACCTTCGTGCTTTCCGCCGTGAGTTAAAAACTTTTTTATTCCATCAAGCGGGCCTGGCATAGTATCTCCCCTTTTTATAAGAAAATTTTAAATTGTATAATCCAAATTTTTAGATCTGGGATTTATATATTTTTTTAAAAAATGGGTTTGAATTGTTGGGCAATTGTTTAATTTGGTTTTAATTCGGTTTTAAATTTTGTATTCATGTTTTTTATCTCTGCCTGTTCACCGCCCTGAGTCCCCTCGGGGAGAAGGGCGGTATATAAATCAAATAAACATAAACATAAACATAAAGGGGAGAGTGAAGAGCCGGCTGGTGGGGGTAGAATTCGCCAAAGCCCCCCAGAAGGATTTCTGTGGGGGTGGAAGGTTTGAGTTCCCCAAAAGCCAGACAGTCGACCGGGAACGACTCTGCCTTTGCAGAGCTACAAGCTGCGACCGCATCTGCTAAAAGGAAAAAAAATTTTTTTTAAACCTTTGAACAACGTATGCAGACGGGATTAGCCAGGAGGACTCAAATTTGCAAGTATCTGACTTAACTTCTTTTTGATTGTGGATTGCCTCTTTCGGAAGTTATAACTTAAAAGGAAACAAAATGGCGATTGAGGCTTGAGTGGGTGTGAAAAGTGAAAGTTATCTGAGCACCGGCAGAGCCTCAAATGACTGTTCTGTGGCTTTTATGCTAAAGAAATGCTAGAAGGAGGATTTTTTTTTCAAGATTTGTTTCTTGGAATTTAAAGAAAAGATTTGGACTATTTGGCTGCTATTTAATTAAAATTAAAATTAAAACTTAAAGACAAGTAAGGGAAGAAGGAAAGAAAGAAAGTAGCAGAAGGAGGAGGAAGGAAACAAACTCCCATCAAAATGGCTACAAAACCCCCCTCAGTTAAAACAGTTCCAGCAAAAGCTACATCTAGTGCTGGAAGTTCTCCTGCACATGTATTTAAAGTGCAGGAGACACAGACACAGACTTTAACAATTGAAATGATACAGCAGGTTATTCAAGGAGCTTTGAGTGCCACAGAGGATAAACTTACAGATGTACTTGAGAATAGAATTCAAACTGTGGCAGATGATCTTACTGCAGTAATAGACACTAAAATTCAAATAGTTACAGAAGAATTGGCAACACGAAATGTTGATATCAGAGAAGACATACTTTTTGCATTTAAGGGGCTAGCTGCTCAAGCTGAAAATCTTGATTGTAAGATAGAAGAGGTTAAGGAAACTACTGAAATTTTGAGCAGCAAGCTTGACATGGCCCAGCAGAGAATTGAGAAATCAGAAATGGATGTGACTTTTTTACAATACAGAGAAATGGAGTATGCAGTGAGAATCAGAGGGGTGAAAGAAGACAAACAGGAAAACCTGAGGGAAAGGATGGGAGAACCACTGGCACAGTTGATGGGGATAACAAAAGGCGAATTGATTTGACAAATTGACAAAATTTTTAGAGTTAACTCTTGGGTGGCCAGGCAGAAAAAATTACCCAGAGATATAGTAATATATTTTACTACAAGAAATGTGTGTAATGATGTTTTGCAAGCAACCTACAAAAAAAAGTTAGAAGTGGAAGGACAAGAAGTGATGACAATGAAGGAAATTCCCCCAAAAATGTTAAGAGCGAGAAGAGAATATTCTTTCCTGGTGGAGGAGTTGAAAAACTGTCAGTTACAATACAGATGGGATATTCCAGCTGGATTGGTGGTGAATTTTTCTGGAGAAAGATACAGGCTTAATACGATTGCTAAAGCAAAGGATTTCTACATGAATGTTTTAAAGGCTGGAAGGCCAAAATCTCCTGAAATTAAAGACAAACAAATAGCTGAAGAGAGACCACAGGAAGAATTGTTATCTATTGCCCAGGGGGGAATTTCAGCAAGTCAAGAAGATTTTCTTCAAGTCCTGGTAGATGTGAGTGAGGAATTACCCAAGGAGCAAAGAATGACCAGAGCGGCTACAGCAAAACGTAAGGAGGAGTTGAAAATTCAACAACTACAGTTTGCAAGTCAAGAATTTGCCAAAACAGAAGCAGTGGGAGGAGCTAGACCAAAAAGCCAGTTAGCGTTGGAAAATCAGCAAATGCTCCAGAGGCTTCAGAAATTTAAGCATGGGAACTAGGTTCCTAACCTGGAATGTGAATGGTTTGAATTCCCCACAGAAAAGAAGGAAAATATTTACGTATCTTAAACAATTTAAGAATGATATAATATGCTTACAAGAGACTCATATCAGAATACAAGATCAAAAATATTTAATAAATACAAGATTGGGTATGCATTATGTTGCAGCAGCACCGGATTAAAAAAAATGGCATGGTTATCTACCTGAAGAAGGACTTAATTGCTAAATTAATTGAAGCAGATGAACAAGGTAGATTTCTGGTAGTTGAAGTTTTGATAAAAGGTGAAAAAACTTTAATAGTTGGAGTTTATGCACCCAATCAGCAACAGGAGAACTTTTACAGATTTTTACACTCAAAAATGACTAACTGGAATTATAAAACATGTATTCTGCTTGGAGACTGGAATGGAGTTATAGATGCTAAAAAAGATAAGTTTGGACCGAAACAAAGTGTTGCTACAAGAGCCAAATTGCCAAGATCCTTTTTTGAATTGGTGGAGGAATGGGAGTTGAAAGATATTTGGCGTGATAGAAATCCAACAGATAAAGACTTTACCTTCTTCTCAGATAGACATCACTCTTTTTCGAGGATAGATTTTATTTTAATATCCAATGATCTTTTCTCTAGGGTAAAGAAAACTAAGATCTTTCCAAGAACATTGACGGATCATAGTCCTGTATGGGTTGAAATAGATTATGGTAATGGACCGAAGAGGTCCTGGAGACTAAATGAAAATTTATTTAGATATGGGGAAAATATTAAGGAGTGTAAGAAGTTTTTGAAAGAGTATTTTCTTATGAATTTGCAAAAGGGTACCCCAATGGAAATGGTGTGGGATGCAAGTAAAGCTTATATGCGGGGTGTTCTGATATATTTGAATAATAAATTTAGGAAAAAGCAAGGGGAAAAAAGAAGGGTGTTAGAAGAGGAAATAAAGGAAAAAGAACAACTTTTGTTAAAAAACCCAAGGGATAATAAAGTTAAAGAAGTTATTAACTTGCTGAAAGAACAATTAAAAATGTTGATAGCAGACCAAACTGCGACCAATTTGCAGTATGCCAAGTATAATACATTTTGTAATGCTAACAAACCTGGAAGATGGTTGGCTTATATACTTAGAAAGAGAAAAAGCCAAAGAATAATTGAGAAAATAAAATATAATGGTAAAGAGGTCTTTCAGCAAGAAATTAATTAAGAAATCTTTTATAGAATATTATTCAGGATTATATAAGGCAGATAAAATTCAGGATATGGATATAGATAGATATCTTCAGAAACAGAATATTAAGATAGTTTCGCAAGAACAAAGGGATACTTTAACTCAATTAATTACATCAGCTGAAATCATGTCTGCAATTAAAGAATTAAAGTTGGGTAAGGCTCCAGGGACGGATGGCCTGACGGCGGTTTATTATAAAAATTTGTATGAAGAGATGGTTGAACCAATGAAAGAATTATTTAATAAAGTACAACAGGGAGGGGAGGTCCCTCCCTCTTGGAAGACACTTTTATATCTTTAATACCAAAGGAGGGCCAGGATCATACAGATCCAAAAAATTATAGGCCTATATCATTGTTAAATACTGATTATAAGATATTTACTAAGGTGTTGGCAAATAGATTAATGAGAGTAATGCAACAAATGATACATCGTGATCAAACAGGTTTTATAAGTGGCAGACAGATGAAAAGTAATGTAAGACATATTGTTAATGTATTGGAATATTTGGAAAGGAACAACCAGGTCCCTGCGGGGATAATATTTTTAGATGCTGAAAAAGCATTTGATCGACTGAATTGGCAGTTTTTATTAAGATTAATGGAAAGAATGAAGTTTGGAGATAATTTTATACCATCAATAAAGGTAATATATCAGAAACAAACAGCACAAATAATAGTTAATGGAGGCTTAACTGATAATTTTTTAATAGAAAAAGGTACTCAGCAAGGATGCCCTTTGTCTCCTTTATTGTTTATTTTATCATTGGAAATATTGCTGAATAATATACGAGATTCAGAGGGAATAAAGGGAATTCAGATTAGACAACATGAATATAAGCTACGTGCATTCGCAGATGACCTGGTTGTTACCTTAATCCAACCATTACAATCTGTTAAAGTATTAATGGATACAATTAAAGACTATGGATTAATATCTGGTTTCAAAATAAATGCAGCCAAAACAAAGATAATAGCCAAAAATATGACTGTTAAACAAAAACAAGAGATGGGGATTGAAACAGGATTTGAAGTAGTTAAAAAGGTCAGGTATTTAGGTATAAATATCCTGACAACCAATTCGAAATTATATCATCACAACTATGAATTATTGTGGCAAAAGATGCAATTAGAGATTCAGAGTTGGCGGAAGTTGCAATTGTCAGTGTTAGGAAGGATAGCTGCCATAAAAATGAATCTTTTACCAAGGTTTTTGTTCCTCTTTAAAACAATTCCAATACTTAAAGCTGATAAAAATCTGAAAGAGTGGCAAAAAGGTATAAATGCTTTTGTATGGGCAGGGAAAAAACCTCGAGTTAAACAAAAAATAATGCAGGATACTCGAGAAAGAGGAGGACTTAAATTGCCCAATTTAGGGCTTTATTATGAGGCAGCTGTTTTATCATTAGTTAGTGATTGGATTAACTCAACAGAAGAAAGGATATTAAATGTTGAAGGATATGGCCTGGTTTTTGGCTGGCATGCATATTTACTTTATGATAAGAAGGTAGATACTACTTTTAAAAGTCTTATATTGAGAAGTTCTTTGTTACGTGTCTGGAAGAAATATTGTTATAAGCTAAATGATAAAATTCCGATTTGGACAATACACGCGATTGAAAATATGAATATAGAACAAAAGCAAGATGGGATTACGTATGAGCAACTTTTGGATAAGGAAGGAAATGTTTATCATTTAAAAACTATTCAACAATTAAAAGAAGAAGGAATAATTAAAACTTGATTTCAATATGGCCAGCTACAGGCCAGATGGAAAGAGGACCAAAAAAAGGGTATTTTGCAGTATGAAGAGAATTTGATCAAGCAGATAAGAGACCAGAGCCAAATGCATATAAAAAGGTTATATAATGTATTATTGGAAATAGACTCCGAGACAGAATTAGTTAAGGATTGTATGATAAAGTGGGCACAAAATGTAGGGGAAATAATAACATTGGATACATGGGAAATTATATGGGTAAGAAATGTAAAATTTACGCAAGCTCAAAATTTAAGAGAAAATTTTTACAAAATGTTTTATAGATGGCACTTAGATCCAAAAAAATTAGCTTGTATGTATCCAAATCTCCAGCCCAAATGTTGGAGATGTGAGAGTCAGGACGCCACGTATTATCATATATGGTGGACCTGTAAAAAAATTAAGGCATTCTGGGTAAAAATTTGGTGGATAATTCAAAATATATTAAAGAAAAAGATTAAATTTACACCACAGTTCTTTTTGTTGGGAATTATAACAGATTGTACTGGAATAGAAATAAAGATGATTTTAAATTTAATAACAACTGCAAGACTAATGGTGGCACAATACTGGAAGAAGCAAGACATACCTACAATTCAAGAATGGACATTAAAAGTAGTGCATTTGGCAGAGATGGCAAAAATCTCTGCATATCTTAAAGACTATTCAAATGAAAGATATATAAAGGAGTGGAGAAGATGGATAGATTATATACAAGGCAAATACCAGACTAAGAAATTTCAACTAGCTTATGAATGAAATATTTTGTATAAATTGTTATAGTATTGAGAATATAGTTGTTTTACGAATAGGAGTTAAAGATCAAGGTTAATTTTTTTTTAAATTTTAATTTGATTTATATGCCGCCCTTCTCCGGAGACTCAGGGCGGCTTACAATGCACTAAGCAATAGCCTTCATACTTTTGTATATTTATACAAAGTTAGCTTATTGCCCCCACAAACTGGGTCCTTAATTTACCTATCTTAGAAAGGATGGAAGGCTGAGTCAACCTTGAGCCTTGGTGAGATTCGAACCTGCAATAATTGCAGGCAGCTGATGTTAATAACAGGGCTTTAGACCACTGTACTATCCAAGGCTCTTAAAACAAAATGTTTTATTATATTGTTAGTTAATTATAGCATTAAGTTTGTAAATGTTATGCCCTGAGCTAGTCCTGGGAAGCCAAGGGAGGGTGCGGGGGTGGGAGGGGGGAGGGGAGAAAATGTTTTGTATAATTTGTAAAACTTTTAAATAAAAAAAATAGTAATGCAGACTTAATAACTAGTTTGACAGTATTGAAGGAATTATTTGTTTAGCAGAGTGATGGCATTTGGGAAAAAACTGTTTTTGTGTCTAGTGTCTAGGAGTCCAGTGCTCTATAGTGTTGTTTTGAGGGTAGGAGTTGAAACAGTTTATGTCCAGGATGCAAGGGGTCTGTAAATATTTTCACAGCCTTCCTTTCTAGAGTATAATTCTTTATTGGCCAAGTGTGATTGGACACACAAGGAATTTGTCTTTGGTGCATATGCTCTCAGTGTACATAAAAAGACAAGATACACTCGTGAAGAATCCCAAGGCACAACACCCAGTGACAGTCATACAGTACAAAAAGCAATCAAATCATACTAGGAAACAATCAATATCAACATAAAGCAACAAAGTTACAGTCATGCAGTCACAAGTGAGAGGAGATGAGCGACAGGAACGATGAGAAGACCAATAGCAACAGCAATGCAGCCTAATGTGAATAGCCTAACAGAGTTAAGGGAATTATCCATTTAGCAGAGTGATGGCATTCGGGGAAAAAACTGTTCTTGTACCTAGATGTCTTGGTGTGCAGTGCTCTATAGTGTCATTTTGAGAGTAGGAGTTGAAACAACTTATATCCCAGATGCGAGGGGTCTGTAAATATTTCGACAGCCTTCCTTTTGACTCGTGCAGTATACAGGTCCTTAATGGAAGGCAGGTTGGTAGTAATTGTTTTTTCTGCAGTTCTAATTATCCTCTGAAGTCTGTGTCTGTCTTGTTGGGTTGCAGAACCAAACCAGACAGTTATAGAGGTGCAGATGACAGACTCAATAGAACTGTATCATCAGCTCCTCTGTAGAACTGTATCATCAGCTCCTTGGGCAGTTTGAACTTCCTCAGTTGGCACAAAAAGAACATTCTTTGTTGTGCTTTTTTGATGACATTTTTGATGTTAGCTGTCCATTTTCGGTCTTAAGATATGATAGAACCTAGAAATTTGAAGGTCTCTACTGTTGATATTGTGTTGTCTAGTATTGTAAGAGGTAGTAGTATGGGAGGGTTTCTCCTAAAGTCTACCACCATTTCTACGGCTTTAAGTGTGTTCAGTTCCAGATTGTTCTGGTCGCACCACGAGGCTAGTTGTTCAACCTCCTGTCTGTATGCAGACAGACATACATTGTCTCGAATGAGACCAATCACTGTTGTGTCATCTGTGAACTTCAGTAGTTTAACAGAGGGATCATTTGAGATGCAGTCATTGGTATATAGAGAGAAGAGAACTGGAGAAAGTACACAGCCTTGTGGGGCTGCTATGTCAATTGTACACGTATTTGATGTGATTCTGCTTAGCTTCACCTGCTGCTTCCTGGCTGTTAGGAAGCTTATGATCCACTTAAAAGTGTGTTCAGGTACCGCTGGCTGGTTTAGCTTAGTTAGAAGAATGTCTGGAATGATGGTGTTGAATGCTGAACTAAAGTCTACAAAGAGAAACCTTACATAGGTCTTTGGAGATTCAAGATGTTATAGGATGTAGTGCAGAACCATATTAACAGCATCATCTGTTGATCATCTGCTCAGTATTCAATTTGCATAGTGGATCCGTGATGGTTTTCAAGTGGGACAGCACTAGCCTTTCAAAGGTTTTCATAACTACAGATGTTAGAGCAACTGGTCTGTAGCCATTTAGTTCCTTGATGGTGGGCTTCTTCGGCACTGGGATGATAGTAGAGTATTTGAAGCAAGAAGGAGCATCGCACATCTCTAGTGATTTATTGAAGATATGGGTGAAGATGGGGGCCAATTGGTCAGCATGGACTTTTAAGCAAGAAGGAGTTATTTTGTCTGGGCCTGAAGCTTTTCCTGGCTTTTGTCTGTAAAATAGGTCTTGCACTTCCTTTTTTGTGATCACTAGGGGTTGTGAACCCAATGGGATGGGGTCAGTTGCAGAAGGTTTGGCTGTTGTTGGTGTGCCTGAGATGCGGTCAGTTGTAGGAGGCTTGGCTGTTGTTGGTGTGTCTGAGATGGGGGTTGTGGAGATAGGTGGCTGTAATTTCCGTTCAAACCTGCAGTAAAACATGTTCAGGTCATCTGCCAGTTGTTGATTTTCTTCAGCCTGTGTAGAAGGTTTGCCGTAATCAGTGATATTTTTAAGAGTATTCCACGTTTGTTGGTTCATTTGTTGAGAACCGATTCTTTAGCTTCTCAGAGTAGCTTCTTTTTGTTGCTCTGATCTCCCTTGTTAATACATTTCTGGCCTGATTGTACAGCATTTTATCACCTTTTCTGTAGGCTTCCTCTTTGAAACGATGTAGCTGCTTAAGTTTAGCTGTGAACCAAGGTTTGTTGTTACTGTATATTTGTAAGTTCCTGGTTGATACATATAGGTGACATATGATGTTACAGTATTTGTGAGTTCATCTAAGTCTGCAGAGGCACTTTCGAAAACATTTCAATCAGTGCAGTCAAGGCAGGCCTGTAGCTTTAACTTTGCCTCCTCAGTCCAGATCTTCACTGATTTAATTGTTGGTTTTGTGGCTTTAAGTCTTTGCTTGTAAGCAGGTACAAGGTGAATCATGCAATGATCAGCGTGTCCCACAGCTGCTCGTGGTAAAGACCAATAAGCATCTTTTAGTGTTGTGTAGCAATAGTCTAAAGTATTCTTGCCTCTATGTCCTTCTTAATCCGAGGCCACCAGAATTGTTGATTTATCAGGTGTAGCATCTTAAGGAACCAAAAATGCCCAGCTGCCTGGGCATTGTGATACTGTTGCAACACGTCCAACCAGAGGGTGCTGAGTACGTAGATCTAGGACCCCTTCCACACTAAATTGTCCCTATGGCTGAGTGTGTTTTGGTTCTCCTAGAACCATTTATGAGCTGGAAGTACTGCCTGAATGGCCCTGGTTATGTCCGCCACCTGGGTTTTCGGTTGGGCGGTGCCTGTTGCCTGTTGTGCTGCTCCTACCTGGGGTTGTGATGTTGGTATTATGGCTTGTACTATCTCTTCCCGGTCGCTAGCATACTGCAGTTTTCGAGAGACCCACCGGGTATGTATTTCAGCTGGAAATAAAAGCTTCAGAAATACAACGCCCACCAGACTTGCTTGGGCGATAGCTGTCGTGGGATTTGGAGGGCTTCCAGGTTCTTATGGTCCATCCAGCCCTCAAATGGTACCCCTACTTACAGCAGCTGTCTCCACATCAGCAAGGTCCACCGAATCACAAATGCCTCATTTTTCCATATAGCACATTTGTGTTCAGCTTGTATGATGTGTATGCACACGGTTGCAGACCCCCCTCTCATTGGCTTGCCACAATGCTGGCATCGGCATGCACTACAAATGGCTTGGTGGGATCTGGATGTTTTAGCACCGGTTCCCTGGCAAACAATGTTTTCAAGTGTTCAAAAGCTTGCTGACAGGCTAAAGTCCATTGCAGGGTGTGCACCCTGCACTCCAGGGTGACCCGGGCGTGGCTTCCCAACCAGTTGTTTGGTCCATAGGAGATCCGTTAACACTGTTTGTATTTCTTAGGGTCCTGCCAGTCCAAAACGGCTTTTACCTTAGGGGGGTCTATCTCTACACCCTCTGGGGAGATCCGAAAGCCCAGGTAGTCCAACTGCGATTTGTGGAACACACATTTGGACAATTTGACATATAGCTTGGCTGCTAGCAGCTTGCTGAGGACCTGATGCACCAATTCGACATGTTCCTTTAGGGTCTTAGTGTATATTAGGATGTCATTCAGGTAGATGAGCACCCCTTTATACAGGTGGTCATGTAGGACTTCATTAATAAGCTGCATAAACACAGCTGGGGCTCCTTACAATCCGAAGGGCATGATCCTAAATTGGTAACTCCCTAGTGGGCAATTGAAGGCCGTCTTCCACTCATTGCCAGCCTTAATTCTAACTCTATAATATGCCTTCCAGAGATCTAACTTCGTAAAGATGCGATCCTCCGCCAAGCGGGCCAGCATGTCCTTCATCAATGGGAGGGTGTACATGTGCTCCGTACATACTGCATTGATTCCCTGAACATCAATGCAGAGGCGTAAACTGCCATCTTTCTTTTCCACCTTGCCTTCCATCACTGCAGCCACTGCCATCACTATGACCCATTGAGACATATACAAATGAACATACCTGTCAAGGTGATTAATCACCTGGCCCAGGAACAGGGCCATCTTATCCAGACTACTGTCAAAGGATGCCTGCACAGCTGGCGGGTCCCAATGTCCCAGTGGCCCCTGCCCATGACCTGCTGCAGGCCAGGTAGGGGTTGGTGACTGGTTCTCATATCCCAGGGGTCTAGCCGCCTCTCCTCTCTCCCCACACAGGAACCTTGTGGCTGGTGTGGTGTCTGTTGTTGGTCTCTACCAGCCTGATCTGTCCTGGGCCATCATACTTCAGGCCCAAGCCAGCCACCCTAAAGCAGTTGAGCCCCTCTTTTGGGTTGTGAGGCCCGTGAGTCAGATGGGGTTCCACATCCCTCCTTCAGCCAGTTCCAGGGCCTGGCTCCTTGAACTCAGTGGCCCTGAACGTTTCTCACAGCACCTTCATGGTCTGGCTCCCCACAGTGGTGGAGTAACTCCATTCGTCCTCTGATATGTGCCTCTCCCACCACTGGGCGAAATGGCTCCTAGAGGGGGTGAGCATGGGAGGGGCCTGCAGGTGGGCCTCATATCCCACCACTCCCCCATATCCCCTGCCCTTGGCAGCATACCCTGGGCAGCCTCAGCCATCTCCTGGTCCACTAGCGGAGGGGGCTTTGGTGCTAGACATTCCATGGGCCAAACATCCGGTCCCACTGACAGAATTGGCAGGTCCTCCAGAATAGCAAGCTCCACTGGCTCCACAGACTCCACCAAGTCTGTGGCCTCCAGACCCGGCTGAGTCCCCTCAGCCATGTTAGCAGAAGTGAGCCCTGATTTACTATCAGATTCCAGTAGGGCATGAGAGAAAGAAACGCCAAACAACTCAGTTCCTTATTTGTAGTGCTTTTATCTTCCGCGCTCCAGCACGATCCAACCATCACCCAGTGCTGACAAAGTGAGATGAAGTCAGGGCTAATCACCTAGCACTCCCTGCCACCTTTTTGAATATTCCCACAGCTCCACCCCCAATCCACACATGCCTCCCAACTCTCGCAGCTGCTCCTTGTCCAATGTTGGCTAGCCCTGCCCATTGCGCAGGCACTCATGCTGCCTCTCAGTTGTGCAAGACGTTGCAGCCTGCCCAGTGCACAGGTGCTGGCCCTGATCATCAGCTGTTTCTGGCTTCCGACTCTCAGCTGAACATACCACCGGGCTTTAGCAGCAGCAGCAGTGGTGGCAGCAGCGGCTACTCCGGTGCCGGTAAGCATTCTGGTTGAAGCAGCAACAGAGCTGAGGTCCACAGGTACAGGGCATCCAGTTCTCCATGCAACAACCTCGGTGTTGCTCGTCCCCACCAGAATGGCAGCCCCGAGCCAACAGGTACGCCAGGGCTGACACCCTTTTCCCCATTTCTCCACAGTATTTCTGACTGGCATTGGCATCCCTCTTCTTCTCTATCCTATGGTCCCATCCAGTCTAACCTCTGTTAGCAACAAGGCCTAGATATATCTCTTGATATTATTGAGTAGTTATTTCTTTGGCCCTTGGAAGAACAAGAATTCTTATTATCTTTCCAGAAGGTAAACTGTAAAAGATGGAGTACTGCTGAACAGTATACCCTACATGACAATCACAGCTATTATTTTGCACCTCACACTGTTGAACATCTCAATGAAGCTGCCAGCAGAAGAGAAATTAAGACTTCAGCACACACACACACACACACACACATCCTATGCTTATGGTCTTGAGGAACTTCTCACACGACTAAATTTGGATAAGACATCTCCTGGCACACAGGTACTCTGTCAGCTTCTGGAATGATACTCTTTACAGTGTGACTATAAAAGCAAATGCTGAAGATGTTTCTCCTTAACATATGGGATCCATTGATTGTGATGCCATTTGTGGAAGGATATGGATCCTTTCTGGGCACAGGTTGAAAAAAGTGGTTCTGGTGAGGGTCAGTCTCTCCCATCTAGGATTTTTACCTCAGATATCTTGACAGTTTCCAAACAAAGGTGGCAAGTGCACCAATTAATTGATTGTATGCCTCTATATCAATGGAAACTGAAATTTAAAAAAAACAACTGTGCGTATGTTAAAAGTGTGACTGTACGGTAAACACATTCTTATTGGTATTCTGAGAATCTCCATTTACTCTAAGAGATTTATAGTTCTCTGTCTACTGCTACCTCAAGAGCATGAAGGTAACCATGCTTGATTCAAACTGGCCTAATAAATGAAAGCAGAATTTCACTATTAAAATTAAATTTCCTAGCTCAGTTAAATATTAGATTTGAGAAAGAGATGTTGAATCATATTCTCCTAACAAAGAGAATAAGGAAAACCACTTGCTTCCATAATTCTCTTTTTGGCCCAAGACAGATTTAAATTTATAGCTTGCAATACCTATGAATCCTCTTCTAGTTAATGCAGAATTCCACTATTAGAACTTCCCTGCTCAGTCAAACATGAGATTTGAAAAAGAGTTGTTGAGTCTGAAGCTGTGGAGAAGGTACAGACTATCCATATAAAGGGACAAGTGAGGATTGGCTTGAGACTGTAGTAGGCAGTTTACCATCCCAGGAATCCTGAGTGCATAGCTGCAACATAAAGCAGAATTACAAATACTTGGCAGAGGTTCTCAAAAGCCATCTGGAATTCACAATTTGAATAGGGAAGACATCTTCACTTATAATTAAGCCACAAAGGAAGGATGAACTACAGAAATGGTATAATTGGATCCTTTTAAAAATTAAAAAAATTGGTGGACCTCCCCCCCCCAAATAATTCCTTGAACTAAAGCTGGAGAAGGTGGGCAATCCATTCCCTCAGCTCTATTAAGCCTATTCCTATTTATTTATGAGCAATGATAATGCAAAATCCCCATTTCCAACTCACCCTAGAGCAAGGGTGCCTCCTGCACCACCCTGGAAGCAAAAATGGGCATGGGGGGCATGCGACACCCCCGCACCCCGTTTTGGGCCTGGACAGCCTCCTGCACCAACTTAGAAGCCAAAATGGGGCACATGGGGGGGACTCCTGGGAGGAATGGGGCAGGGCAGGGCGGAGCCAGCCACAGGTGGGATTAGCCAGCTCTCTGAACTGTGCAAAAAGTTAACAACCGGTTTGTTCGAACCGGTGCGAACTGGCTGAATCCCACCTCTGTTTACAGGCAAACAAAAAAGACATCAAGCTGGAGACAAACACTCCAGAAGATAGGCTCAAGGAACAAAAGGGTCTTGACAGACTTGAACACTGAGCCTTATCTAACAAAATAAAATTCAATGGTGAGAAAAGTAATGTTCTACATTTAGGCAAGAAAACCAGAATAGGTGGTACCTGGCTCAATAATTGTAACTGTGAGAAGAATCTAGGAGTCCTAGTAGACAATCACTTAAGTATGAATCAGCAATGTTCTGCAGCTGCCAAAAAAGCCAATGCAGTCATGGACTGCACTAACAGAGGAACAGAATCAACATCATGAGAAGTCTTAATATCACTTTACAATGCCTTGGTAAGACCATACTTAGAATACTGCATCCAGTTTTGGTCACCACAATGTAAAAAAGATGCTGAGACTCTAGAAAGAGTGCAGAGAAGAGCAACAAAGATGATTAGGGGATTGGAAGCTAAAACATATAAAGAATGATTTCTGGAATTCGTTATGTCTAGTTTAATGAAAAGAAGGGCTATTTGTGACATGATAGCAGCAGTGGTGGGTTTCACTTACCTTTGCTACCAGTTCGCTTGCGCATGCGCATGCGCAGAGCGTATTTGATGATGTTCGGGCGGGTGGGTGGAGCCTCCTGCCACTGCTACTACCGATTTGCCTGAACCGGGGCGAACCATTAGTAACCCACCACTGGATAGCAATGTTCCAATTGTGAGAAACCGGCAAATAGCCTTTTGGACTACCAGAGTCCATAGGTCTCAGAAGGATAGCAGGCCCTAAAAAAGCTACATGAACCAACGTTTTAGATAGAAAGATTTCAAAGTGTATCAGAATTATTTGTAATCCTGCTGAGCTGTTGCTGAGAAATGTGATTTTGCAAAGTACGTAGATTTGAGATATATTTGGAATCAGAATGTTGAAATTGTGAGAAATAGGGAACTGAAAGTAGCCGATGGATAGAGGTTTGAGATGTACACGGGTGTTTGCAGAGAGTGACTGTCAGTAAGAATGTAAGAAAGAATAGGGAAGTGGAACTATGGATTGCGTATGTCAGTAAAAAAGAAGGTATAAGAAATGTGACTTGAGATGGGAATGGTGTCCTTTGCCCAATAGTAGGCCATTGGACCCCATTGCAATGGTTTAATAATGTACGTTTTGTTGTGGAATTTCACTGCTATGTTGGCTATTCATGTTCCAAATTGCTTATGAAATAAACCTCTGAATCTTAAAGTAAGATTTATTGCTTGCGGTTTCCTCTTTGGCTTTTTTATCGGGGTCTTTTGATAACACAATATTTGATGGGTTGCCACTAGGAAGACGGGGGTCAATCTATTCTCCAAAGCACCTGAAGGCAGACAAAAAACAATGGATGGAAACTAATCAAGGAGAGAAACAACCAGGTATGAAATCTACTTACCTAGCAGTTCGGAAGTGCACGCACTGCGTGTCATATGCACATGCAGACCCTCTGCACACGCCCACCCACCCAGGTTACCTCTGGGTGGGTGGGCAGAGCCTTGCGCTGCTGTCGCTACCGGTTCTCTGAATCATCCGTTGCCATCGCTACCGGTTCGGCTGAACCGGTCCAAACCGGTAGCATTTCACTCCTGGAAACAATCTACTGTATTTTTCGTAGTATAAGATGCACCTTTCCCCACCCCAAAAGGGGGTGAAAATTTAGGTGCATCTTATACACTGAATGTAGCCTCGCCTATCCACTAGCCCCCACCCTTTGACCTCTGCCTCGCAGCAGTTACCTCCTTGCAAGCAAACACCAAGAAAAAACAGCTCCTTTCAGCTTTAGCCCAGCCTAATTAGCACAAGTTGATTGGATCAGCCTCCCGACTCTCAGCTGATTTGCTCTCAGCTGTTTTGTGCAGGGCTCCGCTGCTTGCTGCAAAGAGGTAAATTGCTGGAGCAGATTTTTTCCCCCTTTGTGCTAATCAAGCTATGCTGAAAATGAAAATGAAAGTAAAGCAGACTGTTTGCTGTTTGCTGCAACGAGGCAAAATTGCTCAGAGGCAGAGGCAGAGGCAGAGGCAGAGGCAGAGGCAGAGGCAGAGGTAGAGGCAGAGGCAGAGGCAGAGGCAGAGGGAAATTTCTTTTTCTTCTTTTCCTCACCAAAAAAGGTAGGTGTGTCTTATACTCCAGTGCGTCTTGTACTCCGAAAAATATGGTATAACTAAGGAGAATTTCCTCACAGTTAAAATAATTAATCAGTGGAACGAGCCTCCAGAAGTTGTGGGTGCTCCAATACTGGAGATTTTTAAGAAGAGATTGGACAACCATTTGTCTGAAATGATATAGAGTTTCCTGCTTGAGCAGGAAGTTGGACCAGAAGACTTCCAAGGAGACTGCTGTGCTATAATCCTGATAGAGACATGGTTAAAGTCATCTATTCCAGACAATGCCATCAGTATGATGGGCTTTTCAACATTTTGGCTGGACAGGATCTGTGCTTTGCGTGGAAAATCCTATGTATTTATATTAATGAGAGATGGTGTACTAATGCTAAAGTAGCCAGTGCTCTTCTGATGTCAAGTGTTTGACTGTTAAATGTAGACCCTTTTATTTACCAAGAGAATTTACTGTTATTCTAATCATAGCTCTGTATATTCCTCTCACTGCTAACAAGAATGAAGCCCTGAGTGCTCTCTAGAACCTTGTTCTAAATATTAATAAAACAAAGGAGATCATTGTAGATTTTAGAATGAGCCGGCATAGTCATATTCCACTCAGTATCAAGGATGTAGCTGTAAAGGTGGTCAACAGTATTAAATATCTGGGGGTGCAGATAACTAACAACCTGAATTGGTCTCTCCACACATCATTCTTAGTGATGGGTGCAAACCAGCCTCTGTATTTCCTGCTTTGGATGAGGAGAACATATCTTTCTCCTTCTGTCCTGGCCACTTTTTACAGAGGTACGATTGAGAGTGTTTTAACAAACTGTATCACTATTTGGTTGGACTAGACTATGTTGTTTCTCTGTGTCATATAACATATGTGGATATGTAGGTATATGCATAATTTTGTATTTATTTATATATTTATTTATTTTGTCATGTTTATATAGTGCATATTGGAGATGGTGACCTTTTGAGAGCTATATGCAACAAAAATAATATTTTAATGTATGCCAATTAGTGTACATTTAAAGTGACAATAAAGATAGTCTAAGTCTTCTAAGTCCCTTCCAACTTTGTTATTCTGTTGTTCAATCAGGTTTTGACTTCCTGGCTGCTGACCATCTGAATTTCTTATGCTACTTCATAACTTGACCCCTTGAAAATGAATCCCCCTGGGATGAAGAGGATCTTCTTTGTATTAAAAGCTGCATATCTCAATTTGGTCACATACAATATGGAAGTGGAGGGAAGTTTCATAAAAAATCTGTAGAACGGATTTGAGAAGACCTGTCCAACTGATTCAACCAGCAGAGCTATGATCCAGAAGGAGTGAAGTTAATTCTCCCATCCAATTGGTTACTCTGTTCTCAATTGAAATGATCCAATAGAAGTGATTACTACTTCACTATTAAATTTTAAAGCAACAAAACTTTGGAGAGCAATCAATTACTGTGTTTTCCTGAAAATAAGACCCGGTTTTATTTTCTTTTGAGCTTGAAAATATGCACTCCAGCTTATTTTCGGGGAGGACTTATTTTTTTTAAGTGCAGGAGGCAATGAGTATGGGGGCTGAGAGGCTTGGGTGCACAGCTACCGCTGGCCCTGCCCTCTCCATCCCACTGTCTGCTTGCCCGTGGCTGCAACGGGTGAAGCTCTTGGCATGCCTCAGCCTCCGTGGCACAGTGTAAATATCATTAATTCCGAGCATGGAGGCAGAGGCAGGGGGGAAGAAGACAGGCAATTTGGACATGCTGTGTGGCTGCCTGACTCATGGGAGGTTCTCATGAGCTTGCATAGTGACACCAGCAGCAGGTGGAGGCAGAGGCATGGGGGATGGGTGAGGCAGCCAATCCTGGCACCCCATGTGGGTGCCTGTCAGAACAGCAATTTGCTCCATTCCCAAGCACTGATAGGTGACCAAATAACTTTTCACCCAGATGGAGAAATGATAGAGTCTCAAAACTTAGTGTGCTTGCAAAGGGGATGGTTTGAAATGGAGCAATTAGGTCCCTCTGGGCAAAAAGTGTGCAGCAGAGCCAGGCGGAGGCAGAGGCAATCCCAACACGCCACCAACTTTGTCCCACCATCTCTCAGCTTGCCTACAGCTGCACCAAACAGGCACCCACAGGGGGTGTTGAGATCACCTGCCTCCCCCATCCCCCATGCCTCTGCCTGCTGCCAGTGCTGCTGCACAAGCCTCCCGCGAGCCTCCCGTGAGTCATGCAGCTGTGTGGCACATTCGGCTCACCTGTCTTATCCTCCTCGCCTCTGTCTTCATGCTCAGAATTAACTGTATTTGTGCTGTGCCAAGGGATCAGTGGGCTGCAGCTGCAGCCAGACACAGTTGGCCCCTGCGTGCTCACCACTGGCCATTCCAATCCCCTGGTCTTATTTTGGGGGTAGGGCTTATAGTAGGCTAGGACTTGTTTTTGGGGTGGGTCTTATTTTCAGGAAAACACAGTAGTGGCCCTAGCTGAGCTGCACCCACAGGTTCTGTTCTTATGGTGGAAGTTTACTTCCACCATAAATGCCTCTTTTGGTCAGAATCTATAAGAGCTTCTCTTCTTTTATGTTTTTCTTTTCACATAAGACAATTTAAACCAGTAGTTAACAACCTTTCCAGTTTTGCAGACCAGCAGGGGAGCGGAGAGGGGATGGTTTCATGCAAATGGTGGGTGAGCGCACACATGCACGCAGCTCTATTTGTGAAAATGGTAGTCATGTATGTTTGCCACTCATACAAATGGAGCTGTGTGCGGTGTTTGCCCACTACTCATGCAAGTAGAGCTGCAGATGCGCACATGCACTTGTGCACTGCTTCCACAACCTGGTACTGAATACTGGGGATTGGGGACTGATTTAAACAATATGCACAGATGTTGTCCTGCTTTATTGCCTAGAAGACATTATTCTCTTAGATTTGCAATATAATTTAAGATTTATGTGCTCAGAAAAAAGGATCCCATGGACTTCAGTGAGATTTACTTCCTGATATGCTGCAATTTTAAAGTGTATTTAACCATTTCTTTCATTTGGAAACCAAGAGGATTTTCTGCCCCTTTTGCTGTGTGTGTGGACTTCTTCTGAAAGCTTTATAGCAATGTTGACAGTTGCTTTAAATTAGAGTCTTTGGCTGCAGTTCAAGACAAAGGGTGGGAGTTCATTTAGCTAAAAAAGACAGTTGCACAACTTGGAAACTGAGCCTGGAGGAAACCATTATTCGTAAGATACTGCTTGCTTTTGGAAGGATTTGCATGAGCTTGGCACGTCTTTATTTGCTAAGTCTTTTAAAAGTATGTTGCAACTCCAAAGGAAACATATGGTTTTCCTGGAAAATTTGAGTTCAGTGGCTCCAAAGCAAGGTAAGAGGCTGGTGACTTTCTTGTGAAGCTCTTTGAAAAGCAGCTAATGGGAAATGCAAAATGAAATGGACCTTGAATACAGGTTTGTGCAAAAAAGAGCTGCTTTAGCAACCCAGTGAATCCCACAGAGATTTATATGCTAAATGTCCAAAATTTAATTCCAAGCAAAGCCGAGGTTTGTTAATTATTCAGTTGTATGAACAGAACATTTATAATTGTCTGTTTCTTTCAAATTTATGACTGTCATGTTCCAGTTCAGCAAATCTGGAATGCTTGCTTGTGTATAATGCAAATATTTTGCTAAGTATGCAAATGATTACTGGTAAGTGAGAAGAGAAAGATTAAATATTCCTATTAATTTCCATTTCAAATTTAAATTGTTTTCTAGCTAGGATACAAAATAACAAAACTTTAGACAAAGACTAAATGAAATTTAAGGCAACTTAGCTTATACTTTGAAAGTAGATAAGCAATCCTGACTGGTGCAACCTTTATAGATTTAGAAAATATTCATTGTTTCTCTTTTCTGGAAATTTGCACTGTGTGATTAATTGAATCCAGTATTTCCAAATTCAGTTAAAAGGGTTGCAAAGCACAGATATTCTTTCTTGATTCTTCTCTGTCTAATTTGATGGGGGGGGGGGTATTTTGGTAGTGTCTGTAGACATTTTCATTATGAGTTGAATCTGATACTACTGTATTGTTTTAAAAATTAGTTAAATGACTGCGGAAAAGTTCATAAACTCCTTTGTCATGCTGGCTCAGTTTCGATTTAGGAAAGGGGCTAACATAACTGGGAGAGAGTTGATATATGTGTGTGTGCGCTGAGATTGGAATTAAAAGTGATGGGAAAGGAAAAAAGAACTGGTAATAGGGTCTGATTGCTAACCCCACATCCAATTTCCTGTGATTACTTTATTTAAGACTAGAAAAACAAATCAGACATTAGAGGAAGAAAAATGCCTAGTGAGGGTGCAATGCAGTTGTGGGATTCAAATAATTTAACAACTGGTTCTCTGCCCTAATGACTGGCTGGGTGGGTGTGGCTGGTGGTCATGTGACTGGGTGGCCGTGGCCAACTCGACATTATTTTTTTGCCCTAATGACCAATTTAAGTATAAAAAAAGATATATGAAAAGGTAGTTTATTATTTCATGCATTTAATACTTAAATAAGAACAATTAAAAAGGTACACAAAACTAGATTTTGTTCCAAGGAAGAGTTTTAAAATATTAATGAAAAACTATTAGATAATACCTGACAAAAAACAATAATACTGTTATGTAAGGTATTTCCAAATTGCTTTTTTTTAACATGTCAAGTTTTTTATTGGTTTTTTCCCCTAATACCCGCCCACATATTTTATGAAACAGAGTATTGATCATATCATATCATATACAACTTGTCATATCCAAATATATTTTAATTTGCATGTCTATCTCATCTTCTATGTCTGAAAATGATTTACATCTTTGTGCCAGACTGTAAACTGTATTAAAATTTTCTACAAGTAGTACCTACATATTTTTCAGTCATCTTATCTATTCCTTTTGTTATTGAATACTGCACAAGTTGTTTTAAGTTCTCTTTACAAATATAAAGCTTTTGATGAAAAATGTTCTTTCATTTGTTTACTTAGAGAAGCTTGTTGTAACTCTTTATTTTTCCCTGATGCCTTAATCTGAAAATATTTCCATTCTTTTGACACATGAAGACTTTTTTTGGGGGGGAAATAAGAGAAAATAAGGAAGATTATTTTCAATTTCAGAGTTATTTCAGTAATTGATGGGCTGCTTTCTCCAAGTTGGAGTGGATGTGCTTGTGATTGTTTTGGATCATCCAAGGCCAATTCTGATACAACCGATTCTGATCTTGGTTTCTTACTGAAAAAAAATCTGTCAAACTCTGTTGCCTTTTCATCCTGTTAAGGGTTACTACAAAAAAAATTGTTTAAATGTTTTCGTTTGGACTCGATTGTGGTTGTAAGACTACTGGTAATAGAAGGGATCCCTGTTTTCACCCAACAATGTACAATCTTTTCATCCATTGCTCTGAACAATTTGTAATGTACAAATACAAATTATCTGAAATGGTATAGGGTTTCCTGCCTGAGCAGCAGTCCTGCCTGGACTAAAAGACCTCCATAGTCCCTTCCAACTCTGGGTCTACTACTGGGCTCATTCCTCCCCTTTCCTTATTCTAACAGATTAACAAATGAACCTTGTTAGTCATCTAATCCAACCTCCTGCCCAAGCAGGAGATCCTACACCATTTCTGACAGATGGCAGTCCAGTATCTTCTTGAAAGCTTCCAGTGATGAAGCTCCCACAACTTCCATAGGCAAGCTGTTCCATTGATTGATTGTTCTCAGTGTCAGAAAATGTGAACGGCTCCATCAATTCAGTTTTGTCATATGCCCCATGAATGCTTGCTAGATTTCAATCTGGATTTATTCAGCCTTGGAGCAGATTTTCTTGTGGGCAATGCAACGGGGAACACCCAGTCCCTGGACAGAGCAACTTACCAAAAATTAGGCAGCAAAGGCTGGCGAGCAAGTAAAGTGAGCGAGGAGTGGAGATCAGTAATATTTAGCTACTTTTAAGAGTGTCTGACACTATAGAACAGTGGTTCCCAAACTTTTTCAGTCCACCACCCCCTTGGTGCTACAAACTCATCTTCAGTGCCCCCCACTCCCACCCCCACCCCTATAAATAGCATTGTTCGGAATAGCAGTTTGCACTACCCACTAAGGAAGATAGTAACAGTAAAATTCAAAACTGTAACAATTAATTGCACATTTATTCAAAATCCAATTTAAAAATCTTTTGTTAATTCAACAAAATTGTTGAACACGATCCAGTGATACCAGGTTTTCAAAGTCTGATAGTCATTTATCAAGAATTGCAGTAACTACTAACTTAGTGAACTCAGTAAAATTTAGTAACTACTTTACTGTTCAGTAAATTCTTAATGTGATGGATAGGCTTGATGAAATGATACCAGTTTCCCAATGGCTGGTTTTAAGTCACTTAGCAGGAGTCTTAAATCACCACATTCAGTAATCTGGAGTCGATTTCTTTGCTTGAAGAGAAGTTGGGTGACTACACTGAAACCTTGTTCCACCAAATATGATGTTGCAAATGCAACAAGGAGCTTCTTAACCACTGTCCATAGTGCAGGATAGCAATCAGAAATTTCCTTCTGTAACCAAAACTCTTGATACAATTTCTTAAACTTTGGCTTCAGCTCAATGTCATTTTGCAGCTCTATTAGTTGTTTCTCCACTACCCCATCTTCCTCAGTATCTGAAAATGGATTTATCACCCAATCTGGAATTTCCATGAAAAGAAGACCCTGATATCACTCAGACATATGTTTATGCAGCATGTCCAAATGGTCACAAAAACCTTGCAGATCATCATCTTATATCCGACCTTTCTCTTCTAGCTCAGACAAGCTTGAAAATTGGTATAGCTCGTGACGGCCTATATTGCGCTTGAATCATGGGTGAAATGCTCCCGGTTCGGACCGGATCGCCCAATCCGGTAGTGATGGTGGCGGGTGGTTCGGAGAACCAATAGCAAAAATCCCTGCCCCCCATCTGAGCGCCCACTCTTTCTTGCAGCGAATGAGCTGGGGGTGCGAAAAGCACTTCCTGCTTCTCTACCTGCATGCTGTTGCACCCTCCAAGACCAACAAGAAGCCATTACCCAGGGCCACTGGCTGCTACCTGGGTGCAGAGCCTGTAACAGCATGCAGGTAGAGGAGAAGCGGGAAGCACTTTTCAACACGGAGGCTACCATAGGGGGACCCGTTTGGAGGGAACTGGGTGGGGCGGGTCCCACCTAATTCGGCTTTTTTCCCTTTCCAAACCAGCTCCAAGCAAGCAATGCAGGCGGCAGTGCAACAGCTGCTGATGTTTTGCACCGCAGCCCGTCCCCTTACCACAGTAAGAAAGAGGCATTTGGTAAAATCAGGAACTTTGCCGCCGACCCTGATGTCACCAGAGGCCTTCCTGGGATGGCTAGTATGTGTCCAGCCAGCCAGCCAGGCTTGCCCCCTCTTAGTGCCCCCCTGCCGCCCCCTTGCCTCTTAGTGCCCCCCTAAGTCATCCCACCACCCCCAGGGGGCAGTACCGCCCACTATAGGAAAGACTGCTATAGATAGTTAGTGTTTAAAAGATGTTATGGAAGAGGAACAAGTTTCACCAGACAAGACTGAGACTGAGCTGAAAGTGGATTTAAAAATGACAGCCTATAAGAATGACATGCAAAAGATGTTACACTGTATATATAAAAGAATGGCTGATATTTTCATAATTACAATTAATTAATAATTGAAAAATAAATAGTTAAAATGGAAATACCATTAACAAACCAAGGGAGTTTGTTATTTTGTGCCAATATTGCCACAAAAATCTTTCCCAGGGGACTGTTAGCCCAGTCCCATTAGGGACTGTTAGCCCAGGTCTTACCTGGACCACAGTCCCTAATGGAATGTTCTCTCTATAGCAGAGAGAGAGAAGCCAGGGGAAGCCATGTTTAGTCACCTAAGCTTTTTAGACTTTTCATCTTTAAAATGTACTGAAGCTTTTTACAGCCTTAGATTCCTGCTAGGTGGCACTGTTCATTGTATTTCAGCAGTTTTTTGTTTTCCTAGCATTCACATTATTTTATCTTTATGAATGCATGCTTTAGCAGTTGCTTTGCAGCTAGAATGATCTCAATAATGTAGTAAATTTTTAAGAGTGAGGGGAATTGGGGGTCCAACAAAATGGGGACAAACAAAAATGGTATAGTCCAAAATCATCTAAGAAGTTAGATCAAGAAGAATGAAATTCATAGGTACATTCACCGAGCAATACTGAATTCTTTTTCTGAAATTTATTCCTCAGTTTAAAAAACAGAATATATAAATTAGATTCAGTATTGAGCTCAGTTTGTACTCAAGCCAAGTAGCATATTCAAGTGTAGTGTCCAGTTTCAATTCTGAAAAACAAATAACAATTCCATAGGATGGCTTTATTCATTCCTTTTCTTTTAAGATACAGGGACAGATCGTGCAGAGGAAAGAATGCCAATCAACTGAGCCCATTACTAGACCAACTTTTATAAGGATTGACTACAAACTTAAGACATATTTAAAAAAATAGAGATAGATATCAGCAAAAAAAAAAGAGGTTAAGCAAGCTAAAAAAATTCATTTATAAAATAAAATTATCTATGCCAGTAATCCTGGAAATAAGATTATGAGTAGATCAGAGCAATTTACCAAAAATTAGGCGAGCGGCGAAGACTGGCGAGTGACAAGGAAAGTGGGGGAGGGAGCTGGAGAGCAGCTGGGCAAGTCTTGGAGATCAATGGAGAGGTGGGCAGAGATTGGCAAGGGCAGGCAGGTAAGGCAGAGAGCTGGGCCACGTGGGTGATAGCTGGGCAAGGAGCGGAGATCAGCAAAGGCAGGCACATGAGGCAGAGAGCTGGGCCACAGGTGCCACATGGTAGGCTGTGGCAAAGGCAGGCAAGCGGGCTGGGCTGCGTGGGAGGCAGGCTGGGAGATGAGTGGAGATTGGCAAAGGCAGGCAGGTGAGACAGAGAGCTGGGCTGCATGGAAGGTAGCTGGGCGAGGAGCGAAGATCAGTGAAGGCAGGCAGGTGAGGCAGAGATGGGCCTCTGGTGCCACATGGTAGGCTGCGGCAAAGGCAGGCAAGTGGGCTGGGCTGTGTGGGCCACTTGGGAGGCAGCTGGGCGAGGAGGGGAGATCAGAGAAGGCAGGCAGGTGAGACAGGGAACTGGGTCGTGGGCACCACCTGGTAGGCTGCAGCATAGGCAGGCAAACGGGCTGGGCCCTGGGTGCCACATGGTCAAGGCAAGCGAGGGAGCGAGGGAGCCAGAGAGCAGCAGCAGCTATGCTGCAGGTATGACTCTAGGCACCAGCCAAGGTGGGCAAGACAAGATAAGGAATGACTGGGAGTGGTGGGGTGGGGCAGGGCCACTGAATTCTGGGATCAGCTGGTTCTCCAAACTGTGCAAACATTTAAGAACTGGTTCACCCCAAACCCTGGGGGAACTGGCTGAATCCCACATCTGGTGCAATGGTACTGTCAACCTTGAAGATGACATATGTTTAGCCATTTTTAATTGTAGTTATTTCTTATAATTTCTTTACTAAGTCTTTCAATATGCTGTATGGGGGATTAACGGTGCTTCAAACTTGCCATATCTGGTAGCAAGAAGGGGGGGGTAGGGCAGATAAGGGGATTGTTATGGCTAGGTGGCATACTTTCCCATGAGAACAGTGGAAATGCCTGCAGATGGTGGAAGGTGGAGTTTGGAGTCACTGGACTGATGGACTATGAACTGATTGGAGAATGTGACCTGGAGAGGATGTTTCTAACTTTTAATATATATAATTGGATGTAATACCAATAGCAATAGCACTTAGACTTACATACCGCTTCATAGTGCTTTACAGTCCTCTCTAAGTGGTTTACAGAATTAGCATATTGCTCCCAACAATCTGGGTCCTCATTTTACCCACCTCGAAAAGATGGAAGGCTGAGTCAACCTTGAGCTGGTGAGATTCGATCTGCTGAATTGCAGCTAGCAGTCAGCTGAAGTAGCCTGCAGTACTGTGCTCTAACTACTACGTCACCTTGGCTCTATCAGGCTGGCCAGATCCTGAGTTGCACCAAGACCTTGCCAATTTGATATGTTCCTAATAAAAAGACTTTGTTGGAATATGGCTGCCTTGGACTGTTCTTACTGGGGACATGTTACTTGGAGGCTGGACAGGTACTTACAATGTATACATTTCACATTTAAAATTTAACATTTCAACACCATAATTAAAAATGTTGCGGCTCCAACAGTGCACAGTTGTAATTGTGGCTTTGTATGATGGCTTTAGAAACAGCCCTTTGCAAATCTTTCTCTCCTTTCTTTGCTGTACACAGATAATCCTTGGTTAAAAAACTAATACCAAAAGAGGCAAAATGTTTGGCATGGCATCCTTTTTAGGACACTGGAGATTTCATTTTCTTTTCATTGTTGCAATAAAAGTTCAGATACCCTACCAGGTAATTATGCCATGGGCAGTGGCTTATTCTACTTGTAGCATAATTCTATATGTTAGTTTAGGCTGCATTAGCGAGTTTAATCCCAAATAAGTGTGCAGTGGTATACAAAATTGTAGACATCCCTGGTCAAATTGAACGTTTTAATGAACCTGTTAGAAAATGGCAGCTGGCATGGCCTCCAAGTGCTCCATAGTTACACACATTATCCTTTTCTTTTCTTTTCTTTTCTTTTCTTTTCTTTTCTTTTCTTTTCTTTTCTTTTCT